>JASVEL010011908.1:0-522063 GCA_032618575.1 Nicotiana noctiflora
TAGATCCACTTACTTCTCCTGGGGGCGCATGTACTTCTCTTTCCCCGAATTCTGGGGATGCAGTAATTTTTCTTTTTTCTTTCGTTTCACATTGCTTTTCATTTCCATACTTTTTTACTTGTGCTACTTGGCATGTTTTCTATATATAAAAATTCTTTTTCATTTAAGCATGGCACAAATTTTACTTTTTTGCGTCCAGTTATGCAAGGCTTCAAGTATATTTTTCCCCGATGGCATTAGGATTTTGAGTATAGACTCTTCCGGAACCAACCCTTTACTGTGAGGGTTTCATATGAGAGGGTCCTCTTATGTTTACAATGCTCTTGAAGAGGACGTTTATGTTCATTATGGCACTAGCATTTGAAGTACTTGATTAACTTTTAAATGATAAAATTAATTCATCGTTTGAAAAAGGAAAAAATTAAAAATAAAAGAAATTTCTTTATTCATTCCATTTTTGAAAGTACATAAGTATTCGTTGTGCTGAAAAAAGAAATTGCCATTACTTGTGGATAATTTGTACAACTTATTTCTACGGGGCTGGCCACGCAGTCCCCGGTCCCGATGATATATCTTTGTTCCTGAATTTCGTAGTCCCAGTGTATGTGGCAGCCATATTGCCACATCTAATATCATTCCCCTCCCCCAGTGTTTGAATATGAAGAATGTGAATTTAAACACTAGAAGTCTTGCTCCTTCGAATATCCCACTGGTGAACAGTTGGATAATCTTTGATCCAATAGTAAGCTTCTTTTCTCGTTAGGAACTTTGCTATAGAGCCAATGAATATCTAACTAACCCCTAGTGGCTTGCACTCATGAGCGATTGAGAAACCTTTGACCCGATAGCAAAATTTACTTCCCAATAGGAATTTGCTACCGAGAAAAAGATTATATAACTGCCCCATAGTTTTTCAGTGCTTCCCTGCCTTGTCATTTAAAGGTATTACTCCTATTGTCGATTCTTTCATAGTAGTATGCTTTTCATTACTTTCTCGTTAAAAACCTTGCCAGAAAAATCCAGTTGGGACAAAATCTGAGCAAAGAGAAAAAGAGTGCAGCACATACTTTTAGTATAGGCGGTGCTCATCAACAATAGTATCTTTTGAGGTGTTCCACACTCGAGTTGCTCAGCAACTTTGTTCCATCTTGGTCTTCCAATTCGCATGATCTTTTCCCGGTGACAACAAAAACCCGGTATGGGCCTTTCCATGTTAGACCTAGCTTTCCTGTGTTAATCTCTCGAGTATTTTGAGTCATTTCCCTTAAAACTAAGTCTCCCACTTTAACAAAATAGAGATTGGCTCTTCGGTTGTAATATATTTCCATTATTTGTTTTTGGGTCGCCCATCTTATTTGTGTTAAGTCTATGCGTTCATTGAACATCTCCAATCTGACCATTAATGCTTTATTGTTTGCTTCTTCGTCCGTCCGGAAGTATCTCATGGTAGGTTCCCCTGCTTCTACCTGGATCAAAGTTTCTGCTCCGTATATGAGAGAGAAAGGAGTCTCCCGCATTTTTGATTTAGCTGTTGTTCGGTATGCCCATAGAACCCCCTATATCTTTTTAGGCCATTTGCCTTTGGTTGCTTCCAATCTTTTTGAGATTTTGAATAATTACTTTGTTCGTTGATTCCGCCCATCTGTTTTCTCTTGGTTGGTACGCGATGATGTGATTCTTTTGATTTTTAGGTCTTCAAGAAATTTTGTAACCTTGTACCTATAAATTATAGTTCGTTGTTGCAGGCTATCTCTTTTGGTATCCCAAACCTCCAAATTATGTTCTCGCACAAGAAATTGACGACTTCACGCTCACCGATTTTCTGGTATGGAATTGGTTCAACCTACTTAGAAAAATAATCAATTAAAATCAAAAGAAATATTACCTTACCGGAAGCGGGCAGTAGCAGACCGATTATGTCCATCCTCATTTCATGAATGGCCAGGGCGACAAAATTGAGTGCAATAGCTCTCCTGGTTGAGGCACCGACAGTGAATGGCTTTGACACTTATCACATTTTTTAACATAAGCTTTAACATGTTTTTCCATTTGGGACTAGTAGTATCCCGGCCTAATCAATTTTAATACCAAGGAATCTGTGGATGATTGATTTGCATTAATTCCTTCGTGAACTTCTCCTCATAACATAATTATCTTCGGAGGCCGCTAAACATCGAGCCAACGGGCCGTGAAAAGATTTTCTGTATAATTATCCACTCTTGAAGCATTATCAGGCTGCTTTAGTACGCATCGCCCGAGATTTCTTGGGAATTTTGGGTAGTTTTCCGTGCATGAGATAGTCAATGATCTCATTCCTCCAATCCCAGACCAAATTGGTCTCGTTTACTTCATAATAGCCGTACATATCTAATGTCTAATTCATAAGTTTCACGATCATACCAGAGTCTGGCCCCTTTATTTCCATGGACGAGCCTAGATTTTCTAGTGCGCCTACTTCTGCATTTTCTTCCCTGGGATGTGGGAAATTGATCATTCCCTGAACCATGCGAACAAAGCTTGGACTTTCACTACATATTGCTTCAGAAGTTATGTTTATTATGAAAGATTATGATTTCGAAAGTTGTAATTTTGAACCCATGATGGAATATTTTTGAGCCTTCATACCTTTCTTTCTAAACCTATCCAAAAGCCACATTACGGTCCAAAGAATGACCTTCTGGTCATTTTCAAGAAATGTCAATACAAGTAGGTAAGGTGATGCATGTTGTGGATAACATTCTGGTACCAGAAGAAAAGAAATTGAAAATGACAGAGACTTATTGGTGAAAACCCTCACGGGCACCGTAAGGCGGTGTGAATTGAGAGAAATAAAAATAAGAGTCTTATTGGTGAAAAACGTCACGGGCAGTGTAAGACAATGTGAGTTGAGAAAAATGAAAATGAGGGAGTCTTATTGATGAAAACCCCCACGGGTACCGTAAGGCGAAAGTGAGTTTTCATATTAGGCAAATGAAAGAAGTCTGTGGTGGAAAGGTGGTTTGAAACATGCAAAACAAGCAAGGTTTGGGTTCGGGAGCAAGTCAGATTGTGAAAGTATGGAACAACAAATGTGGCAATTGACAGTTGATTGGTTGGACAGTCTAGGCTGGTTAATCTAAAATGCATGGCATGATCAATGGAGTCAGCCTTTCCACTCAGATAAGTCCTATCCTCTTTCTCTTTTCAGACTCTTTCTATCCTCAAAAACTTCAAGGTCATTACATTTCATTTTTTTTCTTGAAATCTGTCTATAAGACACTTTTAGTCAAAGCTAACTACTAGTTTCCCAGTTGTATGGCACAATGAGATCGGGACATATTAAAAGAAAGTAAAACACGAAGGACCAATGCAAAACCCATCAGAAGGGCAACCAGATAATTGGAGGAAGAAGAAAGGTTTCAACAAAAAGGGAGCAGAAACACCAAGAAAGTAGCATGAAGTAAAACATCTGTTTCATCAGGATCAAAGGGTTTGAAATTTAGCCGGGAAATCAGGACAAGTCATAGAAGCAAGTTGGAGCAAGTTCGGAAGCGGGAGCATGGACAACAAGAATGCCAACAGCTAACCACAATTTTTACTAACAAATTGCTCTTTGATTAAAATAGCGGCAAAAAGAATTTTCTTTGTAAACAGGAGCCCACCTGGATAACAAGGGAACACTTTCCAAAATCAGCAAGCAGGCGCCCACCTGAAGAACAACGGAATACATTCCAACCGCAACAATCAGGCACCCACCTGAAAAATAAGGGAAGTATAATAAAACTCTTATCTTTCGAGTTAAAATTCAGTAACACCATGCACCCAGTTATCAAACTGGCGTAGAAATTTTTTCCTAATTTTGTGTATTTGTTGTAAGCAGGAGCTCACCTAAAGAATAAGGGAATATCTTTTCAAATTCAACAAGCATGAGCCCACCTGAAAAGCAAAGGGAATACTTTTCAAATGCAGTAAGCAGGAGTCCACCTAAAAAACAAAGGGAACACTTTTCAAATGCAATAAGTAGGAGCCCGCCTGAAAAACAAAGGGAATACTTTTCAAATGCAGTAAGTAGGAGCCCACCTGAAAAACAAAGGGAATACTTTTCAAATGCAATAAGCAGGATCCCACTTGAAAAACAAAAGGAATATATTTTAAATTCAGCAAGAAGGAACCCACCTAAAGAATAAAGGGAATATCTTTTCAAACATTTGATCCCACCTCTCTCACATGGAGCATGTTGATATCAGAGAAGGAAAAGGGCAAGACCTTGGTGCCCATAAGATCATAATGTTCCAAACAATGGATTTCGTTTGTAGGTGT
This sequence comes from Nicotiana noctiflora, assembly GCA_032618575.1. Taxonomy (NCBI): domain Eukaryota; kingdom Viridiplantae; phylum Streptophyta; class Magnoliopsida; order Solanales; family Solanaceae; genus Nicotiana; species Nicotiana noctiflora. The sequence goes on from JASVEL010011908.1 coordinate 4,300, forward strand.
ACCCTCACGCACAGTACAGAAGGGTCCAAGGTCATTTGCATGACCTCTCTCTCACCTTATTTTACTGTTTTGCAGGTACTCATGTTTGTTATGTAACTGCTCCTATGGTAAGGCTTCTAGGAGTTGTATTAACATCTAGTATGTTCATTCTCCTAGTTCCATACCATAGGATCCAAATCTATCACCACAGGAATTTGGCCACCAAATGCCAGCCACCAACTCTAATGGATTGCAAATTGGCAGGAGTGGCATTCATAGAGAGTGGAAAATCACTAACTACTGCAATGTCTCCTCTCAATCAACAAGCAGAGGTGCAAATGCAACCCATGGATAATGCAGCAACTCACCTATGTTGCAGTCTCACCATATCATTTCAACGCTTCCTCAACATCTTGAGCATCTGTGCAACTGGTTGCAGTCCACACAAGAATCTGCAACCATTTCTTATCATAGACCAGGGATCACAAAAGCTCCCCTAACCCCAGTCTCAATTCTAGTCAACACAAGAACCTGGAAATTGATCCCCCCCCCCTTACTAACTAGTTCTCTTCCTGTTGCAGGTATAGGGAGATCACTTGTCCAATTGATGCTAATTCAGCTAGTGGTATTAGCATGTGCCATGCTCATTCTACTGAATTTGTATCTGTTGAGTCAAGTCTTCTCCCTCAAGGATAGTTTCAGACACCCTCGTGTGTTTGACCAGCATCACAAGTCACAATAAAGAGTCACTCAACAGTCTTCTCCCTTCAGACTGCTCCAGTTCTCACCTTGGAAGTATGCATCCTTGAATGAAACTGGACTTCCCCCTAGTCAACTACTTCAGGCAGCATTCTAGACTCCAGCATAGAGATCAAGCTGGAAAGGACATGACAGGAGCCAACATAACTTGTGCACAAACATACATAGATATGGGGTGTTGGTGCAGACATGCTTTATCTTTTCAAACAGTGGTATTAAAATTCACCATGTTCATTCTGTTGAAAAGACAAAGCATGCCACAAACCATATCTTTCCCATGGATATAGCCCCACTCAAGACCAAGGACAACCTGAACATATGTGGCTAATACAGTCCAGTGCTCACTCTCATCTGTCAGGCTTCTCAGGCAGCTGATCACCTGCTCATCACCTCCCAATGTAAACTTCTTCATTGCTTTCCTGTTCCTCATGACCAAAGGAAAAAAGAAGATGACTCTCCTTTTGGGCTCTCCTTGTATATTTTGCCCTACTGGGCAGCTTCACACCTATCATAGATGTAGAATCTGTTGTAATATATGGAAGGATAGCTTCCAAACTACTACTGTGATAGTCCTAGGAATTCTATTATTTTGTATAGTTGACTTAAGTTATCATCTCATTTTTGTACCACCAATTATCCATACACTCTGGTATGATAATTGGTGCATCACCATAGGTCTAACGCACCATAGAGATCAGGTTGCATATGACTACTACTTATGAGTAGCCAAATGTTCTCCCATACCAATCATGGAGGTAAGGTACATGTCCCCCTCCACTGATTGTAATTTTATTCTATTATTGAAGAATAACCCTAGGCAGCATGCCTAGTGGTCTTATTTTGTTTAAAAAAACATAGCAAGCAGGAGTCCACCTGTAGAATAGAGGGAATATCTTTTCAAACATAGCAAGCAGGAGCCCACCTGAAGAATAATGGGAATATCTTTTCAAATGTAGCAAGCAGGAGCCCACCTGAAGAACAAAGGGAATATATTTTTAAACAAGCAGGCACCCACCTAGAAAATAAGGGAAGTACAATCCAAATTCTAGCTTTAAATTTTAATATATGATAACATGATATGCCCAGTCACCATACTGGGGCATAAAATTTCTTTAGTTGTCTATTTTATCGTAAGCAGGAGCCCACTTGGAGAACAAGGGAATACATTTAAAAGCAATAGCAAGAAGGGGCCTACCTGGAGAATAAGGGAATACATTTAAAAGCAATCGCAAGCAGGAGCCCACCTGAAGAACAAGGGAAAACATTTTCAAACAATCGCAAGCAGGAGTCCACCTGAAGAATGGACACATATCTCAAAACATCATCAAGGCAATAGTCATAATTCCATTGAAAGGATACAAGATGCAAGATCAAGGCAATACAAGAGCACAAGATACCAGGCATAGATAGGATTTTTATAACTCATAGAGCATAGCTTAGGCTAGCTTCTTTTTATCTTTACATGGTGTAATAAAGGGGTCAGCAAGGAGTAACAGTAGCAGAAGCAGTGAAGTCACAGCTTCCTGGTAGTCCCAGCTACCAAACACTCCTGAACTACAGTGACATGATTCCTGTTTAGCCTGGGATATGTAGGCAACCTCTGAAGCAGGGTACGGTCAAACTTTTCAAAATGCTTCACACGGAATATGTGAATGGGCAAAAATCATTCATTACCACTCACTTGTCTTTGCACGAAAACTCTTTGTGTTTCCGGATAAAGAATGGCAGCTGTGAGCACGTGATTTTCGCCCTAAGAAAAATTATTCCTAAAGTCCAAACAAAATAATTTTTTTCATTATTTTTACAATTTTTTGTTGAAATTGGTTGCATTTTGTGTTAATTATTTGTATAATAATTCATACTAAAATTACAAAAAATATACATATGCATTAGGATTTTTAATTTTTTACAATTTTGAAACAAATTAAATAAAAAAAATAGCATATTTAGTGTTTTTAATTAGAAATTACTATAAAATAGATATTAAATAAATTTTTAGAATTTAATTAGTTTTAGTTTAATTTCACAATTTAATAAAATCAAAAAATATATGTAAAATACAAAACAAAATACAAAATACAAAGTGATAATACAATATAAAAATGTGAAGGAATAAAAGAACAGGGAGAAAAAACTTAATTTGGGACAATTACCCCCAAAATCCAAAACAAAAACTCAGGCACAAAATTACTCCACCTGGTCTGCCCCAGTCATAATCCAAACAACCCCGTTTAGGGGCAATTAAATCTGAGCAGTTGAAAATAATCAATCTAACGGCTGGGTCAATCCCTTTAATAGATAAAACGAAAATATTTAAAGACTTTCAATCATAGCCCTTGATCATTTTAATCTAACGGACATGGTTGATCTTTCATTTAAAGGAAATGACGTCGTATAAGGGTTCGGAGAATCTGATCCGTTGAAATAACTTAATCTAACGGCTGGAAGGAGAGTGATATGTTTTAATATACCTAAATCAATTAAACCCTAAAAATAATTTCATTCTCTTCTTCTTCATCTCATCTCAACCGCCTTCGCCTTCCCTCACAGACCCCGCCGGAACCCTACAGGCGGGAGACGACAGCTTCACCAATCATTCCACAAATAACACCCCCAGAACCACCTCGAACCCCTAATCTCACCCCACTACTTCTTTTCCTTCGAATCCCCTTCCTTCTTTTCGAATATCTAAAAAAGTGTCGTTGGAACCCTAACTCCGGCGAATACCACTTCGTTCAAATCAAACCAAAATCATATCACCACTTCTCCTTGACACCCTCAACCCATTTTTGAAAACCTTGAGCCCTAAAGATCACTGGAGTGGCTTGAATTAAGAGTTTAAGTTCTCCAATGACCAAAAATTCAAGAAACATTGATGCCAAATATCCCTGGATTCCTGGAAATTTTTGACGACTAAAAAAACAACACAAAAGAAAAGAGATTGTCCGATTAAAAGCTAAGTTTCTTGTTTCTTACTATTTCTTATTTTTCTTTGCATGTGTTTGTTCTTTTGTTTAATTGCTGTTTATATTAGAGATTACTGAGTTCTTTTATTTTTAAAGAAAAACAATTTTTGATATTGATGAACTTCTATTTGATTAATAATTGAATAATAAATAATTAGATAATGGTTTGATTCTAAAAACTATTGATATTAACATTAGGTTAGATTCTGATTAGTTTTGATTTAGTAATTTATAGTATAATTGGATTTTTTATGATTTTCAGTGTGATTAGCTTCTCAAATTTGATAAATGTTAGTCAGTGATAATAGTTAGTGAAAAGTTTGATTTGTTAGGGATAATTTGTATTCTTAAATTGACAGTAATTAGTATGGTTATAACTTATTTGGTTCCTAATTGTTAGATATTTCAATTGTTAAAATTCTGATTAGTTTTAATAATTAGGATTATATTAATCTGATAGTTTAATAATGTAGGGGGTAAAAGGGTAGATGGGCAGTAGGGCACTTAGTAAATCTGATATAAATTCAGGGGTAATTTGGGGACATTAAAAAGGGATAATGGTAATAAACCTAAGGAAGTGGGGGTAGTTTGGGAATCCTAAAAGGGTAATAGGGTAAATTTCTAAGTGAAGTAGGGGTAGATATGGAATTATACTAAGATACAAGGTTCTAGATAGGGTAATTTGTGTGATTTTCACAAATAGAGGGTAGTTAATTGAATAATTAATAAAAGAATAAGGATAAAACTGAAATAAAAGAGGGATCATAGTATAATTAACAAAGTTTGAACTTTCCTCCATTTTTAGATCTATAAATAGGCATGAATATGCCTCATTTTACAAGTTTTGCAATCTGAAATATTCCCCTCAAGCATTTTCTACCTCTTTAAATCCAGTTCTCGAAAATATTACTTCCAAAAACCCAAAAATATCAAAAACTGTAGAAAATTCCAAAAATTACACTATTACGGTGATGATCCAAAGGGTCATAACCTATTTTCCTCATTTGTCCCGCGCTCTCGAAGCCTTGAAAATCTTATTTCATATTACGTGCATAGTCCGGGCATGTAGCCGAAAAGATTTTGTGCTAGAATATGTGAATTCTATGAAAACTTTGAAGAAAATTGATATTAATATTGATATAGTTGACTTTGGTCAACATTTTTGGTAAACAGACCTGGACCCGAGATCCGGTGGTCCCGGAAGGTCCGTAGGAAAATATGGGACTCAAGCATGCGTCTGGAGTCGAATTTTGAGGCCTAGAGCCTAAGATATAAATTTTTCTGTTAAATTATTTTTGCTAAAATTATTAAATAAAAATGGATTAAATGACCATGCTATCGGGCTCGTATTTTGGTTCCGACGCCCGGTACAAGTCGTAAATATTATATAAGTGCTTCCTGCAAAGTTTGACGACATTTGGATGTCGTTTGATGTGTTTTGGACCTTGAGTTTCAAATTTGAAAGTTTATGAAGTTAAAGGAAGATAATCATGAACTTGAGGCTTGATTTGATGAAAACGATGTTATATTGGCGATTTGATCGCGCGAGCAAGTTTGTAGTATGTTTTTGAAATTGTGTGCATGTTTGGTTTGGAGCCCGAGGGCTCGGGTAAAGATTTAATATGCCGTTAGAGCATATTTTAAAAAATAACACAGCTGGTATTTTCTCCCAGCTGGTATCTTCGCAATTGCGAAGAAATACTCGCAATTGCGAGAAGACTCAGACTTGGCCTTTGTTTGCAAATGCGAACCAATCTTCGCAAATGCGAAGATGGCAGGAAAATGCCCCGGCTCGCAAATGCGAGAAAAATCTCGCAAATGTGATGAATTCAGAAAATCACCACAAGTTCGCAAATGCGAACAAAGTCTCGCAAATGCGAGAATGGCAGGCTTGGGCCAGGGTTCGCAAATGCGAACATTTTCTCGCAAATGCGAGAGCAACAGTCAAATTCCTGCTATGTTCGCAATTGTGAACAAACGTTCGCAATTCCCATAACCGCAGCTGTGCAATCCGATACTTAAACGAATTTTACACCTCTTTTCTTCATTCTTTCAAAACCCAACACACCACACACGATTCTCCAAGAGCAAAATCACTCCAAAACACTTGTAAGTCACTTTTTACTTAATTCATTCAATTCCTAACATCATTAAACAAATTTTCAAGAGAAATCAAAGGTTTTCATGGTGGAAATTCTTGTTTTTGGGTAGAACCTAGGTTTTTCATGAATTGGGGAATCAAACCTCGATTTGAGGTCCGATTTTGAAATAAATCATATAATTGAACTCGTGAGGGAATGGATAACCGAATTTTGGTCCGAACCCCGAGTTCACACCACGTGGGACCAGGGGCATTTTGGGAAATTTTGGGTTAAACTTTGAGAAAACTACTTTTAAGCGTCCAACCCAATTTATATAGTATTTATTAAAGTAATTGAACCAATTGTGATTAGATTCGAGCAAGTTGAAGGCTAAAATTCGGGGTAAAGCAATAATTGAAGGATAATTGGACTTCAAGGCTTAGAGGTAAGTGTCTGATCTATCCTAGCTTGAGGGAATAGGATGAATGTGCTAATTGCTATGTGATCGAGTGCGGTGTATGGGTTGTGGTGACGAGCATCCATACACTGGCGTCTAGCATGATCGTGAGTCATTTGTTGACATATATTGTGGGATGTTTTTAAGATATAATCTTGAACCCTTGTCGGGTTGTGAAGTTGATCATTGTTTTCCCTCGCCGAGACTTTATTGTGAATTTGATTATTGTTTCCCTTGTCGGGACTTTACTGTGATGATTATTGTGTCCCTTGCTGGGACGGTTCATGTTAATTGTTTTCATTCTTTTGCCCTTAACTGTGATTGTTATTTGGGTGAGGAAGAGTGATAATGCACGAAGGGTGATGTCGTGCCTTGTTTATTGATTATGCACGAAGGGTAATGTCGTGCCTTGTTTTATTGATTATGCACGAAGGATCATGCCGTGCCTCATTTTGTTGATTATGCACGAAGGATCATGCCGTGCGTTATTTTATTGATTATGCACGAAGGGTAATGACGTGTCTTGTTATCGATTATGCACGAAGGATCATGTTGTGCCTTGTGATATTGATTATGCACGAAGGAACATTCTGTGCCGTTATTATTTGAACCATGCATGAAGGATCATAACGTGCCATGGATGTGAGGATGAGAGTAAAATCACCAAGGGTGATGCCGTGCAACTATTTAAAATTTTCTTGTTTGATGATAGTTGTTTTATTATACTGATTTTCTTTACTGATCTAATATATGTTGCTGATTGTGTTTTCCCCAGTATGATACTTCCTTGATAATTTTGTTACTTGATAATCCTGTTATTTTGTGGTATGTACATATATATAACTGCACAGGTTTATGTGAGTGTCTGGTCCTAGGCTTGTCACTACTTCGCCGGGATAGGCTAGGCACTTACCAGCACATGGGGTCGGATTGTGCTGATACTGCACTTCTGTGTGTTTTTGCACAGGTCCATGTTTCGAGCAGGTGAAGCAGCAGCAGTAGAGTACTCGTGGAATTTCTGAGCGTTTTGAGACCGAGATAGCTTGCAGGCGTCCGCACGCCCGGCGTCTCTTCTATTTATTTATGTTTATTGATGTGGTCTCATTGTTCCGAGACAGACAGATATTTATTATTTTCTTTCAGACCATTATGTGTAGTATTCTTTGGTAGTTCATGAGTTGGTGACTCCACATCTTGGGTAGAGGATTTTATCAGTGTTTTACCTCATTATCGTTCATCTCTATTTAGAAAGACTTCCGCATTTATCAAATTGAGTAATTATTTCTTGCTATTAAGTATGAGTATAAAAAAAAGATGATATAAACAGGATAATATTGAATGAACTAGCTTGCCTAGCTACCACGAGTAGGCGTCATCACGATCCTGATGACGGGGGAAAATCCGGGTCATGATAAGTTGGTATCACAGCTCTAGGTTATATATGTCTCACCACTCACGAACAAGCTTAGTAGAGTTTGAGGGGTAGGTACGGAGACGTCTGTACTTGTCCTCCAGAGTCTATTGAGTTAGGAAAAAGTCTCTCATTTGTTCCTTCTTGACGTGGGATTTGTTCCTCAAATACTGATTGCTACTTTGTCCTTTCGCAGATGGTGAGGACACGCGCTTCTTCGTCCTCTGACCAGCTGCCTGAGACCCAGGCAGCTCCCATGAGGGGCAGGGTCCAAGGCCGTATTGGAGGCCGTGGTAGGGGCACAGCTTAGCCCGAGACAGCTATTCCAGAGGTGGAGCCTCATGTTGAGATTGGTGAGGAGGCTCCAGTCCCAGAAGCTCCAGTGGGCCTAGCTCAGGTCCCAGTAGAGGCGTTATTTACCCCAGGTCTTCGGGAGGCTCTGGTCAGGATAGCGGGCTTTATGGATAGCGTTGCAAGAGCAAGCTTATTACCAGCTGCACCAGCCGCTTCTCAAGATGGAAGATGGGCCCATACTCCTGTTGCATGTACTCCTGAGCCAGTAGCTCCCCAGCCTCAGTCACCAGTGGTTCATCCATCTATGGCCATTTAGTCATTTACCACAACTCAGGCCGGAGATGGAGCGGCCATGACTTTTGATTCTCTTTGGAGACTTCATTGATTCTCCAAGCTATTTACCACTACTTTCAGCGGTGCCACATCAGAGGATACTCAGCATTTCTTATTCAGTTGCCACGAGATTCTCAAGACTCTAGGAATAGTGGAATCCAATGGAGTTGAATTATGTACATTCAGGATTTCTGGATCTACCAAGACTTGGTGGAGAGATTACTATTTGACTCGACCAGCAGGGTGCCCGACTTTATCATGGGATCAGTTTGCGAAGTTATTTCTGGAGAAGTTTCTCCCTGTTACCCAGCGGGAGGCACTTCGGAGGCAGTTTGAGCGCCTACAGCATGGTACTATGACTGTTACCTAGTATGAGACGAGGTTCGTTGATCGGGCACGTCATGCGGTTGTAATACTCCCCACAGATCGGGAGAGGGTCCGTAGGTTTATAGATGGGCTAAATCAGCCGATTCGACTTCAGATGGCTGTGGGAGTTGGGAGTGATATATCTTTTCAGGAGGCAGCTAATACAGCTCGTAGAGCTGAGATGGCTCTTGCTCGGGGAGGTGGTTATCCTTTAGAACAGAGGCCTCGTCATTCCAGCAAATTTAGTGGTTCATCTTTTGGAGGCAGGGAATCTTTTGGTAGGGGCCAGTTTTCCAGGCCTTTTCAGTCAGCCCTCGAGGCTTCGTAGGATGGTCCAGGTGATCGTGGGGTTTGTGAGCAGTATTCAGATCAGCCTCCTATCAGTGCTCAGCCTCTTTAGAGTGTTCGTAGGGGCTATTTAGGTCGTCAGGGCCAGCAGCCCCATCAGCCTAAATGTTGTTACGGTTGTGGTGACCCGGGTCATCTTGTCAGGTTTTTCCCTCGAGCAACGGGCAACCCTCAGCAGCGGGGTCCTCATCCCATGATTCAGGCCCCATCTGACCCACACCATGCCTAGCCAGCCAGAGGCGGGGGTAGAGATCGTAGAGGTAGAGGTCGAGACCGTAGAAGTGGAGACCGTCCCGCCAGAGTTAGAGGTCAGGTAGTGGATGACCGTCCCAGAGATGTAGCTTAGAGGGGAGGTAGTGATCCCCGATTTTATGCTTTACCAGCTAAGCCAGAGGCAGAGGCATCAGATGCTGTTGTCGCACCTCCCTTTTTCGGCCGCACCCCGCGAGGGGAGCGATAGGAGTTTTTTCCAATTAAAGGACAATCAAAACATGATTTATTTAATGAATTCAGAGTCACCACTTGGGAGATTTATGGTGTCCCAAGTCACCGGTTGAATCCCGAATCGAGGAAAAGAATGACTCTATTTAACGGTCCGCGAACCAGAAATCCGGATAAGGAATTCTGTTAACCCGGGAGAAGGTGTTAGGCATTCCCGAATTCCGTGGTTCTAACACGGTCGCTCAACTGTTGTATTCGGCTTAATTATCCGATTTTAACAATTTTTTGAACTTATGTGCAAATTCACCTTTAACCGCTTTTAATGTTATTATTCATTATTTTAATAAAGAATTGCAACATCGTGAAAATGTATTTCAAACCACGTCACAATCAATGTACCCGTGATTATCGACACATTTCAACTTTGTTGAGATTTGGATTTGGGTCACATAAATATGCACCCGTGTTTAGGGAGATAGAATTATTAAATACGCGCTTAAAGCTACTAACGCGTTATTATTTTGAGAAGGCCGTGAAAATTCACTAAACGGCTAATCCCGAATTTCTAAGTATTTTTAATTTATAACTTTTGAGGGCCCCACATCTTGTGCGATTTATTTGGCGAGGCTCGTCTCATTTATTGTTTTTTTTAAAAGGTAATCCTAAAATGACTACATTTCCTATTTTTTAGTTTTTATTAGAGAGAGAAAAATTCCTATTTAATTATAAAATGAAAATATGCAATACTTATCTAATGTAAGACAAATATTAAAGAAGCAGAATTTAATTTATTAAACAAAAAAAATTATTTTTATTATTATTATTATTATTATTATTATTCAGAATTTGTTTTTAATAAATACAAAAATTCTTTAACTAATATTAGAGGAATTTATTCAAGCCAATATTTAAACTTGCATGATAATAGAAAAACTAATGAAACTCATTTATTCCCAATTATTCAAATTAGAGCAATATTAAAGCCTGCAGGGCGAAAATAATTTTATTTCCAAATTATTAAAAAAAAACTAAGTTTATCTTAGAAAACAGCAATCATAAATTAAATGTAATTTTATTTAAATTTATATTTTTTAACAACAAAATCCTAATTGATTATTTGCTATATTTGGGCAAATGTTTAATGAAAATAGACATTACTTAAATAAAAACTGAAAATAAAAGTGCAAAATCATCAACTAATATATATATACCAACTAAACCAATTAGGGGCAAAAATGGCCAAAAAGTATAACGGCAATTAATAATAGTACAAGGGTAATTTTGACCTTTTTTTATTTTTTTTTTATTTTTGGACTTAAACTATTAATATTAACTATTTACAACTATTTTTAAAACTATAATCAACCTTAATCTTTTACACTTATATTTGGAGATGGAAGTACTTGAAAACAATTCTTGTATTATTTAAAACTCAAATCGTACCTAAATGCCTAATTTATGCAAAATAATTAAAGTTCATATTTTATTGAATTTAACTACATATTAACAATTTAGCTTATTAAAGACGATACTAAAGAAGTTCTAATTAATTCGATTAGTAAAAGAGTAATTCATTCTTCCTTTTAATTACTAAACAATTTGAATATTAATGAACATGTTTATAACTATACTATTTAATAACCATTTTTTGAAGTGAATTATTATTACTACAACAAGACTTAATTATTTAAAGTTATAACAAAAACTTACAGAATATTAATATGGAATTTATTTAGACATAATATGTAAAAGAAGATAAGAATAGAAACTATTTAAAATTTCAAATTTTCATCCTTCCCATGTATTCATCTTTTCATTTAAACATAATTAGGTATGTACCTGATATTGGAAAGAAAAGAATATCGGGTGATCAACACAGCAAACAACACAGCAACCGCAATCCCAATAAAATACCCAGTATCGGAATTTTAAAGAAACCTAGTAACTAAGATCTGAACTTGATAATATACTTTTGCTAATAGAAATCTAAACACTCTTTTCTAGAATTTTTTTTCTTAACTCTTCACAATTCTTTTTAATCTTTTTTCTTTTCTGATTCTTACTTCTTATATTTTTTTCTAATCTCTCTCAATATTTTTTCTTCTCTCCCTTTCTTCCTAAATTTCTCTTCTATTTATAGCAAAAATTTTCGAAATTTTCAGATTTGCTTATTTTTTTATTTTTTATTTTATTATAGATTTTTTAATTAAAAGAAATCTCACTTACAAAATGCTTTTATTATTTTATAAAAAGAAATCCCACCTTTATTTACTTTATTTTTTAAAACACAACTTTAATTACTTTTATATTTTTAATTGTCCACTTTCTTTTATTTATTTTAAAGAAAATGCCACTTTCTTTTCTTTTCTTTTAAAAAAACAACTTTCTTTTACTTTTGATTTTTTTAATTTTCAGCCACTTTTGACTTTTATTTTTTAATTCCAACTATCATTTTCTATTATTTAAAACCAACCGAAAATTTAAAAAAAAATTAATATTTTCAGTTTTTTTTATAAAAAGTAAATTATTTTTTCAAAAAAATAATAAAAAAATTAACAATAATAGCAATAATATTAATAGTAATAATTTACTTTTTAAAAAAATTTAAATCTTATATATATAAAAAAAATGAAACAAAAGCTAAAATACATAGAGTGAAAAAATTTAAATACGGTCAAACATTTTTGTGGGGGCTTTTGTGTGTGTGTGTTAATATATTTTGGTTTAGGGTGTATTTTAAATAGTGTATAGTAGTATAACAAATGGGTCATGGGTCATGGGTTTGAGTTATGGTGTTTTGGGCTGGGTAGAATAGGTTTGGGCCAAGATTTAAAATTTAGGAAGATGCCCAATTCTGAATTAGTCTTCTATATTTTTTTTTATTTTTTATTATTATGAATTGATAAAACAAAAAATGCTAAGATTAAATTATACAAATCAAAATTATCTTAAAATACTAATTAATGCCTAAAAATAATTATTACACAAAAATTAAACATTAGTTTAAATAAAATCACACAATTTGGACATTAAATGCTAAAAATGCAAAAAATACATATTTTTTTGTGATTTTCTATTTTTTGCAAAACAAACTTAATTACTCATAAATGTAGGATTATATCCTAGATGAAAATGTGACATATTTTGTATTTTATATTAATTTTAACAAATTAAATATGTACAGATAAATACAAACAATTCAAGAAAAATAACACAAAATTCACAAAAATTGGAAGCAAACTAAAATGGTTTTATTTTGAATTTTTTGGAGTATTTCTCTTATAGGGTAAAATTCACGTGCTCACAGCTGCCCCTCTTTGCGCGTAAACACGAAGAGTTTTTCATGCAAAGATAAGTGAGCGGATACGAGCGATTTTTGCCCGTCTGAGAGCTCCGTGAGAAGCATTTTTTTTCAAAATTTTGATCGAACCTTTGCTTCAAAAGGTTTCCTACATATCCCTGGCTAACAGGTAAACACGAAGAGTTTTCGTGCAAAGATAAGTGAGCGGATACGAGCGATTTTTGCAGTGATCTTGTTGTTACTGATGTTGCATGTTGTTATTGTTTGTCGACCTCCTTATTACACCGTGCTAAAAATAAAACAAGAAGCTAGGCTAGCCTACGGATAACATGATCCTATATATCTTCAGCTTGTTTTTGCCACCTTGCTTTCTTGTTGGCTTGTGTTTCCTCCGGTGCTTCTTCATCTCGCAAATTTGGGGATGACGCTGGCCTTCTGCCTTTCCGAATACCAGTTTTCATCGTTTTGCTCAATCCACTGGGGATACGGCTTCCTTTATCGACCATTTTTTTATGCTTCCCTGGAATGCGGCTTTCTCTGTCAAGTCTGTTATGCTGGGGACAAGCAAGTTTGAAAGTTGTTCCTCTCCGGATGTGTCTCGTCTTTCTCCCGTAACATGAAGAATTTTTTTTTCGGCCATTGTTGCCTTCTTTCTCACTTCTGCATTTGAATTTGTGCTGGGGATCTTATGATGTGTCCCTCTACCTTCATGGTGGGTCGCTGGTTTCAATACCTGCTATGTAAAAACTGAAAAATATTCCTCTTGTATATAGGGGGTGCCTCGTGCTAAGACGTGAAAATGTATTCCCTCGTTATACAGGTGGACGCCTATTGCTAAGACATGAAAAATGTATTCCCTCATTATACAGGTGGGCGCCTAATTACTAAGACATGAAAATTATTCCCTTGTTGTACAGGTGGGCGCCTAATTCTAAGACATGAAAATTATTCCCTTGTTATACAAGGTGTGCGCCTAATTCTAAGATACGAAAATGTATCCCCTTGTTCTGCAGGCGGGCGCCTAATTGCTAAGACATGAAAATTATATTCCCTCATTATAGAGGTGGGCGCCTAATTACTAAGACATGAAAATTATTCCCTTGTTATACAGGTGGGCGCCTAATTCTAAGACATGAAAATTATTCTCTTGTTATACAGGTGGGCGCCTAATTACTAAGACATGAAATATATTCCCTCGTTATACAGGTGGGCGCCTAATTGCTAAGACATGAAATGCATTCCCTCGTTATACAGGTGGGCGCCTAATTGCTAAGATATGAAATGTATTCCCTCGTTACACATGTGGGCGCCTAATTGCTATAACTTGAAATTTAAAGATTGAATGATTACCATTTCAGGAGAAAAATTCATCTGACTAAGATTTTGATATCTTAGGAGAAAGATTCATTAGATTAAGATTTTGACACTAGGAGATAATTCCTCAGACTAGGTCTAAATTATTGTGATCTCAGGAGAAAGATTCATCAGACTGAGATTTTTATGTCTTATGAAAAGATTCATCAGACTAAGATTTTGACGCTAGGAGATAATTCCTCGGACTAGGTCTAAATTGATGTGATCTCAGGAGAAAGATTCATCAGACTGAGATTTTGATGTCGTAGGAGAAAGATTCATCAGACTAAGATTTTGACGCTAGGAGGTAATTCCTCAGACTAGGTCTAAATTGGTGTGATCTCAAGAGAAAAATCCATCGGACTGAGATTTTGATATCTTAGGAGAAAGATTCATGAGACTAAGATTTTGACGCTGGGAGACAATTCCTCAGACTAGGTCTATATTAGTGTGATCTCAAGAGAAAGATTTATCAGACTGAGATTTTGATTTCTTAGGAGAAAGATTCATCAGACTAAGATTTTGACGCTAGGAGATAATTCCTCAGACTAGGTCTAAATTGATGTCTTACTTGAAATCTTCCAATTGTTGCTTCCTTCTTCTTGTTGCTTTTATCTAAAACCTCTAATTGTTATTTTTCACTTCCTATTAAATTATCTTTAACTATCCAACTACTGCTTTCTTTTCTTTTTTTCAATTCTTGCTTTCTCCTTTTGTTATCTATCTGGGTCTTTCTGACTGTTGCATTTACTTCTTTGTTGTTATCTTTCTACGTCTTTCTAACTGATTTTTCATTAACATGAAAAATAATTCATCGGACTAAGATTTTTCATCTTAGGAGAAATAATTCATCAGACTAAGATGTTTTTATCTTAGGAGAAATAATTCGTCAGACTAAGATTTTTATCTTAGGAAAAATAATTCATCTGACTAAGATGTTTTTATCTTAGGAGATATAATTCGTCAGACTAAGATTTTTATCTTAGGAGAAATAACTCGTTAGACTAAGATTTTTTTATCTCAGGAGAAACTTTGCACTGCTTTGTTCCTGTTACAAACAAAGAAAAATCTTATCAGTTTTGTGAAAATAATGGTCGGTTGTGACCTTCTTGATGGGTATGATTTCCTCCTTCCCTTAACACTTTATGTTATCTTCTTTCTTCCTCAAATAGGTAATTGACTTCAGAACGACTTTCCTCAACACTCGTATCGTTTTCCTTCGGATGCTGGGGATAACACTGCTGTGAAATGATTTACTTACCTGCTGGAGTTAATACTGCTGGGGTATATCCTTCCTTCCCCTTCTTCTTCTTTTCTTTTCTTATTCTTTTTTTTTCAAAACTACTCTCTTCAAAACTTTTATTGTCTCTCAATACTGCTGAGGATCAAAATGTTATCCACTGGGGATAACACTGTTGAGGATAATACTGGCTTCTTACTTTTTTGAACCCAAGTTTCATCCTTTTTGTTCAGTCCGCTAGGGATACAACTCCTTTCATTGAAACTTGTTATTTTCTTTCTTTCCACACTGCTGGGGATAATACAGGTTCAAGGGCCACTTCCCTTAAAACTAGTGTTATCTTTTTTCTTCTCCAAATGGATACCTGTCTTCCAGAAAATTTTCCAAATAAAAGGAAAATTTTCCGCCCCAGTTTGATAATCTTCCTTGTGGCATGCCTTTCCGCCATCAACGCCATTTCCTTTTCCTACTTCAAATTAAAGAAAACTTGTTAGTTTAAAACACGGTGGTTAGTTGTGATATTCCTGCTGGGGACAGTTCTCCTCCTCTTTCCCTGATCTGCATTTCATTGTCAAAACTTGTTGTTTGCTGGGGATGATATTCCTGCTGGGGATAGTTTTTCCTTTCTTGCTTCCCCGCCCTGCTTGATGACTTTTTATTCACGAGCCTTTCACCGTTGCTTTCCACTGGTATCCTGACCACCCAAATTTCTATGATAGTGACCTTGCTTGAGGATCTTGCAAGTTTTAATGATGAACCATTTTTCTTCGTTCATCCTTGTCATTGGAAATACATTTTCTACTAGGGATATCCCCCTTCTTTTGTGGCATATCTAGGGAACGAGCGTTTCCCCGACCTTTGAATCTCACTGGCCTTGGCCTTGAAGTCATTAACCTTCATTTTTTTATGGAGAAATCCTCCTTGACACTAATCCATCCCTTTGTCAATTTCCTCTTGGTGGGAAATATCCTTTTTGACACTGGCCTTGCGCTTGTTTCCTCCTGACTTATACCACTTGGGTGTACCAATCAGATCTCGTCTTGCATAATTGGAAAGCCGATGGCATATTTTAAAGCCATTTCTAACTTGTTTTGACCAAACAGACTCTACTGGGGAATTTTGATGAAAGGAGAAAGATAAAAGGAAACCAATATAGAAGACAAAGAAAAGATGACTTTCTAATAAAAGAAATTATAAAATAAAACCCTATCAAACGCGGATACCGACTCTAATGGTCATGACATGCACATATGGCCTATCATCCGTCATCAATCGTCTTTCAAGATTTCTGTCTAGTGATTTCCATCTGACTCTTCATCTTTATTCGACTTGTAGTGCCCGAAGGGTTTTCACTATCAAGCCTCTCTCATTTCGCTTTTTCTCTCAGTTTTCATCGCCTTATGGTGCCCGTGAAGGTTTTCACCGATAAGACTCTCTCATTTCTGCAGACTCGGAGTGTTATGTTCTGATAGGACTCTCTCATTCGCCTGATGTGGCATCTTTTGAAGACTGATCGGAAGGTCTTTCTTTGGACCGTAATGTGGGATTTGGATAGGGCTAGAAAGAAAGGGTATTAAAGGCTCAAAACAATTCAACTTTGGGTTCACAATTTACAACCTTCGGACCCAGATTTATTTATAATAAACACAATTATTTGCCCAGGTTTCTTGCTTGGGGATTTTTTAGTTTTATTTATATTATGACCGAGCCGTGAGGCGCCTACGTATCCTCTTTGAAGAATCAGGTCAAACATATTTCTCCTCTTCATTCATTTTTTTTCTTTTTTCTTTTTTTTTCTTTCTTTTCTCTTTTTGCTTTTCTTTCTTTTCTTTTTTCTTTTTGCATTTCTTGTTTTCTTCTTTTCTCTTCTTTTTCTATGTGTTCTTTTGCTACTAAGTCCGAATGAGGGGTATGAAAGAAAATTCATAAGGCTCAAAGGGTTAACGAAGGATAAAGTGTTTGGGTAGCAGAACAAAATGCCTTCGTCATTCCAATCTTCAAAACACGCCAAGTGCAAACAATACAATTAAACATTCGTCATATCTTTTAGAGCACTGTTGGGCAATACTCTCCTTTTCATTATTATGAACGACCCCATGTCAATTTGGCCAGCTTGCCTTTACGGTTTTCTTCCTATTTTGCTTGCCCCAGTTTCACATGACTCGGGCTCTAAATGATCTCATTATGTTCTTATTTTCCTTTAAATGTCACGATCACCATTCCAATGGTTCATGATTAACTTTTAAGTTTAGTCCTATAGATGTGCGCATGTCATGTTACTAGAATCGGCGTTTGAACAAAAAACAAAAATAAAGAACTTAAACAAAGAAGATGACTGGGGGTAACAAAATATTGGATGTTTCATTAACGGCGAAACGGTTCAATGACAAAACAAACAAAACAAACCAAAGTACAACACTGAAATGAAACTTGACAAAACTTAAGCAAACTGACATGACAAAGATGGAAGAATAAGAGGGTTTGACCACAAGACAAAATCCGGATTACAACCTTGAAAATAACCCGGACAACAGAAATGACAACAAAATAGACCACCAAAACCCCTCCCAATTACCAAACAAGGTGTCTTAGCCACTGAATTTCACACCAAGATTGTTGGAATTTTCAAAAATCTTTATCACGTTATTTTGAGCAAATGGCTTCAGGGTTACCTCCGCCAGCTTATTTTTACGATCAATCATTCCTGCCATATGCGTCTCGTTATGCACTGGAGAGGGACTTTGGCCAGTGTTTGTTGCATTTGGATTTGGCACGACAATGTTACCTGTATCAATAAGCTTCTGAACTACATTCTTTAGACTCCAACACGTCTCTATGTCGTGCCCTAGGGCATCTGAATAGTATGCGCACCTTTGAAAAAGATTAAACTTCTTCGGAAGAGGATTCGGCATTTTTATCTTAATCGGCTTCAACATGCCCAATTTCCTTAGCCTCTGGAACAAACTGACGTATGATTCTCCCAAAGAGGTGAGAGCCTTTTCTCGTTTCAGTAGCCTCTCATTTCTAAAGGCCTGATTTGGCCTAAAACCTGACCCGTGGGGTTTCTGGTATGCTCGTGGGGAGAAGTAGGGGCCATGAGAATTACAAGGATATCCATGGGTTTGATATAGAGGGCCTTTAGCAAAGACGACCACTGGACCTTGTCGTTGGGGAGGTTCAACCTGCGGGCTCTGTTTGGGGCCTCGGTGAGCAACCTCGGAGGGGTAATGTTGGGCAACATGAGCTTTGGGTGGGTGTTTATTGTCGGGAACAATGGATGTGACTGGAGGGCACTCCTGGAAAAGATAAATGGATACGGAGTAATGGAGCTATTGGGGTGGTTGGGAAAGTTGTGATAGGCGGGTATATATGGTTAGTGTGGGGGATCATCTGGCATTGCGCTCGGTGTTCGGGTAAGGACAGAGTCTAGGAAGCTAGGTGGTGGAGAGGGTGGTGCTTTCCCATCCATCCACACCCGATACATGTCAGCCACATGTTGTCTCAGTATTTTGACTTCTTCTACCAACCTATTGTTCCGTTCAACCAGCTATGGTCGAGCATCGGTATCAACCCACTCAGTTTTGAAGTTTTCTGCCATTATCCCCTGATTTTGCGTTGCAGGGAAGAGAAACACAACCAATCACCTTAATTTTATCAACAATTCAAAACAAAATATGTTATAAATAGACTCATTCGGTCCCCGTTATCAATAAAAAAAATTTGATTTTTTCTGATTTTTTTATTTTTTTTGTTGTGGTCGAATATTATGGATATTGCCTACGTATCATGACCCCGCATGAATTAGACCTTGCGTAGTTTGTGATGAAAGGACAATAATAATAAAACATTTTTTTACAGGAATTTTCAATTTTCACAATAAAACAAACTTGATTACAAAGTTTTCAAAACTAGTCATACTAACAGATTATGATGAAAATAATTACTTACACACTTGAAAATCAAACACCATATGATCTAATCAAAAGAAATACTATACGTTTCAATTTATGTGAACATATTTCCTTTTTAGTCCGTGCCAAAAAGAATGACCTCTTTCCTTATTTGGAAACAATTTACCTTTATGCAATGATTTATAGCCACACAAAATAAAGGTGTCTCATTTTACACCACAAAATCAAAAGTCTTCTCTCTTTTCTTAAACTCCGTGTCCAGTCAAATGGGTTCACATAAATTGAAACGGAGGGAGTATAAATTAAGAAGAAAAAAACTAGCAGATTCCTTCCCTCTTTGCCAATTTCAACCAAATGGCTATTTCTGCAAACATGGCCCCTTCTCAACTCCATATGAATTTTGAGGCCGGGAAGGATTTCTTTACAAAATTGTCCATTCTTTCACGAAGACAGCCTTTCGACAATTGAAAGATGCTATAAGGCTATCTCGGCAAGAACGGTTTAAAACATCGCCAAAACTACCTTGGCTTATTTTGACCAAAAATTCAAACAATTACTTGCCACTGATTCTTTTTCTTGTTTCTTTTTTTTCAAATTAAAATAAAAGATATGGTTTTGCAAACACGACCTTTCAGCACCTCGGGGACGAAGATTTTAAGGTTGTGTTTAGCTAATTGACCAAAAATCCTAAAAATGACCAAAAGTGGCCGTTTATGCAAAGTCGGCCTTTCGATGTCCCTCTCGGGAACATTCGACTATTTTTGGCAAAACCGGCATCACCTGACTTATTTATGACAAAAATTAAAATTTGGATATTTTTTCTTTTTATTTTTCGAATTAAAACAAAAGATCGGGTATTGCAAACACGGCCTTTCAGCGCCTCGGGGACGAAGATTATAAGGTTGTGAGGGTCAATCGACCAAAAAATCTACAAAATGACCCAAAAGTGGCCGTTTATGCAAAGTTGACCTTCCGGCGTCCCTTTCGGGAACATTCGGCTATTTTTGAAAAAGGCATCACTCAACTTACGACGAAAATTAATTTCGTCATTTTTTGCTATTCTTACAAAAAGGGGAGGTTGAACCCGATAAGGGTTGCCTACGTATCTCACATCCGGTGAGAATCAAACCAGCGTAGTTCGGTCAAATAAAACAAACTGCATCTGTAAATGAAACAAACTATTTTTTTATGTTATTGAAAAACAACTAAACCATATTTTTTTTAAGAATAAATCACACATTTTTTTATTTAAAAAACATTTTTTTTCTTTTTAAGTAAAAAAAACAAACTATTTTGCAACTAAAAAATTTTATTTTCTTTTTTTCATTTTCCACAATATTTAAAAACCTGTCAGCATGCAAGTCTGAAGCAATTAAATGCGTAAAACAAACAGGATGCAACGGGATGGTCTTTTCATTTCAGGTCACCTGTCCTAGACGGACCAACCCCTGTGTTGAGTCCCCTAAGTCAAATGCACGTGATGCAAACAAACGTCCTACTAAGGATCCGGCATGAGTTTATTGTTCTTCTAGGTTTAAACCATAGGTTTGTTGGTCTAGACCTGGCTTACTCGAGCGGACAGCTCGAGCCGAGGAGGAGGCAGCAACCCGGGAATACAGAAGCTTCATCGGTTTTGCAACTTATCCAAACCTCGTTCTAAAGTGGGAATTAGACACTATACAGAAAAGAAGTCACACGAAGTGCACCCTTCTTCATGATTTAGAAGACTCAAAGAGGAGATTGGTTTCAGTACAATTTATATGTACAGTTCACAAAATATCAAAGCAGTAAAAACAATATTTAGCACATTAATACAAACATATAATAAAATCAGATAATAATAAGCCAAATACAACAATTATTCAAAGCTCGAGTTCTTAAACCCTGAACCAGTGGTTCTGGGTCTTTATCCCCAGCAGAGTCGCCAGAGCTGTCACACCTCCTTTTTGGCGCAGCCCGCGAGGGCGCGAGGGAGTTTTTCCAATTAAAGGACAATCGAAACGGGATTTATTTAATTAATTCAGAGTCGCCACTTGGAAGATTTATGGTGTCCCAAGTCACCGGTTGAATCCCGAATCGAGGAAAAGAATGACTCTATTTAACAGTCCGCGAACCAGAAATCCCGATAAGGAATTCTGTTAACCCGGGAGAAGGTGTTAGGCATTCCCGAATTCCGTGGTTCTAACACGGTCGCTCAACTGTTGTATTCGGCTTAATTATCCGATTTTAACAATTTTTTGAACTTATGTGCAAATTCACCTTTAACCGCTTTTAATGTTATTATTCATTATTTTAATAAAGAATTGCAACATCGTGAAAATGTATTTCAAACCACGTCACAATCAATGTACCCGTGATTATCGACACATTTTAACTTTGTTGAGATTTGGATTTGGGTCACATAAATATGCACCCGAGTTTAGGGAGATAGAATTATTAAATACGCTCTTAAAGCTACTAACGCGTTATTACTTTGAGAAGGCCGTGAAAATTCACTAAACGACCAATCCCGAATTTCTAAGTATTTTTAATTTATACACTTTTGAGGGCCCCACAGCTTGTGCGATTTATTTGGCGAGGCTCGTCTCATTTATTGTTTTTTTTAAAAGGTAATCCTAAAATGACTACATTTCCTATTTTTTAGTTTTTATTAGAGAGAGAAAATTTCCTATTTAATTATAAAATGAAAATATGCAATACTTATCTAATGCAAGACAAATATTAAAGAAGCAGAATTTAATTTATATTTAAACAAAAGAACTTTTTTTATTATTATTTTCGGAAACTAATATTAGAAGAAACTATTCAGGCCAATATTTAAACTTGCATGGTAATAGGAAAACTAATGAAACTCATGTATTCCCAATTATTCAAATTAGAGCAATATTAAAGCCAGCATGGTAAAAATTATTTTTATTTCCAAATTATTCAAAAAGAAAGACTAAGTTTATCTTAGAAAAACAGCAATTATAAATTAACTCTAATTTTATTTAAATTTATTTTTTTTAACAAACAAAATCCTAATTGATTATTTTCTATATTTGGGCAAATGTTTAATGAAAATTGACATTTCTTAAATAAAAACTGAAAATAAAAGTGCAAAATCATCAACTAATATATAATATATATATGTATAGGCGTTAGGGTTAGGGGTATTTATTAAAAGTTCTTTAACGGTAGGGGCAAAAATGGCCAAAAAGTATAACGGCAATTAATAATAGTACAAGGGTAATTTTGACCTTTTTTTATTTTTTTTTTATTTTTGGACTTAAACTATTAATATTAACTATTTACAACTATTTTTAAAACTATAATCAACCTTAATCTTTTACACTTATATTTGGAGATGGAAGTACTTGAAAACAATTCTTGTATTATTTAAAACTCAAATCGTACCTAAATGCCTAATTTATGCAAAATAATTAAAGTTCACATTTTTATTGAATTTAACTACATATTAACAATTTAGCTTATTAAAGACGATACTAAAGAAGTTCTAA
Source organism: Nicotiana noctiflora (assembly GCA_032618575.1). Classification (NCBI taxonomy): domain Eukaryota; kingdom Viridiplantae; phylum Streptophyta; class Magnoliopsida; order Solanales; family Solanaceae; genus Nicotiana; species Nicotiana noctiflora. The sequence goes on from JASVEL010011908.1 coordinate 27,040, forward strand.
TTAATTCGATTAGTAAAAGAGTAATTCATTCTTCCTTTTAATTACTAAACAATTTGAATATTAATGAACATGTTTATAACTATACTATTTAAAAACCATTTTTCGAAGTAAATTATTATTACTACAACAAGACTTAATCATTTAAAGTTATAACAAAAACTTACAGAATATTAATATGGAATTTATTTAGACATAATATTTAAAAGAAGATAAGAATAGAAACTATTTAAAATTTCAAAATTTTCATCCTTCCCAAGTATTCATCTTTTCATTTAAACATAATTAGGTATGTACCTGATATTGGAAAAAAAAGAATACCGGGTATTCCACACAGCAAACAACACAGCAACATCAATCCCAACAAAATACCCAGTATCAAAATTTTAAAGAAACCCAGTAGCTAAGATCTGAACTTAATAATATACTTTTGCTCGTAGAAATCTAAACACTCTTTTTTAGTAATTTTCTTTTCTTAACTCTTCACAATTCTTTTTAATCCTTACTTCTTATATTTTTTTCTAATCTCTCTCAATATCTTTTCTTCTCTCCCTTTCTTCCTAAATTTCTCTTCTATTTATAGCAAAAAATTTCGAAGTTTTCAGATTTTTTTATTTTTTATATTTTTATTTTATTATCTTTTTTAATTAAAAGAAATCCAACTTAAAAAATGCTTTTATTATTTTATAAAAAGAAATCCCACCTTTTTTTACTTTTATTTTTTAAAACACAACTTTAATTACTTTTATATTTTTAATTGTCCACATTCTTTTCTTTATTTTAAAGAAAATGCCACTTTCTTTTCTTTTCTTTTAAAAAAAACTTTCTTTTACTTTTGATTTTTTTAATTTTCAGCCACTATTGACTTTTATTTTTTAATTCCAACTTTCATTTTCTATTATTTAAAACCAACCGAAAATTTAAAAAAAAAATTAATATTTTCAGTTTTTTAATAAAAAAAATATTTTTTTAAAAAAAATAATAACAAAAATTAACAATAATAGCAATAATATTAATAGTAATAATTTAATTTTTTTTAAAAAATTTAAATCTTATATATATAAAAAAAATGGAGCAAAAGCTAAAATACATCGAGTGAAAAAATTTAAATACGATCAAACATTTTTGTGGGAGCTTTTGTGTGTGTGTGTTAGGATTTTTTGGTTTAGGGTGTATTTTGAATAGTGTATAGTATAGTATAATAAATGAATCATGGGTCATGGGTTTGAGTTATGGTATTTTGGGCTGGGTAGAATAGGTTTGGGCCAAAATTTAAAATTTAGGAAGAGGCCCAATTTTGAATTAGTCTTCTCTATTTTTTTTATTTTTTGTTATTACGAATTAATAAAACAAAAAATGCTAAGATTAAATTATAAAAACTAAAATTATCTTAGAATACTAATTAATTCCTAATAATAATTATTACACAAAAATTAAACATTAGTTTAAATAAAATCACATAATTTGGACATTAAATGCTAAAAATGCCAAAAATACATATTTTTTGTGATTTTCTATTTTTTACGAAACAAACTTAATTACTCCTAATGTAGGATTATATCCTAGATGCGAATGTGACATATTTTGTATTTTATATTAATTTTAACAAATTAAATATGTACAGATAAATACAAACAATTCAAGAAAAATAACACAAAATTCACAAAAATTGGAAGCAAACTAAAATGGTTTTATTTTGAATTTTTTGGAGTATTTCTCTTATAGGGCAAAAATCACGTGCTCACAGCTGTGATTACAGGTACCATTCTTGTTTGTGACAGAGGTGCTTCAGTATTATTTGACCCTGGGTCTGCATATTCATATGTGTCTTCCTACTTTGCACCATACCTGGTCGTGCCTAGCTATGCCTTGGATATTCCAGTTTATGTGTCTACACCAGTGGGTGACTCCTATAGTAGTCGACCGGGTGCATCGTTCGTGCGTAGTTATATTCGGGGGTCTTGAGACCCGTGTAGATTTATTGCTATTAGACATGGTGGATTTTGATTTCATATTGGGGGATGGACTGGTTGTGCCCGTATCATGCTATCTTAGATTGTCATACCAAGACAGTTACCTTGGCCTTGCCAGAATCACCCCGACTAGAGTGGAGAGGGACCTCCGGCCACTCCGTTCGCACTGTTATTTCCTATGTTAAGGCTCGACTCATGGTCGAGAAGGGGTGTCTAGTTATTTGGCATATGTTCGTGATTCCAGCGCGAAAATTCCTTCTATTGATTCAGTTTCTATTGTATGGGAGTTTCCCGAGGTTTTCCCTTCAGACCTACCAGGCATGCCACCCGACAGGGATATTGATTTTTGTATCGATCTGGCACCGGGCACTCAGCCCATCTCTATTCCACCCTATCGTATGGCCCCACCGGAGTTAAAAGATCAGTTGCAAGACCTTCTAGAAAAGGGCTTTATCAAGACCAGTGTTTCTCCCTGGGGTGCACCTGTGTTATTTGTGAAGAATAAGAATGGCTCGATGTGGATGTGTATTGATTATCGGTAATTAAACAAAGTCACGATAAAGAACAAGTATCCACTGTCGAGGATTGATGATTTGTTTGATCAGCTCCAAGGAGCGAGGGTGTTCTCAAAAATATACTTGAGGTCGGGCTACCATCAGCTGAAGATCAAGGCGGCTGACATTCCTAACACAGCCTTTCGCACTAGGTACGAGCACTATGAATTCTTGGTCATGTCTTTTGGGTTGACCAATGCTCCAACAACATTTATGGAGTTGATGAATCAGGTGTTCAGGCCTTATCTAGATCTGTTCGTGATAGTCTTTATAGATGACATCCTGGTATACTCCCGCAGCTAGGAAGAGCACGAGCAGCACCTCAGAGTGGTTCTTCAGACTCTAAAGGATAATTAGCTATATGCCAAATTTTCGAAATGTGAGTTCTGGTTGAGTTCGGTGGCATTTCTAGGTCATTTCGTATCAGTGGAGGGTATTTAGGTGAACCCAAAGAAGATTGAGGCAGTCCAAAATTGGCCTCGACCAGCTTCAGTGACCGAGATCCGGAGTTTCTTGGGGTTAGCAAGTTACTACCGTCAATTTGTAGAGGGGTTCTCTTCTATTGCAGCCCCGATGACCAGGTTGACCCAGAAGGGTACCCAGTTCAAGTGGTCAGATGAGTGTGAGGCGAGCTTTTAGAAACTCAAGACGGCTTTGACTACAGCACCAGTGTTGATACTACCTACGGGTGCAAGGCCTTACAAAGTTTGCAGTGATGCATCCCGTAATGGACTTGAAGCGGTATTGATGCAGGATGGCAAGGTTATTGCTTATGCTTCGAGGCAGTTGAAAATCCATGAGAAGAATGATCTGGTTCATGATCTTGAGCTGGTAGCAGTGGTTCATGCATTAAAAATTTAGAGGCATTATCTATATCGTGTGGCGTGCGAGGTGTACACAAATCACAAAAGCCTACAGTATTTATTCAAGCAAAAGGAGTTGAATTTACGACAGAGGAGATGGTTAGAGTTGCTAAAGAACTATGATGTTACTATCCTATATCACCCAGGTAAGGCATGTGGTGGCCAATGTGTTGAGTAGAATGTCTGCCAGCATGGGTAGTCTCGCTTACATTCCGGTCAGTCAGAGACCACTTGCTCTAGATGTCCAGGCCTTAGCCAATCGGTTCGTGAGACTAGACATTTCTGAGCCTAGTAGGGTGTTAGCCTGCACGGCCGCTCGTTCTTCTCTATTAGAGCGTATCCGTGAGAGGCAATTTGATAATCCTCATTTGCGTGACTTGAGGGATATCGTACAACAGGGAGGTGCCACGAAGGTAACCCTAGATAATGATGGAGTATTGAGATTGCAGGGGCGAGTCTGTGTGCCCAATGTTGAGAGGATTCGAGAGTTGATCTTAGCGGAGGCCCACAGTTCGCGGTATTCTATTCACCCGGGTGCTGCGAAGATGTATCAGGACTTACGGCAGCACTACTGGTGGCGCAGGATGAAGAAGGACATCGTTGCGTATGTCGCTCGGTGTCTAAATTGTCACCAGGTGAAATATGAGCACCAGAGGCTTGGTGGTGTATTCCAGAGAATTGAAATTCCCGAGTGGAAATGGGAGCGGATTACAATGGACTTCGTTACTGGACTTCCTTTGACTCGGAGGAAATTTGATGCTATTTGGGTCATTGTTGATAGGCTGACCAAGTCAGCACACTTCATTCCAGTATCTGTCGCTTACTCATCGGAGAAGCTAGCAGAGATTTACATCAGGGAGATTGTTCGCCTTCATGGGGTGCCGGTGTCTATTATCTCAGATCGGGGCACGCAATTTACCTCACGTTTCTAGAGAGTGGTCCATCAGGAGCTAGGCACCCAGGTTCAGTTGAGTATAGCTTTTCGTCCTTAGACGGACGGTTAGTCCGAGAGGACTATTCAGATCCTAGAAGACATGCACCGAGCCTGTGTCATGGATTTTGGAGCCTCGTGGGACCAGTTTCTCCTATTAGCAGAGTTCGCCTACAACAACAGCTACCAGTCTAGCATTTAGATGGCTCCGTATGAGGCATTGTATGGTAGGCGATGTCGGTCTCCAGTCGGATGGTTTGAGCCGGGAGAGGCACAGTTGTTAGGTACAGACTTAGTTCAGGAGGCCTTAGACAAGGTCAAGACTATCCAGGAGAGATTGCATTCAGCTCAGTCCAGACATAAGACTTATGCAGATCGTAAGGCCAGAGACGTAAATTTCATGGTTGGTGAGCGGGTATTGCTCCGGGTATCGCTTATGAAGGGCGTGACGAGGTTCGGAAAGAAGGGCAAGCTCAGTCCTAGGTATATTGGTCCATTTGAGATTCTGGACCGAGTGGGAGAGGTGGCTTACATACTAGCACTGCCACCTAGCTTATCAGCCGTACATCTAGTTTTTCATGTATTTATGCTTCGGAGGTACCACGGCGATCCCACACATGTCACTACTAGAAATTAGAGCTATGGCAACACTTTTTATTGCTACGGTTCTGGAACCGTTGCTATAGGTAGTCTATGGTTACGGTTGTAACCGTTACTAATAATTATTATAACTATCGGAACACTTACTAATTGAACCGTTGCCATAGTCCACAAATCGTCCCTATAGAAGCATATATGGCAACACTTTATATAATCGTAACAATAAATCCATCTATGGGAACGGGTATCTCTATTGTTACGATTATTTATTCCCTCTTTTTTTTTCACCCAAATTTTTAGTACCCGCTAAAATATTGGTAGGGCCCGCTATCTTATTATTATTATTTTTTTTAGTTTTATACCTCATAAAATATGAAATATACTAAACCCCTAAAAATATTGTCTTCCTCTATTGCCTACTCCATAGTACTCCCAAAAATAGCTCTAAAATCAGACCAAATCAGCAAAATTGTTTGGGAATATATCGAATTGGAGAGCTATTTCCGGGATTCAAGAGCTCTCTTCGCGATTAGGTTTGAGATTTGAGTCATTATGTGCCTGATTTTAGGGCTTCTGTTCTGCGCTCCTTCTCGGGTGAACTCGGCTGAAATTGTCCATCATGTTCATCTTGTTCAGCTATTTCTAGGAGCAAAACACAACCTATAACAGGTATTCTTTCTCTACGCTTAAACTTGTGTCATTTTATGGGTTTTGATGCGTATGAGTTGGTTTGGGGGTTCCGTCCCAATGGGTTGTGGTTAGCTTAGTCTCTTTAGAGTTCTTAATCTTCCCTTTTTCTGGGGAATTTTTATTGTTCAATTTCTTTTCTCTGCATCTCTGTTTTAAAGCGTCTTGAGCTATGAGATTTTGTTCGGAATGGTTTTGTTCTATAATCGGATGTCTTACTGATAAATCTCTTCTCCATGTGTGATGCATTTAGTTATGTTCAGTTAATGAGAGTCGATTTTGAGCGGTTGACCTCTATGCTTATATGATCAAACTGTTATTATGTCGTCGAGTCTTCGTTTGAGTCATATTTCGTCGTTGTCAAATAAACGTTTGCTTTCAGCCTTGAGATGGTATGAACTCTTGAAGGTGTCTCACCGCTGTTAGTTGAAGTCGATTGGTTTTAAGTCTAAATGACTATGTTCATTGGTTCCAGTTTCATAATACGGAGTACGGACCAGTCCAAGTTTAAATGCTCAACTCGACTGGTGCTTGTGCTGCTTTGGCTATATACGACATATTGGTGCTCAAAGTAATCTGCTCGAATCAATTGTTTTATCTTAGCATGTTCGATACGAATCACTGAGTGGTCTCCCTTTTCCCTGATTCCATGGTCATTTGCACATGTTCTATTGGTTTGAAATTACTGAGATTAGCCCTATTAATGTTTGCTTTTGTGTTTATCCGAGTTAATCTTTTTTCTTGCTAGCTATGGCTCTGTTTTCTTGATAAGAGAGCACCTGCAGGTGGACTTGTCATCTCTAACTGACATCTCCATGCAACTAATAAGAGTAATGAATTAGATCAATATTAACTCAGGTAGGGGTTATAAGGTCTACGAACACATTATCCTCCCTAGAACCCCACTTGTAGACTTTGAAAAGCAGATTCAACAACTTGTTGTTGTATACAGCTTCTATAAATCAAAGGTGATTTAGACTGCAAGAGACGCTCCAGTGTATGCATAAGTGAAGATATAACAACATAAGCCATTTCTCTTTCTCTGAGTGTAGGTTCAACAGAATTTTATGTTTCTTTTCACTCTCTTTTCCGTGATCAATTGGCTTTATTGGTCAAATATATGAAACCATGAGCAGTGAAGTGATTAGTGAAGACTTGTGGAAAAGACTCAAACACCAATTCAATTATAACTTCTATAATGTCCACATCAATTTATCATTCAAAGTTAATTATAACCAAAATTATATTACACCAAGTTTGTTAATAAGTCACATTCTGTGATAAAATATGATTATTTATTAATGTATTCTATAACGTGAATATGTGGTTAAGTTGATTCGCTCCTTAAGTTTCTGTTCTTACTTCCTTGTTTGATGGAAATATAAGACATAGCATGTTGCCAAATTATCTGACTGAATGACTATTTGGATTGTTGTTGCGAGACTCTTTTTAAGCTCTAGAACTGTGAAAAAAGAAATTGTAAAGTAACTAAAAGTATCTTCTTTCTTCGGCTTCAAGGCTGGTTCAGGATGTGCTATGGTTTAGGCATTCATAGCTAAATCCTGTTCTTTAGTGTGCATATAGCCTGTTAGAATAAAGGTTTTCATGACGCACACTCATGCTGGTTCCTGTGTCTTTCATTAGTGTAACGCTTATCCTGCCATTGGTGCATAACAAATTATCTGAGTCAGTAATTAGATATCACTGAAAAATAAACTCATATTGTCACTTTTTAAGTACGGTATTATTATTATTATTATGCCTTTCTTGGCCTTTTGGCTACTGAATTATTAATAGAGGGCATATTTCCAGTTGGGTGTAAAAGGATTTCATCAAGAGTTCTAGAACTGGTCCATTTTAGCTGTAATGATGTGGTGCAACAAATATATCTGTTGCACGTTTCCAACTATAAGAAAAAAAAGTGTAATGAAATGCCTTGGAAGAAGTTATTCAGATCACTTCCTGGTTCCTGCAACAAGTTTAGTCCTACTGTGTTTTGTCTCAGGGGTATTGCTAGATGACTTGCTTGTTGCCGAAGACTTGGCCACTGCTGAAACAACTAGTGCAGCTTCACATGCAGCTGCTGGGAGGATAGCAGGAAGGTATGGGTTTGGTGATGTAAGAACAAGGCAAACAGACCCTGAGGTAGTTAATGATGGCTCAGTTGTACTGGGAACTCATGTTGCACCTCCTATAAATGGTGATATGTATTCTGATATAAGCACTGAAAATACGACGCTTCAAGGATCTCGGTGAGTTTGCAGTTGCATAGGAACAACAACATCTGCTATCTGTTTTATATTAATTGTATGAATGTTTCTAAAGATCTATCTTGTGGTTTGTTTTGCAGGAGACTCATCAAAGGTGTTGAACATCTAGTAGAGGCTTCTGCCGCAGAAGCTGATGCTATTACTGCCACCCTAGCAGCTGCAAAAGCTCGACAACAAGGTAATGGAGAAGTTGAACTTCCAGACATGGATCGTGGACCAGAGGCAACGCCAAGTGGAAAACAAGCGCCTTCTTTGATCAAGCCCGATTATGTCCCAGCTGGAGTCTGGCTACATCACCGTGCTGTCAGTGTTCAAATCCTTAATGCTATGTTAGTTTTGGTGCTCATAAGGTTGACTAATGATGTACCTTAATGCATTGAAAGTGGTTGTAGTTATAGATACTGGTGGAGCTCTTGGTGGCATGGTACTATAGCTTTCGATTGATCAATTCGAAAATGAAGGCATGCGAGTTAGTTAGCAGCAAGAAAACTATTGGATCGCCAAATGTCCATCAACAGTGTTCCCAAAAAGGTAAATGATTTGTCTCTAGACGCATAGTCTGATTATATGTTACAATGTGGCTTACCATTATTCGTTTGATGTGTTATTCATGCAAGTAAAAAGGTTAAACTGCTTGCAGTTAGTGCATAACCTTTTCTACATAAGTTGCTGCATTGTTCAGATCCAGTATATTTGGCTCTTACCTCTTTTTCTTTGGGTGTAGTTATCTGAAGTACCATGTGTAACAACTAACAGTTAAATATCAAAATGGGCCATTTGGTAGCATGAGCTAACCCTTTCACAACAGGTTAGAATGGGCGCAATTATTAGCTCCAGAATTCATCCAGATTCGATTAATCATAAAAGCGAGGAAAGAAGAAAAATCCAAAAGGAATTTTTAGAAGCAGCAAATTGAAACTTCTGTTGCTTGAATTTGGTTCCAACCATAGAAGTGAGTAGAACTCTATGTCTCTAAGAAATTCAATGAAGAACTGGGGAGTAAAAGTGTGTAATAGTACTTTGAAGGGAAGAAAGAGAGGGAGAATAATATTTTTGTTTCCTTGTTTGTGTCTTATGGCCTTATAGGGTGAGTTCGGGGGGGGGGGGGGAGAGAGGTGGGGTTGCGATACAATTGGACTGCACTGATTCAATCAGGGTAACTAGTCCATAACCATTCTGAATCTCAAGCAGAGACTTAGCTGTTCTGTACTAAATGTAGCTGCCACCATCTTTATAAATTAAGCGGTTATTTTTAGATGAAGATGAATAACTGCATTTTGTTAGGTATATCATTTCTTTTCCTTACTATTTCAGGTGATTGCCCATCTTTTGAAGCCTCGTGGATGGAAGCCGCCTGTTCGGCGGCAATTTTTCTTGGACTGCAATGAGATGGCTGATCTTTGTGACAGTGCCGAAAGGATATTTGTGAGTGAACCTAGTGTTTTACAGCTTAGGGCTCCTATTAAGATATTTGGTGACTTGCATGGGCAATTTGGGGATCTTATGCGTCTTTTCGATGAGTATGGTTCCCCATCGTGACTGCTGGGGATATATCGTAAGTGCCTTGACTCTTATCTTGCTTCTACTTGTTTTATTTTCTGTCCAAGCCCTTTGACAGCATAAATTCCTTGGGTTGCTGTATTTTTTTTGATTTACCCTCTTTTTGTTTTGAATGGATATTTTGATTGAAAAGTGCGGGGGTTGCAGTTTGCTTTTTGTTGTAACTATCTGGTGTCTCAGTACGGCTATTAGAATTATGATATTGATTATATGGAAAATGGTCATATTTACCCCTCTCATTTTGAGAGTTTTTCATATCTACCCTCCATTTGAGTATTCGACTGTGTATAGCCCTACCGTTATGCATTTGAACACAAATACCACTCGCCCGTTAAAGGACAAAAACCCATATAGGGATGGCCAATACACATTTTGAAACGCCCTGGTTCATTTGCCCAAATCAATTATCCGACCCATCTGAAAACCTGTTTTAATTCGTATTGTTTACAAGGTCTGAATTATGCCCAATTGCTCAAATTAGGAATAATAATTGTATTCCTTATCTTGGATGTGTTTCTCCGCCATATACTATGTGCTATGGAACCATTTGATTGTAAACTCATGTTGTCTTCAATTAACTGGAAATGATGAGACCAATAAACCTCTTGGTAAAAGTGATGTAGCATAACCAAATATCCCATGTAGCAGATTATGTAGCCTTTATTCATCAAAACTTATTTTCTCAGCGATGCTTTACTAGTTTACTTGGTCTCAGGTGAGACTGTCACAATATTCTATTGGTGTCTATTTGCTGTCTCTCATGTCATTCTGACTTCTGCAGACTTGTACCATTTTTTGGATTGATCTATCACTTGGATCAGTTTGATGTGTCAAGATCTGTCTTCTAGTTTGATACTAATTTTGGTAAGTGAATACCAGGTATATTGACTACCTCTTCTTAGGAGATTATGTTGACAGGGGCCATCACAGTTTGGAAACCATAACTCTTCTTCTTGCTTTAAAGGTACCTCTTGTGTCTAATTCTTCTTGCTTTAGAGGTACTCTTATATCTGGATGTTTGTATTCTTTCAACTTCTTAGTTACTCTGTAATTTTTATGATCTTAAATTGATGCTTTAGGTTGAGTATCCCCTCAATGTACATCTAATTTGTGGGAACCATAAAGCTGCAGATATTAATGCACTTTTCGGCTTTCGAATTGAGTGCATCGAACGGATGGTAAGTTATGATTTACTAGGTGAAGCATGTCCTTGTTGTCCAAGCCAGATACTGATGTCCTTGATATCAAGGAAATGAGATTTACAATTTTATTTATACTCTTTTGTAGGTGGAGTAGAAGAAGCAATGGAAGGCAGAGGTAGTAATGAAGGCAGTGATGAAGATCTTGATCTTACTTAAGAAATTTTTGAATTGTTGATTGTTGTCGCTGCATGTGGCGGTTTCTAAGAATATATGTTTGTTATCAAAACATTTTAAAATTTTGGACTTGAAAGATCAATTGTATGTACTTATTGGTTTCATCACTATGTATGGATTTATTATTAATTAGCTTGTTAGATAATTTGGATTATGAATAGTTTTATTTTGTTATTTATATAAATTGTAGTGTTTTATAGATTATTGCAACATGAGACTATTTTCAATTCAATTAAACTGTTACAGCTAACAGAACCGTTGCGATAGGTAGTTCAACCGTTGCAATAGCATCTGTAATCGTTCCGAATTATTCTACAAACCGTTGCAATAGGACCTATAAACTGTTCCAAAATTTTCTCAAAACCGTTGCAATAGGTAATTCAACCGTTGCAATATCTGTCATGCATGTAACGGCTTACATGCATGTAACGGCTTAATAGATATAGTAACGGTTATGGACCGTTGCAGTTGCTTTTATGGTAACGAAAAGTAACCATTGCAGTTGATGAGAATAATCGTTCCAACAGGAAGAGGAAAAACCATGGCGATAGACTATACTATAGCCACGGTTATCTGAACCGTTCCAAAAACCGTTCCATAAGCTTTATAGCCACGCCAGCTTGTGGAACGGGTGCTGAACCGTAGCAACAGATCTATGGCAACGGTTTTCTTACCTATTGGAACAGTCTTGCATCTGTAGCCATAGGTGAATATTTCAGTAGTGTGTGTTAGACTTCAGTACTGTCCAGTTAAACAATGATCTATCTTACGAGGAGGAGCCGGTGGCTATTCTAGACTGGCAAGTTCGATAGTTGAGGTCGAACAGTTTTCCTTCTATGCGTGTTCAGTGGTGAGGTCAGCCTCCTGAGGCATCGACCTGGGAGTTCGAGTCTAATATGCGGAGCCGTTACCTACATTTGTTCCCCGACTCATGTACTTCCTTATCTTGTCCATTCGAGGACGAATGGTTATTTTAGAGGTGGAGGATGTGACAACCCAAAGGGTCATCACATGTTCTCCTTTTTCCCCGTGCTTCCAAGGCCTTGAAAATCTCATTTTATGTTGCCTCGATTTACGTTCATAGTCCGGGCATGTAGCCAGAAAGATTTTGTGCTAGAATATGTGAATTCTATAAAAACTTTGAAGAAAATTGATATTAATATTGATATAGTTGACTTTGGTCAATATTTTTGGTAAACGGACCCAGACCCAAGAGCGGACGGTCCATGAAGGTCCGTAGGAAAATATGGGACTCGGGCATGCGTCCGGAGTCGAATTATGAGGCCTAGAGCCCAAGATATGAATTTTTCTATTAAATTATTTTTGCTGAAATTATTAAATGAAAATGGATTAAATGACCATGGTATCGGGCTCGTATTTTGGTTCTGATGCCCGGTACAAGTCTTAAATATTATATAAGTGCTTCCTGCAAAGCTTGACGACATTTCGATGTCGTTTGATGTGTTTTGAACCTTGAGTTTCAAATTTGAAAGTTTCTGAAGTTAAAGGAAGATTATCATGAACTTGAGGCTTGATTTGATGAAAACGATGTTATATTGGCGATTTGATCACGCGAGCAAGTTTGTAGTATGTTTTTGAAGTTGTGTGCATGTTTGGTTTGGAGCCCGAGGGCTCAGGTAAAGATTTGATAGGCCGTTAGAGCAGATTTTGAAAAATAACACAGCTGGTATTTTCCCCTAGCTGGTATCTTCGCAATTGCGAAGAAATACTCGCAATTGCGAGAAGACTCAGACTTGGCCTTGGTTCGCAAATGCGAACCAATCTTCGCAAATGCGAAGATGGCATGAAAATGCCCGGGCAAAATATCGCAAATGCGATGAATTCAGAAATCACCCCAATTTCGCAAATGCGAACAAAGTCTCACAAATGCGAGAATGGCAGGCTTGGGCCAGGGTTCGCAAATGCGAACGTTTTCTCGCAAATGTGAGAGCAACAGTACAGAACCTACTAAGTTCGCAATTGCGAACAAGTGTTCGCAATTTCCATAACCGCAACTATGCAATCTGATACTTAAACGAATTTTACACCTCTTTTTTTCATTCTTTCAAAACCCAACACATCACACACGATTCTCCAAGAGCAAAATCACTCCAAAACACTTGTAAATCACTTTTTACTTAATTCTTTCAATTCCTAACATCATTAAACGTGTTTTTCAAGATAAATCAAAGGTTTTCATGGTGGAAATTCTTGTTTTTAGGTAGAACCTAGGTTTTTTATGAATTGGGGAATTCGACCTCGATTTGAGGTCCGATTTCGAAACAAATCATATAATTGAACTCGTGAGGGAATGGGTGACCGGATTTTGGTCCGAACCCCGAGTTCCGACCACGTTGGACCAGGGGCATTTTGGGAAATTTTGGGTTAAACTTTGAGAAAACTACTTTTAAGCATCCAAACCAGTTTATATAGTATTTATTAAAGTAATTGAACCAATTGTGATTAGATTCGAGAAAGTTGAAGGCTAAAATTCGGGGTAAAGCTATAATTGAAGGATAATTGGACTTCAAGGCTTAGAGGTAAGTGTCTGATCTATCCTAGCTTGAGGGAATAGGATTAATGTGCTAATTGCTATGTGATCGAGTGCGGTGTATGGACTGTGGTGACGAGCATCCATACACTGGCGTCTAGCATGACCGTGAGTCGTTTATTGACATATATTGTGGGATGTTTTTAAGATTTAATCTTGAACCCTTGCCGAGTTGTGAAGTTGATCATTGTTTTCCCTTACCGGGACTTTATTGTGAAGTTGATTATTGTTTTCCTTGCTGGGACTTTACTGTGATGATTATTGTGTCCCTTGCTGGGACGGTTCATGTTAATTGTTTTCATTCTTTTGCCCTTAACTGTGATTGTTATTTGGGTGAGGAAGAGTGATAATGCACGAAGGGTGATGCCGTGCCTTGTTTATTGATTATGCACGAAGAGTAATGCGGTGCCTTATTTTATTAATTATGCACGAAGGATCATGTCGTACCTCATTTTATTGATTATGCACGAAGGATCATGCCGTGCCTTATTTTATTGATTATGCACAGAGGGTAATGACGTGCCTTGTTATCGATTATGCACGAAGGATCATGTTGTGCCTTGTGATATTGATTATGCACGAAGAAACATTCTGTGCCGTTGTTATTTGAACCATGCACGAAGGATCATGCCGTGCCATGGATGTGAGGATGAGAGTAAAAGCACGAAGGGTGATGCCGTGCAACTATTTGAAATTTTCTTCTTTGATGATAGTTGTTTTATTATACTCTGATTTTCTTTACTGATCTAATATATGTTGCTGATTGTGTTTCCCCAGTATGATACTTCCTTGATAATTTTGTTACTTGATAATCCTGTTATTTTGTAGTATGTACATATATAGAACTGCACAGGTTTATGTGAGTGTCTGGTCCTAGGCTTGTCACTACTTCGCCGGCATAGGCCAAGTACTTACCAGCACATGGGGTCGGATTGTGCTAATACTGCACTTCTGTGTGTTTTTGCACAGGTCCAAGTTTCGAGTAGGAGCAGTAGCAGCAGTAGGGTACTCGTGGAATTTCTGAGCGTTTTGAGACCGAGGCAGCTTGCAGGCGTCCGCAGGCCCTACGTCTCTTCTATTTATTTATATTTATTATTGTGGTCTCATTGTTCCGAGACAGACAGATGTTTATTATTTTCTTTCAGACCATTATGTGTAGTATTCTTTAGTAGTTCGTGAGTTGGTGACTCCACATCTTGGGTAGAAGATTTTATCAGTATTTTACCTTATTATCGTTCATCTCTATTTAGAAAGACTTTTGCATTTATCAAATTGAGTAATTATTTCTTGTCATTAAGTATGAGTATAAAAAAATGATGATATGAAGAGGATAATGTTGAATGAATTGGCTTGCCTAGCTACCACGAGTAGGCGCCATCACGATCCCGATGACGGGGAAAAATCCGGGTCGTGACAATTACATTGACCAATTGATTCAAATTGGAAGGCTGTGTGATAATTCTCTACTCATCTAGTATTCAAAATCTCTAAAGTTATAATTTGGATTGGTTGAGTTGATTTCCTGGGTGAAACAGTGTTGCTGTTAGTTTAAATCCGGTGTACTGAAGCTGTGTTGGATTGAATATTTTTTTCTTTGTTGTTCTTGTTGTTGTTATCACTGCTAATTCTCTTCTAATAGATTTTCGATTTTATAATCCATGTACACATTTGACTTCTCCTTAGTGTAATCTTCAACTGAGATGATTTGAAGCTGCAATTTTTTCAGTTTCGTTCGTGTTGTAACAAATTCAAACTATTAGAGTTGATAAAATTAAATCATTATGTAATGATGTTGAATTGTAAATCTGATTTGTAATTTTAGTTTGATTTAGACGTATCATTGGACTGGACTATATAAATTTGGACTTTGAAGACATTGAGACTATAATTAGTGTTTGATCGTTATTAAAGTACTTGAAATAATTAATATTTTTGTGATAGTGAAATGTATTAATAGATTTGGATTTCATTTAATATAGTACGTAAAGGAAAAAAATTGGAAATAATTTGCTAGTATTTCTCTGTTAATTTCATTTCAGAATAGCATTAGTTGTTGAAAAATAAAAAAATAAAATAAGATCATGTATTAAATCAGATCAGCTATCAATTAGGTTAATTTCAAAACAGCATTATCGTATTACAATGAAATGCAATAGTATAAGACACTAGTACTCTATTCTACATTAATGTTTATAAGTTGAATTTAAAGGTAAATGAATTAAGAATCAGGTATTTAGGAATATGAACCTTAAATCATCAGTAAATAGGTAAAACGACACTATTGTCCCACTCTTAACAGTTAAACATGCAAGTTCAATTAGACAGTTAAATAAGTTGATTTGTTTGTGAATATCTGAGAGTCAATATCTGAAATTTAATCCAGAATTTGAAGTGTCAATGTCCTATTAATTAGTATAATGGCGTATTATTTTCTTTGGTTTTAACTATTTAAGATATTTGGACCAGTTTGTATTAGCATTGGGCCTGACTTGTCCGGTTCAGCAACTATACAGACCTGTCGTTGGTATATTTTACTAGGCTGTTTTGAAAATTAGGCCCAAATTGTGATTTCCCTTACACTTTGGATTAAGTTTATGGGCTGTTTGCAAGCCTAAAATAATTAAAGGCAAGTACACTTATGAATTCATGGACTTAAAACACTATTAGGTAATATTGAGTGACTAGGATTTCTTTTATTATTAGAGACAAAAAAAGAAACAAAAACGTAGTTTACTTTAGGATTAACCTCTAAATAAAATGATGAGACGAGCCTCACCAAATAAAAAATACATAATTGTGGGGGCCTCAATAATTACTTATTAAAATACTTAGAAATCAGAAGGACTATTTAGTTAATTTCATGGACTTCTACAAAGATAATAAATGCGTAGTCACTTTAGGCGCGTATGTTAATAATATTACTTTCCTAAATACGGGTGCATATTTATGTGACCCAAATCTAAATCTCAACGAAGTCAAAATGTGTTAAAAGTCACGGGTGTACTGGTACGGCGTGGTTCGAGATACATTTTCACGATGTTGCAATTCTTGTAAAAAATAAATATAATAAAAGCGGATTATTAATAAAAGTAACATCAAAATAGAACATGTATGGAAATCAGATAAAATCAAATGCAACAGTTGAGCGACCGTGTTAGAACCACAGAATCCGAAAATGTCTAACACCTTCTCCCGGGTTAACAGAGTTCCTTATCCGGATTTTTGATTCGCGGACTGTTAACAGGGTCATATTTTCCTCGGTTCGGGATTCAATCGATGACTTGGGACACCATTAACTTTCCAAGTAGAGACTCTGAATAAATAAAATAAATCTCGTTCCGACTGTCCTTTAATTGAAAAAACTCATTTACGCCTTTCACAGGTGTATTAAAAACTAGTAAAAAGGAGGTGTGACAGATACTAAGAAAAATGAAAGAGAAGCATAAGCAATGGCACGAAAATCTATCATTCGCTTTGTTAGGATATCGCACCACAGTCTGCACGTCAATTGGGGCAACCCCCTATATGCTGGTTTATGGTACAGAAGTCTTCATTCCCGCTGAAGTAGAAATTCCTTCCTTAAGGATCATACAAGAACTGAGATCGACGACGCAGAATTGGTGATAAGTCCTTATGAACAATTCGCTTGTATCGACGAAAAAAGAATGAATGCAGTTTGCCACAGTCAACTTTATCAGAACAGGATGTCCAAAGCCTTCAACAAAAGAGTCAAGTCGAGACAGTTTATACCGGGACAGTTGGTGTTAAAGAAAATTATTCTGCATCAAGATGAAGCCAAGGGGAAATTCTCTCCCAACTGGCAAGGTCCGTACTTGGTTCACCGGGTTATGACAGGAGGAGCCCTTATACTTGTAGAAATGGACGGAAACGTTTGGCCAAAACTAATCAATTCAGATATAGTCAAGCTTTACTATGTGTAATGTTCATGATTTCCCTATATGATATCAAATGAACTATGTTTGACCTGATTCCCGTTTAAGAAGGGATATGTAGGGAGCCTTATGGGTTCGGTCATAATTTGTTAAAATTTTCATTTCTCCCGCAATTGGAAATTAGGGCAGAACTTTGAGGAAGATCCTCAAAATTCTAAAGTAATTTTAGCCAATCATTGCAAGCAGCTGTCAAAAGCATCAACCCGTTAAACTGTGGCAGAATTTTGAGGATGACCCTCAAAATTTCGTAGCAAGAGAGGTCGCAATGTCTTGAGCCATGTTAGAGTCGTCGGTTCATCTAAAAGTTGTTTCTTAAATATATACTTCTGTCATATTTTTAAAAAATTCATGCATGTTTATTATTGAAATTGCCTTACTCAACAACGCAACCCGTGATGATACATACCATATTACCAGATCAAAGCCGAATAGGTCAAGCAGAGCCAGCGGGGATGCAAACTAACCTTCCCCCCTCTATAAAACTCACGATTATTCTTTGAATGCAGACAACTGGATTGCGAAAGCATCTGGCTTACTATACACTCACGAGACAAAACATCGTTCATGAATACAACGCTCAGTATTGTTTCATTTACTAGCATTTGCTATCCACGCATGCCGGTGATATTCCCTATATCGTAATGTCCCGAGCGGTCACAATATCGCAACCTGCTATCAGCTAAGAAACTTTATTACTAGTTGCCATTTTATTTGTATTTCAACATTGCATAAGGCTACCATTATGCCTTCCGAGACTAAGCATTGTCTCCATCTATATTTTCTGCATTGCATAAGGCTACCATTCTGCCTTCCAAGACTAAACAATGTCTTCATCTGCATTTTTTGCATTGCATAAGGCTACCATTCTGCCTTATATGACTAAACACTTTCTCCATCCGCATTTTTTGCATTGCATAAGGCTACCATTCTGCCTTCCGAGACTAAACATTGTCTCCATCTATATTTTTTGCATTGGATAAGGCTACCATTCTACCTTCCGAGACTAAACATTATCTTCATCCGCATCTGCATGGCTGAATGATCGCTACCTTGTTTACATTCTGCATGGCTGAAAGATCGCCACCTTTACATTTCATGGTTAAAAGATCACCACCTTTTTTACATTCTGCATGGCTGAAAGTTCACTAGCTTTAAATTTTGTATGGCTGAAAGATTGCCACCTATTTACATTCCACATGGCTGAAAGATCGCCACCTTATTTACGTTTGCATGGTTAAAAGATCGCCACTTTACTTATTTTTGCATGGCTAAAAGATCTCTACCTTATTATGTTTGCATGGGTGAAAGATTGCTACATGTTGCATCTCATAGGCTAAAAGATCTCCAAACACTGCATCTCATGGGCTAAAATATCGTCAAATTATACGATGGCGTCATTGTTCAAAGGCACCATTTGCATAGCCCGAGAACACAATGCCGTGGCCTGAGAATCCCTTTAATATTTTGCATATCAATATTCAAAAGCATCATTCTCATAGCCTGAGAGCATTATTTCATGTCCTACTAATCCTTTATTATTATACGCTTTATCGCCCAGGACATCATGGTCTAAGGACGTCATCCTAACCGTCCAAAAACAACATTCATGGTCCGACGGGAATTTGCATCACGTTTAAATTTACGCACAATATATGCTTGTATTGCTTATTTGCAGGTAAACCAGCGAGCAACACCCATCTCGGCAGGAGTGATCCTGCTTCATTTCCCGCAGCCCAATCAGACCTTAATTATTCACCCCGTCCTGAATATCGCGTATGTTCTTGAGAAGTCTCCATCGGCATATTTCGCGGACGCATCCTGAACTACATATGACCTGATTCCTGTAAGACCAGGGATATGTAGGCATCTCAGAAGCTAGAGCACGACCAAATCTCATCAAACCGTCTCGCCAGGTCAAAATTGGCCATCATATCTTTACCCGACAACTCTTTCATCCTTCCGGGGTAAAGAGGGGCAACTGTTGATATCTAATTTTTCCCTGTATATTTTAATATGAAAAATACCTTCAAAATAGTATGTATATGCATATATAATTATGTCCTAATGTTTTATTATTTTTTCTTAATTTTTAAAAGATTTTTAAATCAATTTATTATCCTATTTTATCAAGAAACCCCAAATAGTTATTCCCAAAATTATCATTTTGGTAATTTATTTATTAGATTCTCATAGCTAACATAATTTTTGCGTATTTTTATAAATTTATTTAGTATTTTAAAGCTAAATTGTATATAATTGCAATATTAACCTCTTTTAAGATCTAATTGTGTTTACATTTATAAAATTGACTATAGTATTTCTAATTTGATAATTATGTATTATTAATTATTTTAGAACCTTTAATTTATTTTCAGAAATTATTCTGCTATGTTGTAAAATAAAAAGGGAAAAGATGGCTATATAAATGTTAGCCCCGTTTATTTCAATTTTAGCCTTATTTGAGCTTGATTTGAACCATAATTTTTAAATCCAATTACCCTGACCCAAACCCCATTCAAACCGACCAAGACCCATTTCCCACCTACCCTATCTAATGTCAACCATTGATTTCCCAAATCAACGGTCCCTATTTTCCTTACCATTTTTAAACCTCGAACTACCCCAAACCCTAATTATTTTTCATATGTAGCCGCCTTTGAATCCCCCCCCCCCCTCTCCTAGCCGCCGCCCTCAACCACCACCTGAAAATCTTGCAAATCCATGGCTTCCAAAGCCATTTAAGACATGTATCTACCTTCTATGATTCTACATGCTCGATTATCATAGTTTCAAGGCCAAACTTGAAGAATCTTGGCCCAAACTTTTGTCATTTTCAGTTCTATGGTTGTTTCCGATCATCTTCAACTTCGCTCCGGCTAGCCATGGATATTCAAGCCTGACTCTTGGCTTCTCCTGCTTAGATCAATGACTTTCCAAGCCTTTCTCACGATCTGGGGTTCTTCTTAAATCCTCCGATTCTTTTAGATTTGTGTGTACTCTGAACTCTTAAACGTTTTCTCAAGGTTTATTTTAAAACTTTACCCTCATAACCTTTATTTTACAATTTAGGGTTTTGTTAAGTTATTTTGAAGCTTTCTCTTATTTTTTTAACGTGTGTCTTTATGTTGTTCTTCTACTGGAATGTGCATGTTAAAAGTCTTAGTTACTTTTTGAGATCTCTGAATTTATTTTATTAGTATTCTGTCGAATTTACTTGTCTTTCATCTCTATACTCGATTGATGGTGAAAACCCTAAAATTTGGGGTTCATTCGAGTTCTGAGATTATTTGCTATGTGATTTACTTGTTCGTCATGCTCTAAATGCGATTGGTTTCAAAACCCTAATTTGCTTTGGACCTATTCGAGTTTCTAAAGTTGCTTCATCTGTTGCTCAACTGAATTTCGAAATCTTTTGTTTATTTATGTGATTTTGACTTCCTACTAAACTCTTCTATAAGGTCTTTACACTTGACCCCTTTGCATGTTATTTGATACCTTTTCTCTATTACTAAGCTACTGAAATTGACTTATGTGACTACTATGTTTTTGATAGTCCACTACTTACTGATTTTGTGATCGCATGACACTTCTCTTTGTCTTAGGTTCAGCCTTGCATACCTAATGTTTATGCACTCTTTATATGCTAAATTTCCCTCTAAAATGACCTTCAATTTTGGACTGATTTCAAACCTCCTCGTGTAATTCTGATTGCACTCATTTAATTAATTCTTTCCTTGTTTTATTGATTCCCAGTTTCTTGGATTCATTTGAAAACTTCCCTATAGACTGTAGATTCTCTTGTCTTTAATTTGGTATATTCCTGAGAACCCGTATTACTCTCCTTAAGTCAGTGATTTTGAAATCCTTGACTCCTTGATTTACTATGTTTTAATTTTCGATTGTTTCCACATTCTGCAACTTTACTTTATTTTCTTACCTTATTTGGTTAACTGATTATTTCAAAGATTCTTCCCTTAATAAAGCCTCTACGCACTTACCCCTAATTTTCTATTCTACACATGGTGTTCTACTTGATTTCTTTCCTTAAACGCCTTCTGCCCATTACCTTTTAATTGTAACTCCTTAAGTAAAGGAAGTCTTATACTGATTTAATTTTAATTGGCACATAATTCCATAGTTACTGCTGAAATATGATTTTTGCCTTATTGTTCACTTTTTCTCAAACTATAAATACCCTGCTCTTTCATTAATACAACACACACAAACACTCTTAGTTTCTGAACTCACACTCACACTCAAAAACAAATATTCTTTCTTGTTACTTGTACTGTGGACTGCCTTCAAAGTCTTGTTACCTATTTTTTCTATATTTTGCTTCTCTGAACTAGTATGTTCTGATTAAGATTCCAGTATCACAACAGTGTGTTTACTTAATGTTTTTACCTTCTCGTCTGCCTACTGCTTGTGTTTAGTTTAGTACTTATTCTAGCATGCTATAATTTCCTTATGCTTGTTCTAAACTTATTATGCATCCTAAACCCCCACCTCAATGTGTTCAATGCTTATGATTTGTTTGAGGCGTGATAGTATTGCATATTACTACTCATGACTCAATCTTGATCCCAAGGATCCCAACCTCTATGTTTCTCTGCTATTGTGTACTCTAGTAGGCTTATAGGCATGCCAACATCTTCTATTTTTGTGCATGCTCAAAGCTTACCCTTGCCTAAGCATAGGCTCTTTGTAATTTCCCAACCCCATAAACCCATTTGTATGAGATTATCAACTTGTTTGTAGTTGTTTCCCTCCCTTTTATTCCCTCAGAACTCTGTTTCATCACTTGCGCTCTCTCTTCGACTTAAGTTATGCCTCCCTCTTATGAGTCTTTCCTTGGGACTCATTGATCTCCCTCTGAACTTAGACACTTGAGGGATGGCACTTTCACACTACACTTGTCCCTATTCTGGCATACAATTTGGGTGTAAGCACTGCCCGGAGTCCTTTGAGGCTCTTAGGAAACTCTGACATACTCAAATTGGAGAAAGGCTTTGGATCGGTGGTCTTTCAGTTGGTCTATCTCATAATTCATACAGGAAATCAAGAATCGAGCCTTCAATGGTTGTAATTATTTTCTTTGTATTTTTTGATGTATTTTTTACTCTGGTTTGTAATAATTTGTAACAAATACTTGGGTTTGGCTAGTGAAACAGGTTGGGGTAACTATGCGTGCAAAGGGTAGAAATCATGCATATAGGACTGTTCTAATTCTGCATATTCAACTACATATAGAAAACATGCCTATAGGATTATTCTAATTCTACATATTAAACTACATATATGAACCATGCCTATAGGATTTCTCTAATTCTGCATATCCCAAACTTCACCTAGAAACCATGCCTGTAGGAGCGTTTTAATTCAAACTGCATTTAGATACCATGTCTATAGGTTTAAAAATAAGTCTGCATTTAGATATCATATCTATAAGGTTTTCTGCATTTTGACACCATAGTTATATGGTTTTAAAATCAGCAACGTGTAAAAAATATGCCTATAGGAGTTTCTAAATGAATCTGATTCGCTTCACTCAATGTTAGATGTAAAATCAGCAATAGTATGCAGAACCTGTAATCAATTAGTTTAATTCTGCATCTCTATCCCATCACCTTCAAAATTCAGTAGATAGCATGTTTATAGGATCCCATCTAAGCACTTAGGCAAGCCTTAGAGTAATAATTGAAAACTGAATGCTCTTATGTTAATTATTACAACCAGCAGGCAGGCCTGATTTGGGCTTTTTATCTGAATTATGTAATAAACCAATCTGCCCCAACTTTTCAACTCCCTCGTATTTAATACTAATCAAACCTAAGCAGTATGTGCAAGACATGCTATTATGTACTTTTCTGTTCAAGGAGGTATAATTGAGCCTTATATGTTTATATGGCTCCCCAAATATGAAGTATGTATTTTTGTATGTCGCCTTAGAATTTTACCTTTGAAACCCCAAATAAGCCTGATATACTTCCCTTTAGGATTAGTAGTCCTAAGCGACTCCGGGACTGAAAGGAATGGGACGGAAAGCATGCAAGTAATCGAGACCGACCTACATTTTAAATACCTTGACAGGGTGGGAAGGGTAGATATGGATGTGATGACCACGCAATAATATCACATGTAGCCCCTCATTAAGGAGTGATTACTAGACATTGTGTGGGGTGATCCACATTTTTAATAAACCATGGACCCTCCCCCCCCCCCCCCCCCATTTCTTTATTCCTTACTCTTTTAGCATTGTAACTGTTTATTTTAAAAATCAGCTCTTCTAATTGCTCTTTCAAACCTTGTTTACTTTTAAATTATTATGTGTTGAAATCCCCTCTTAATTATTTGAGCCTTATTTGTTTATAAGTTAATTGTACCCAAATTCACAATAATTTTCTGGCCGAAAACCACACTAGTGAATTCTGAGAGGTGCCTAATACCTTCCCCTTAGAATAATTTCAAGCCCTTACTCTATCTCTTGTTATTCAAATCAAACTCTTTTGGTGTCCTAATGCACCTTAACCATTAGGAGGCGACTCTTCAAATTCAAACCCAGTTCCCAAAAGGAATGAGTTGTCCCTCCAAATGTCATAAATTCGATTTCCGCAGAGGAAAAAGGGGGCGCGATAGTATATTTTAATTTCTGAAAAATAACCGACCAAAGTTGATCGGTTATTAGGTCAAAATTGGTCAAAAATATGAATCACTTTTATATTTACTATCTAAATAATATAAATATAATCCGTTAACACTTTTGTTATACAAATAATGAATATACTAACATATACTATAATATATAGTATAACATGCTATATATATAATTAAAGCAGTATAACGGAACGTGTGTTATGCGCGCACACACACTGTGTAATTCTATTTCGCTTTAACAGTTTTAACTGTTATAAATTATTGTCTCTCGTACCAAACGATTAAGCTTTTCACTACCGCATGATTTCCAAGTTGGTGATCGGAGGATTATGGACTAGAGGACTCTGTTTAGAGACAGTATTGAGACCACGTTTACAAATTAGACATGTTTATTAATTGGCAGATACTCGTCATTTTTGCCTTACTGAGAATTAACTGTCTTAAACATTGGCCACACGTTACTAAACAAAAAATAGAACACTTGTATGTCAACAAATCTCAATTTTTCAAGCTATATATGTACTAATTAATTTCTAAAATTTCTTTACTAAATTTTCTTTAGCTTTTGAAAGAGTGAAAGAGAGACGAGGATATATTGTGGTTTTACCTTTGTCACTTGACAAAATATACTATTTATGTAGTATAAGTCGATGCACTCAGCAGCAAAACACTCGAATCATTCCAATATATACATAATAATTTGTTTAAAATGGCCACCTTCTGAGTACGGTTATAGTTTCACACTTTCACCTGTTAAATTGCCTTATGAGTACTTTGGGTATTGCTTGCATCATTTTACGGAATAATTTGATATAGAAGATTCAAGCATGTATACGTTGATTAAACCTTCTGCCTTAATTGTATTTTAAGATATATATCTTACAACATAAACTTAAAGTAAACCAATTATTTAAGTAACACTTACGGTTCCTTTTATTCAAGACCAACAACAACAACAACAACAATCCAATATATTCCCACAAGGTGGGGTCTGGGGAGGGTAATATGTAGACAAGCCTTACCTCTACCCGAGAGGGCAGAGAGGCTGTTTTCAATCGACCCTCGGCGCAGGGAAAAGAAAATCATACAAAAACAAAAACCGCATTAGTTACTCCAGCATACATCGCATAAAAGTTATCTATACATAAGAGACATAAATACCACAAATAAGCGGGCATGCAATGATATTAAAATAGTAACTACAAGAAATGACTCCCACAAGAGAACACAAACTAATCATCGATGGGCGGCCCTACCATGCCTCACCCACCCCGGGAAAGGAGTAAGAAAAATCTAGAAGCCCCTATCCTACAACCCTGATACTAGACCTCCAAACTTTCCTATCAAGGGTCATGTCCTCGGAAATCCGCATCTTGGCCATGTCCTGTCTAATTACCTCTCCCCAGTATCTCTTAGGCCTCCCTCTGCCTCGTCTCACACCGACCACCGCTGGCCGCTCACAACTCCTCACTGGGGCATCGAGACTTCTCCTCCACACATGCCCGAACCACCGAAGCCTCGCCTCTCGCATCTTCTCTTCCACTGGGGCCACCCCCACCTTCTCCCGAATAACTTCGTTCCTAATCTTATCTAACCCGGTGAGCCCGCACATCCACCTAAGCATCCTCATCTCCGCAACCATCATCCTCTGAACATGAGATTTCTTCACCGGCCAGCACTCCGTCCCATACAGCATGGCAGGTCTAACCAAAGCTCTATAAAACTTCCCCTTGAGTTTCTGTGGCACTTTCTTATCACACAAGACTCCCTGATGCAAGCCTCCACTTCGACCACCCCGCCGCTATACGGTGAGTGACATCCCCGTCTATCTCCCCGTCCCCCTGGATCACCGATCCAAGGTATCTGAAACTATCCTTCTTGGCTATGGCCTGAGATCCAATCATCACGCTCCCTCCCACTTCGCTCGACTCAGCGCTAAACTTGCACTCCAGATATTCTGTCTTAGACCTGCTTAGTTTGAACCACTTAGACTCGAGAGTCCTGTCTCCATACCTCTAGCCTCTCGTTAACACCGATCCTCGTCTCGTCTACCAGGACTATGTCATCAACAAATAGCATACACCAAGGTACATCCCCCTAAATATGTCGCGTCAAAGCATCCATTACAAAGGCAAACAAGAGGGGGCTAAGCGCAGATCATTGATGGAGCCCCATAACCACCGGGAAATGGTCCGAGTCGCCACCCACTGTCCTAACCCTGGACTTAGCTCCATCATACATGTCCTTGATTACTCTGATGTAGGCTTCCGGCACGCTCTTAGCCTCCAGGCACCTCCATAGTACCTCCCTAGGGACCTTGTCATACGCCTTCTCCAAGTCGATAAACACCATGTGCGGGTCCTTCTTCATATCCCTGAACTGTTCCACCAATCTCCTGACAAGGTGGATAGCTTCTGTAGTGGACTGACCCGGCATGAAACCGAACTGGTTCAAGGAAATAGATGTCGACTCCCTCACCGTGGCCTCGATCACCCGCACCCAGACCTTCATGGTATGGCTTATTAATTTGATGCCCCTATAGTTGTTGCAACACTGGATATCCCCTTTGTTCTTATACAAGGGCACCACTGTACTCCACCTCCACTCCTCCGGTATCCTTTTGGACCTGAAGATCGCATTGAACAACCTGGTGAGCCACTCTACTCCTGGCTTTCCCATGTATTTCCAAAACTCCACTGGAATTTCGTCTGGCCCAGTCGCTCGACCTCTACTCATCCTACGCAAAGCCCCCACGACCTCTTCCACCTTAATGCGTCTGCGGTACCTTAAGTCTCTATGACGCTCTGAATGCCCCAACTCTCCTAGTTCTATGTTTTGGTCCCCCTCCTCCTTTAGAAGGTTTGGGAAGTATGCCTTCCATCTATGTTTAACTTGAGACTCCCCCATCAGAACTCTGCCAACCTCATCCTTGATGCACCTAACCTGGTCCAGGTCCCGTGCCTTCCTTTCCCTTACTTTGGCTAACCGGAATAACTTCTTGTCCCCGCATTTCTACCCCAATTCCTCATACATGTATTATTTGTTTTGGCCCAATAAAACTTACAGATTTATCATTGGGGCTACGTTATCATCGAGTTCAAAGTCGCACATACCATATGAACTTATATTATGCCCTTTAAAACTCTGTATTTTTCTCATATTCCGTTGTGGGATTCACTTAATGTATCATGCACACCCTTCTTCAAAAGTTTTATCAGCCTACAAGCTTGTTGGTCCTTCTCTAATGTCACGACCCAAACTGGAGGACCATGACTAGCACCCGACCATACTTGTCGAGCACCAACGTACATTTTATCTAACCTTCTTTATTATCTTTTAGGGCTGACGAGAGCAATATAAATGGTAGACATGGATCATGGACAACCAACAATAAAATATGATGGCATGAACCTACATAACATGGGATGACCGGACAATCAAGAAACTATATGCATATGGTACAAGCTACCACGCTAAAATGAAAGACTATACAACAAAAGCCAGCCGACAAGGCATGCCAAACTATACATGAGTCGACACTTGTCTATGAGCCTCTAAAGGAACATAAGTGTTGCAACATAGCCGGAACAGTGCCCCGACATACCCATAATATCTATAACAAAAATGCATACCAAGACCAAGGCAAGTCCGGAGAAGGGATCTCGCCAATCACCGCTGAACTGGACAACCTACTGTGATGGGGGAGTTGCACCTGCCTGTCTATCAGGACCTACAACACGACATGCAGCGTCCACAAACAAAAGGACGTCAGTACGAATAAAGTACTGAGTATGTAAGGCAGAGAACCATAAATTCGAACAGTAATGTAAGCAGGGATAGCGAATATATAACCTGTAACATATGAGTACCTCTGAGGGCTACCGACATGAAATGCATGATACATATGTATAAATACATAATCTTTTAAAACATACGCCTCTGTGGGCATCATCATCATCATATCGTACCCGGCCGTAATAGGCTCGGTAAAAATGTACCCGGCCATTATAAGGCTCGGTAGAATCGTACCCGGCCACGTGGAGCTCGGTAAAACCCAACTGATCAGTGGTTGCACAATAGGTTCCATACCCGGCCGACTATAGCGCGGCTCGGTAGAGTAAAATAGATACATATATATAATGCATGCTCGACTCATGGAAACACCTTGTAGACCTTTCGAAGTGACGTAAAGTCGGTATCCTATGTACACCTTATTAGGACTAACTCTTCACTATGAACCTTATAGGAATCAGGAAGTACCAACAAGATTGATAACACAAGAATAAGAGAAGCAACATCAACATCAATCATTCCATAAGAGGGGAAACAATATAAGTACTGCTAGCTTCTAAGAGTAGAGTATCTTTGGAAGCTCGTTCATTACATTATGTACAATCGGAGTCGTGCAAAAGAAGGAAAGGGATAGCCTCACATACCTTGTATATACTGCCCCAACCTCAAGCTATGCAAACGTCACGACTCCTTAGTCTACAATAGGAGAAATGACACTATCGTTAACGTTTAAGTGTCGCAACTATTATGTACCAACCACAATCTATTTTGTGATGAAACGGACAGCACCTCCCCTATTTATATGAATTCCCACATGTGAAAACAATCACCCAACAGCCCAAACAACATCAATGTTAATCATATTGAACATCCCAAAACAGTCCACCAACCGATAACATTACTACCAAGCCTTTCGATATATATTTCACAAGTTCTAGCTTCAATGACTTAGCCGCAACTTAGATAATCTTAAATACATACAGATTAAGAGGTTCATTACCTTAATACAGAAAGAACAACTCCAATTTGACCTTAATTCTCCACGAAATATCCCTCCAATTCTGCCACAACAGCAAGGAAGCGAAGCTAGCAATCAATTAGTATTTTTTCGGCACTAGAATCACTTTAGAAGGCTTGAAATCACCTAGGGTTGATATTAAGAACTCGAGGGAGTATTTACAGAACATAAACCCTTTAAAACAACCCCCCACACAAGCTGTAACAACACAAAAATGAGCAACAACAAGAAGAACAAGAGACTTACTAGCGCCACGTGATTCCCGACACTTGATTTGTGTTGTTTGCCCTTTGTTTGGGTCTTGAACCTTGAGAGAACCTTGAGAGGGTGTTCTTAGGGTTCTAAGGTCTGAATATAGTGAAAATAAATGACTTAAAACGGGTTGGAGGCGTCCTATATAGATCCAAATGTCTTAAACCGCCTAAGTGGGCCCCATAGAGAGGTGCTTGGCGCAGTCTCGCGAAAATGCGAATATCTCTCTACTCCGAGATTGTATCGACGAACGGTTTAATGTGTTAGAATCTAGACTCATAGATCTTCAATTTGGTGGTTAGATCACTCCACAATTCTAAGTAAATTTGGAGAAAAGCTTAGTAACATTTGACCTAAAGTTTAAGTAAAACTATGAACCTAAGTTGCGACAACTTTTGGCGACTTTTGTTTCATAACTCGTTTGACTTCAAGACTTATGATACGGATATTATATGATTCAAATACCTTAAAACATGACCTCATGAGTATATTAAGCATCTATAGGTTTACCCAAAAGTACGAGTTACAACATCCTTGAATCGTTTAACTCCTAATACTTGTTAATCACCCTTATGCATCCTTGTATCACTTAAGATCAATCGGATTAACTTCTTATCATCTCAAGGATAATTCATTCTTGGATTTGTGTTAACTAACATATGGCATGAACTAACGTGTGTGAATATGGGTTGTAACATCTAATAACCTTGTCGGCCCTCATCTATTATGGGCATCACCGGGGGCGGAGCTAGGTGGGCAGAAGGGAGTTCATGACTTCAGGTGAACCACCTTTGCTAAAAATTACACTATATATGGTCACTTTTTTATGATGTAAAGTCGTCGATTTTATAGGAGCAGCATGCACATGGCCCGTTCTTCTATGTTTTATAATTTGGAATAACTGCGAACATGATATAGTGATACACTTATAATGGAGTATAAAAAGGCAATTATTTATTATTTCACAATACAGCTTGTAAACAAACACTATTAAAACGAAAGCATTGATCTTGTGATCAAATTTCAATACTGTTGTACGTTTTAATACGTACAGTTGAAAATGGTTATGGAGCTGGCAAAAGTATCTTGTGTTGTATGCCCCAATCGAACTTAGTGCTTTATGTTTACAGAGCCATGAAATGATTTGCTTGAGTTACTTTTGCATCAATATAAACACATTCATTCCAAGGTCCTTTATCAACACGCAAAAACTTAAATATGTGTACATAAATAAATATATACAAGTTTCCAAGCTCACATGTGCGAAGAAAAATAACTGGGATATACAATACTAGGAGGAAGGGAATTTTACTGATGGTAAAAGGGATTTGGTCGTGGCACCAAGGGTAGTGGCACACCTGAAGCAACCATGAAATGGTCATGACAGCCAGAATAATTCCTGAATATCCCTCCTGCAGCAGCATCTGATCTGTTATGTTGCATGAATTGGCTATGGTGCAGCTGTAAACTAGGGGCAGTGCTACAGTTAGCATTTTTTGTCTGCAGGGGTAAAAAGCGCTTCATTTTCCGTCGTTTTCGCCGGGACTGCTGTATAGAAACACCCTCATTAGATGAGGCAAGATTCTTTTTGGTGACAGTTTTTTGCCCTTGAGAAATCGGCTCACATTGAGTTCCTCCGCTTCTCCCATCACATTGGAACTTAGCAGCAAAGCCTGGATGTTTTTCTGGGACACGTAAGTTTGCCCTCTCTCTTTCAAGCTCGGCAATACGTTCTCTAAGTTGGTCAGGTGAGTATTCTGATTGAAGGTTGTGCAACACAATGCGGTTAACTGCAGTTCTCAGTGCAGATAGTTCATAAAATATAGCCTTTTCTTGGGCTTGACGAGAATCCTGACCATCAGAACGTATTTGTTTGGCTAGCACTATTGAGCCCTGAACATAGTTCTTCAGGAGCGGAACAGGTGGAAACGAGTCAACAAGTTCAAACTCATAGATGTATTTGATTGCCAGCAGCGATTGCCTTTTCCTGATAAGATTCTCGATAAAGCATGGAATCTTATCAGCTAACCCGAGGATTCTGACCAGATCCATTACCTTGCTGGTATGCTGAACAATCTTCAACAAACCTATAAGGTCATCTGAATCAAAAGAGGATGACAGTTCAAAAGTAGCTAAAAAGTGCAAAAAGCTTATAGCCTCCCATGATCCAATCAATGTTGCTCGCCACTCAACTGCAAACTCAGTAGCCTCAGTTTTAACCTGAGGTCTTATTTCTGGAGAAACTTCTCTCAGCTGTTCCAACAAATCACGGAACCTAGTCATAACTAATAAAAGCGTTTTGCGCTTATCCCTTTTTCTTTTTTTGGTAAGTTCATTTTTTGACTTCTCCCGTTCTGCAGAATAGCACTTCCTCAATGCATCCAAGACAATTTTTGCGGGATCTGATGCGGCGTGGACAACACTCGAAGCACAACCAGATATTAAATGCTGACCCTTGATTCTCCTTTCGGAATTGTTGGAAAGAGGTTCACCAATAGAGTGAGAAATACCAAGTACATGACAAATCTGAATTACATTCGCATGTTGTGCTACAGTGCGACACAAACTCTTCAGCTCATTTTTATCGAAGGCAGAGGCCAAGCTGTAGGCACCTACTAGAAGCAGAAAACCCAAGATAGCCAGATGGTTTTCTCTTTCATCTATCATCTTTGCTTTCCAGTCAGATGCAAGCTTGATCGCTTCTAACTTAGCCTTTGGTGTAATATCTGGAGAGATTCTAATCAATTGTTCCAATAAAAGGATACAACTTTTCCTGATAATACTACGATTACATTCAATCTCTTCTTTATGACGTTTTTGAGAATAAAATCCTCCAAGTGCTTCCAGCACAAGCATCCCCGAGTCAGTTGATAGTTTAAGAGCTGTAGAGACTTCACCGCGCAACAACTCGAGCTCTTGACAATGATCATTTAAAAAAGCCTGCAAATTCTTACCTCCCATGCCCACAAGGATGGCAGCGAAAGCATCAGAATGACCTAACTTGCAAGTTGAGGGCGTTTCAGAGGATGAAGTAGAGCTGAGGGCCCTTGTATTAGTGAGAACAGATGAACAAGCTGATGCTATCTGTTTCACCTGACTCTGCTGTGGCTTTTGAGCCTCAGAATTGACAGATGATGTGGTTGCATCTGCCTTCAACCTTGTGAGAGATTCTATACACTCTTCAAGCTGAGCAAGTGGGTATTGAGATTGAAGCTTGTGATCCAAAATGGATCCAATAACAGCTCTAATAGAAGCTACACTCTGTTCAATGGCTTCAATCTTTTCTTCGACTGAGCACTTTTCTCTACTACGGACAGTCTCCGAAATCCACATAACATGTTTCACATAATCTTTCAGAATAGGTATTGGTGGGAAACGGTCCACAAGCTCAAAAGCAAAAGCAAATTTAACAGCTTCAAGATTCTGTTGCTTGGCTATGAGATTCTGGATGAAACAAGAAATCTTCTCCGTGAAACCAAGAAGATGACACAAGTCTTTTGACTTGTTGTGCTCAACAACAATAGTTAGCAGGCTCATAAGCTCATCCGCATCAAAGACAGAAACCAGACTGTAAGAAGCCAATAGGTACATGAAGCCCAATATCTCTAATTGATTCCCAGTTGTTGCCCTCATTTTAACCTTCCATGCTCTCGCAAGTTCCATTGCTGCTTCCCGCACAATGGGTTGAATCTTCGGTGAGACTCTAATCAACTGC
Organism: Nicotiana noctiflora; assembly: GCA_032618575.1. NCBI lineage: Eukaryota > Viridiplantae > Streptophyta > Magnoliopsida > Solanales > Solanaceae > Nicotiana > Nicotiana noctiflora. The sequence continues at coordinate 59,786 of JASVEL010011908.1, forward strand.
TCTAATAGAAGAATGCAACTCCGCCTAGCAACACTGGCCTCGAACTCTGTTTCTCCCTTCCTCAAGTGGGGAGGATAGAACCCTTCCATTGCATCCAGCACCAGTTGACCAGGGTTCGGAGACAATTGAAGAGCTTTAAAAACTTCATCAGACATAGAATCCAGCTCCTTCTCGCGCTCATTCAGGTATATCTGCAAACTCTTCCCATCCATTGTGACAAAAAATCTTATTTCAGCAGACTTAGTAGTGGTAGCACCAACTCTATCCACTTCTGCATAATAAGTAGGCTCGGTCTTCACACAGGCATTACAAACAGTTTCCAGCTGCTTCTCTTTCTTTTCAAGCACTTTAAACCGCCCTTCAATGAGTTCCTCTCTTTGTTCCTTGAATGAAGTTAACTCCTGCTCCTGGAGTTCAAGTTTCTTCTTAGTTGTATCCAAACTCTTGTCCTTGAGCTCGAGTTCCTTCTTCACTGAGGAAAGGTGGTCTTCCATGATTCTAAGTTGCTTCTTCACCGAATCCAAGTTGTTAACCTTTCCTCGGAGTTCATTTGCCACTGAATCCAAGGTAGTTTCCTTCTCCCTAAGTTTCTTTCGGAGGAAATCCAGGTTATGTTCCTTATCTCTAAGTTCCCTTGTCACATAATCTAACTTAGTTTCCTTCACCCTTAGTTCTTTCTTCACATTGTCCAAACAATTTTCCTTTACCATAAGTTCTTTCCTCGCAGAATCCAAGCCTCTTCCTTTAGTTTCTATTTCCTTCTCTATCGACTGCAAAATCTTTTCTTTACTTTTGAATTCTTCCACTCGTTGGTCGAATTTTCTCTCTTTCAACTCAAGAGCATCTGTTTCTTCGCGAATCCTGCTTTGAATCTTGCTGAATTCCTTTGACTGCTCCTCAAACTCCTCCTTCATCGACAGCAAAATCTTTTCCTTAACTTCAAATTCTACCACTCGTTCCTCGAATTTTCTCTCTTTCAACTCAAGGGCATCTGTTTCTTCACGAATCCAGCTCTGAATCTTATCGAATTCCTTGGAACGCTCCTCAAACTCCTTATCCTTCATACTAATCTCCTTAAACCTATTCTCTACAAACTCCCTAAGATCCTCAAGCTGCTTGCGCTCAAATTCAATTTCCTCCCAAAAGCGTTCCACCATCTTCTCCTGCTCATTCAACTTTTCCTCTCTCAATTTCACAACCTCATCAAACCCTTTTCTGGCCAAATTCAAATCCCTCCACTTGCTTTCAAGATTCCTAATTTCCCCTTCGCGGTATGCACAAAACTCTACCTTTTTCTTCTCAACTTCCTCTCGTCTCTTCTCAATGGATTCCCTAATCGAATCAAGTTCCTTAGAACTCTCCGTTACTGACTCTTGAACTGAAGTCAAGTGCTTCTCTTTGGCTTCGAGTTCGTTGACGCATTCTTTCAGACAGGTGGTGGATACATTCAAGTCCTTCTCAAAGTCCCTCCATTCCAACATTAACGTCAAAATTGATTGCCTTAAACAATTCTTCTTCTCCTCATATTGTTGCATCGCCTCCCCTAACTTCTCCATTACAGACATTAAAAGTCAAACAAAACCCTAGAACTGTGCTCAAAGTAAACAAAAGTGGAAATTTGATTGAGAAAGAAATAGGTCTATACTCGGCAATATATAATAGGAGGAGTGGGCAACGTGCTCCCTTAAAATTCTATCTACCTATAAACCTTTTTAATATAGGAAACGGTTTCCTTAAAATTTAAATATTCATTTTACTTGTAAACATTTTTAGATTAGGAATAGGTTTTCTTAAAATTATCCAATATTCATTTTACTTGTAATCATTTTTAAAATAGGAATAGGTTTCCTTAAAGTTATATTCAATTCATTTTACTTGTAAATATTCATAAAATAGGAATAGGTTTCTTTAAAAATTATACTCCCTCCGTTTCAATTTATATGAACTTATTTCCTTTTTAGTACGTGCCAAAAAGAATGACCGGTTTTCTTATTTGGAAACAGTTTACCTTTATCCAATGATTTATAGCCACACAAAATAAATGTGTTTTATTTTACACCACAGGATCAAAAGTCTTCTCTCTTTTCTTAAACTTCGTGTTCAATCAAATGTGTTCACATAAATTAAAACGCATAGAGTATTCAATATTCTTTCGCTTGTAACGGAAGAAATATCTGATTCTAATTAATGTAGACATTGGGGAAGTTACGATATTTCATAACATATATACTAGTAAATAAAATTAAATATATGATTTTTGTCAGTTTTGCCACCTTCACAAAATATAAGAAATTTCGCATCATACATGTATTGTGTTTTTAATATATTGATTTTATATTATTATGATTTAATTATTATCTTACATTATGTTTGGATCATTTTTATCCATTGTTTTATAATATGCATTGTATTGTACTGTATCATTTTACGAATACAACATTTGAATAGATTATATCATTTGATATCTTAAATAATATTTTTGTTTGGTTTAACTGTATCGTACTGCAGTGTAACTGATATGTTTACTAAAATACCCTTAATTATTTTAATAAAATTTATCAAGACTATTATAAAAATAATTTTAAAAAAAACTCTTTCTACTAATTTATCACCAATTATCTATCTTGGAAACAAGAGCAAAAACTTGTAGAAAAAAGTTTACTATCATTAGCCAAAAAAAAAAAATCTAAAACGATAGAAAGAGATAAAGAAACGAACAAAGATTTAGATGAAAAGAACGACACGAACCAACTCTGGAAAAGATAGGTGTAGACAAAGTAGGTCAATAAGTTGGAGATTTGGAGTTAACAAAGAGAAAATGCATAAAGACCCTATTCAATTCTTTCTGAAAAATTATTTGCACACCTAAACTTTACGAGTGTCCTAGTACCACCATATTCTTATTCAAAGTAAAATTAGTGCCTCATTCAAAGGTGAGGTGGCAGAGAAACTAATTTGACCTTACTCAAAGCGCGTGGAAGGCTGAGAATATGTAAAAGCTACTTTAATTTTATAGATGTTAATTTTTCATTGGTTGTTGCATTTGATTACACTTAATTAGTTTCATTTGGTGTAATACTAATCCTTTTTATTTTTATTTTCTTGTTTTCTTTTCTTCTCCTTCCTCTTTCCTTTTCTTCTTTCTCTTTCTTCAATTGCCACAAGAGAGCAGCAACATACAATCATAATCGTAATAGAACAAAAATTAAAGATTTATAGTTCTTTTTACACCTATTTTATCATCTCCTCCACCCTCCAATCTTTCTTCACAGCTTGGCCGGATCAAACAATCAAGGTGAAAGCGAAAACCTAACACTTTATTGGATCTTTCTTACCTTCCTCTTGCTTTGCGGTTGTACTCTATACATCAACTTTACTTTATACATTTATCTTTTGACCAAGATGGAAGAAGAAAATTGACGAGAAAAATTCAAAAAGAGAGACCATTTTCCTGTCAATATAGTCAGCTAGTTTCTCTTGTAAAGACTCCATCAAGAAAACTTTTTCTGAAAATTCACTTCTTTAGTTATGTTGCCCATGGAGATCCGAAAAATGTGACTGAAATTTCTTAGGCAAGATGGAAAAGTTGATAAAAAGTTTTGGAATATTTTTAAGGAGAGAAGAAAGATTCGGTTGTGGAGGTGGGCGATTATTCCAGTCAAAGAAAGAAAAAAAGAAAAAAATTGTGAAAATGCCACGTGTCAGCGCGTGTAAACACTAATTGGGCAGCTACATTTTAAGGGTTAGATAAATTCATTTTCGATAAGGATAGGGTGGTAATAGTACACACGTAAAGTTTACGTGTGTAAATAATTTTCAGGACAAGTTAAATGGGGTCTTTATGCATTTTTTCTTAAAATAAATTTTGAAAAAATAAAGAATAAGATAGAATTATGGAGTAATAAGAGCATAACTAAAAAGGGAAAACAGGAAACAATCACACTACACCAAATCAATTATTTTAGAAAACGGGGTGTTTGGTTGTTTCGAAATAATGGATTTAACAATACGATACAATCAATCTTATATAAGAATTAAAACAAATATTATTTTGGGATAACAATACAATACCATACAATAGCTAACCTAACAATCATCCAAACAAGTTGTTAACATATGGAGTACAAAGTTTTGAAGTTAATTGCTAATTTAGATAGTACCTGAGCCTAATTAATGAGTTTTACTTATAGAGTACACCCTTTAATTATTCATTCCATTTTATATGATGGAGTTTGCAGTGTGAGCGTCAATCTATTAATTTTTCTTTATGAATTTGAATGCCGATTCTTTGTTATTCTTAAAATAAAAATTATATTATCAAAGACTACATTAAAATACTATAAATTATAATAATTCATAATTCAAAATATAACAAAAAATATTTGAATAAGTCTGATTAGAGAAAAACCCTTATGATTAGTGTTATGAAATAATTTTCTTAATGGGTGTGTTAATACCTTAAACGACAACTTGAAGGTTGTAACGTTTTCTGCAATAAATATTGAGATTAAGCTGTGCATCCTCGGGTACAGCCCTTCTATCCATAATAAGTGATTCTTTAGTCTTTGGCAATCCCCTTAAAAAAATTCTTAGAGAGAAAAAAATATTTTGACTAAATTATTTTAAATTAGGATTAGCATATTAATTATGCAAAAAGTCACTTATAATAATTCGAAAAACTAATAGAGTAAATAAAATACTAAGTAGTGGATAAACTATTACTTAACTCTCTCTTTGTGGCAACTCAAAGTTTAGTTCAGCTGACATTAGTCCAACAAAAAAAAGATATATCAATTACATGGGATGGGATAGGGGGTTTTGCATCTATACCCGGCTGTAGGGTCACAATTGAACTTATACTCTGCAAAAATATTTACAAGTGTACCCATTTTACAATCAACTTCAGACTTATTGGTCTGAAGTTATAAAAAAAATGCCAGAAGGGAAAAAATTACACTTTAAACACACTTAAGGCCAAATATGTTTGAAGTGCAACCAATGGTTCATGCACTTAAGGCTAAAAAGTATGCAGTGAAAAATTGCACTTCAGATGCACTTAAGGCCAATAAGTTTGAAGTGAAAAAATTGCACTTCAATGCACTTAAGGCCAAAAAGTCAGAGTGTAACAAATGTTTTGCTACACGTAAGGCCAATAAGTTTGAAGTGAAAAATTGCACTGCACTTAAGGCCAATAAGTTTGAACTGAAAAATTGCACTTCAGATGCACTTAAAACCAAAAAGTCTAAGTGCAACAAACCTTTTTTGCCAATAAGTCTGAAGTGAGAATTTGCACTTCAGATGCACTTAAGCCTAAATTGGTCTAAAGTGTAACCAATAATTTCATGCACTTAAAGCCAATAAGTCTAAAATGAAAAATTGCACTTCAGATGCACTTAAGGCCAAAACGTAAGAAGTCCAACAAATATTTTGCTACACTTAAGGCAAATAAATTTGAAGTGAAAAATTGCACTTCAGATGCACTTAAGGCCAAATAGGCTCAAATTTGAAACATAGCCTCCAAATATCATCAGGAATAAACATCAATCATCAATTTGTCAAAACAACAACAAATCTAATAAACCCATTTTGTAATTAAGAAAATAATAAGAAACCCTAAGCAATAGTAAAAAAATATAACGTCATAACAGCTCACCATTGTAAAACATCATAAACTACATTAAAATATATTCACAAACACCATATAATATCATTGTCACATGAAGAAAAGGAAGAAGAAGAAGAAGAGAAAGAAGAAAATGAAGGGGGAGGAGAAAGAAGCCCGGAATTGTTTAAAAAGTAGGTACACGTTAACTTTTTTCAAAAGTGGATATAAGTTAAACGAGAGCGCCCTAAATTTTTAAATGGGATACATACATTACTCGAAATTAACCCTCTTTCAAGCCCATATAGCAGAGTTAACCAAGATAAACTTCTCAATTAGCAGAAAAGTAAATAGAACCCAAAGAACAATAGAAAGAGAGCAAAAAACACGAGCACCTCTCGATGACAACTTAATAATGTTTTTTAGTTCAGCTGACAAGTGTAACAAAAAGAATAATATTAATTTCGTGTGGTAGTACATACATAGCTCCAAATGAATCCTCTTTCAAGTTCAGATAGCTGAATTAACCAAAGACAAATCTCTCAACTCGCAGAAATGTAACAAAGTGGGAGCAAAAAAGAAAGGAAAAACAAAAAGATCAAAACAGGGAAATAGGTCCACCTGGTCATTTCAACTAAACTAAATACAGATTATACATCATATTACAGAAGATGGCGCCAGTCCTCAAATGTACACAAGTATCTCCTCTCTATAAGACCTACTGTCCCATAAACTCACATCATGTGGAGAAGTCATAATTACGCGTTGCGTCCCATGAATGTGATATGCTCTTTTTCGATGTCATACTGATTTTTCCCACAAGACGAGCTTGAAAAAAATGCTGCTACCTAACACTCGAGCAACGAACCATACCATCACCCCAGCCTTATAATCCAACCCATTTCACCCATCTGAAGATTTTGCCAACTCTGAACGGTAACTCATAGTCTTTGGCTACAGCAGGCTCCCTTTTTGCTGTCTCAGGTTCAGACCAAACATACACGCCACGCTCTTGGCGACTGCCTGGTACAGTGTTGTCGAGGATCACAGCTACCAGGAACGCAATCACCATGTGAAGTGATAACAATGTATTCAAAAGGTAGTTAAGCTGCAAGAGAAATATTTTTGTGAGTCCAGACAGATTCAAGAGAACTTTAGTTCATATGATATGTTGAAGATGCATACCCCTCCAAATTTGGTGCGGATTGGACCATGAGATGCCACAACATATGGTTGAAAATAACTCGGAACGGGCAAGTTGCTGTTTGGAGAGATGCCATACTGCTGGAAGTAGGCTGCTATAGAAAGAGATAGGAACAAAGACAAGCCAACTATGATAATGTTCCTTGAGCTTCCCGCTTCACTATATCGTAAATTGGACAAGCCCAGGGCGGTAAGCATTGCCCACATAAAGCATAATAGGGCTGCAACCATGACATCCGGTATTGACGCAATAAAGCCTCCTACTTTACCTGTTTGCATGTCAGAAGAAAGGTGCATGGTTACCATTATGTTGCTATGACAAATAGGCGACTCAATATACCAGTATGTATCAATCACACCAGTACATGACTATTCAAGGGTAATAGTGAAATACATAGGACATCCGCAATTTCGATCAGCGATCTTTAAGACAAATAGCCCTATGATAGAATCTAATTATTTGTTGTTCTTTATAAATGTCACAGTAAATAGCTTTTGATAGTCAAGATTACTAATGAAACCTAAAGGGTAATTCAACCCTAACCAACAAAGCTGTTGCTGCTTCAGCATTCGTAATGACCTGAACAAACACTTGCCAAACAGGATTTTTTCGATAAAAGGAGAGGATATTCTTATCTTTTGAATCTTCCTTTTTGGAAACCAAGAAATCCCCCGTGGCTTAATTGGCCCAGCCCCTGTTGGTGTAAAGGTACGAGAATTAGGGGAATATGGACTACCCCCCACCCACACACTTAAACACCAAGCATAGTTTCCACGGGCTTCGATGTTCGCCAACACAAATCCTGGCTATGTACTTCCATTTACCATTAAACCAAACTGTTTGATTCTCGGGGGAGTATGGGTCTGCCCCTAATTTCTTTCGAATCTTCCTTATTATTGTATAAACACAATTCTCCTTAGTTGACATAATCAGGTCGATCTATATAATAAAGAAGAAAAAGAGAAGCACTCTTAACAATTCTAGTCCTCTCCCACCATTTAAGAATTTAACTGAATACAAATTGCACCTTCCAGCCTATCATAATGCCTCTGACCTTTGAAAATAAAGAAAACCTCCTCAAGGTTCAGGTTTTTCAGAATTTCTAAACTGGTCGGAAGCCCCCCTCCCTCCCCCTAACTTTAATTTCTCTTCTTTCGTATTTTCTTCATCACATTCCTTTTGCTTAATGACAAACAAATAGGGGTTGAAAATAATGCAGCCTAATTTCCCTTTTTTGCTTTCAAAACTATCTTTTTCTTCTCGTAACTTTTTCCCAATTTTCTGTCACATATCCTGGTTGAGAGAGTTACTTTGGTCCAAGTGTGGTGTTCTCAGAGGGAGAAGTGAACATAGCACCAGTTGATTCTTATCATTAGGGAACAGACTAACTGATTCGTAGGCTGTCGAAAGTTTAGGTGAGTTAAGTCCACAAACACAAAAAGTTGTTGTGGGGTGTGGGGGGGGGGGGGGATAGTGTTGCTATTTCCAAGCACTCAGAAATATATCAAGTAACAAGTAGAAGTTACTCTTGAAAATTCATCACCTTTTAATAGTGTTATGCTCATTCGGACATGACGTATGAGAGGGGACTAGATGTATGAGATGCAAATAACATCCAAAAGTTTCTCAAATCGGCACAGATCGTGAAGCATATCTTAAACCATCTAGTATATATGTCCCATTTTCTCTTCATTATATGGTCCGGTTTATTTATGGTACTTATGACTCTTATGTTCAGATAATTATTTATGCGATTTATGCTGGAGTAACTAATGTTGTTTGTATTTTTGTTTTTGTTTTTGTTTTCCTTCTCTTCCCTGCGCCGAGGGTCGATTGGAAACAACCTCTCTGCCCTTTCGGGTAAGGCCCGTCTACATATTACCCTCCCCATACACAACTTTGTGGGAATATACTGGATTGTTGTTGTTATTATTGTATATGGTCCAAGAGAATCATCTCATAACCAAATTAATAAAGCATGCTAATTGGCTATCTCAGTGATGAACTTTCTAATATGAAAATTGATATCCTATCTAAAAGAACAATATCATTGCATTCAAGAAGGCAATATTTTTTTTTTGATTTGCACCGGGTGTCCGAGCCTCTAAGAGCCCCGACTAATCCCGGAGGTACAATTGTCCTCGGCAAGGATTGTACCCTCGGAAGGAGTTTCCCGCAAGTGCACCACGGTTAATTCAGGTTTTACCTAGTCTGATGGCCAATATAAAGTAGACTTTTTCAAAAAAGAACAAGAAAAAATAAACTAGTCTAAACAGAATCCAAGCCCCCCCCCCCCCAAAACAAAAACACCCTCATCCAAGCACAAAATCAGTACCAGTATTGTACTTATATATACATGAAACAAAGTTTTGCTCTTGGGAGTTCGTGCAACTGCGAACAGTTATGGGAAAGGCACTTGCGATGCCTACCCGTGAGGGATATCTATGCAAATTTTATAAACTCATAAGGTCACCTTAAAATGCATACCTATAAGGGACAGGACAATTAAAACACATGCCCCCAACTCGATCGCTCTGCGGCTTCCCATTTTGGTAACAGCAATCGTGTGCACATTTTCAGTTAAAGTTGCAGATCCAGTTCCGGTGCCCCATAGACCAGCCAAGAGGCTACAAAGACCTTCAAGACCAATTCCTCGACTTAAAACACCTGGTGTTGGAGGTCTGGATGCAACCAACAATGATGATGCATGATATGACCCAACCTAAAAGTTGACAAGACGTTAGAAGCCAAATGATAGATCAACACCATAACATAAGAAGATAAATGCATTCTGTATACCAACCAATATTTGAGAAGAGAAATATTAAACCAAGCGGTATGGTAAAAGTGTTTTCTTAAAAGGATGTCTGGTATAATTTATCTTAAGGGGTTTTCATGTAAAACTTTGCAAATGAAGTGCAACTTTCATTTTATGCGGGTTCCAAAAGTCAATGCTACAAAGACCAGAAAGAATCCATGTGATTGACACCCGTTTATCTTCAGAGCAGACCAAACTAGTAACCGCCAAAACACAACCTGTGACATATAATGGACCCAGAATTACTCTTAACATGTTACTTGAACATCATTTCAATCTTTTGAAGGAGAGCCTTGGCGTAACGGGTAAAGTTGCTGTCATGTGACCAGGAGGTCACGGGTTCGAGCCGAGGAAACAGCATCTTACAGAAATGCAGGGTACGGCAGACCCTTGTGGTCCGGCCCTTCCCTGCACCCCGCGCATAGCGGGAGCTTAGTGCACCGGGCTGCCCTTTTATGTTACGTGAACATCATTCTAAGTTAAGCTGAATGCAGACTCTACCATTTTGAAAATTCACTAGAACAAAGTTAGACTATAAAATAACCTGAGCCGTGCTGAAGTCCCTTTAGAATAGAGGATAAAGTGCATAGAAATAACAATGACAGTTACTTCATAGACAAGAGGAACTTAGTTTTGAGAATGAACCTTACAAAAGGTTTTTACCCAACTAAAACCAAGCATAGCTAAGGGTGTTTTGTTTTTTCTGTTCGTGTAAAGGTCACTGGCTGAGGCAAGGTAGAATATACTACAAGGCTGCATTAAGAGAAGATGCACAGATTTCCTACAAGTCCGCATTGATAGTTGGATAGCTGTGTGGCTTCAGCTTCAGTAAAGGTCTTACTTTTCAAATGACCTTTCTGAAGAGTGGAATGCCTGGTTGACCAATATATTTTTCTTGAGTTGGCTCAAGGGACAGTGACTCAGATGAGTTGAGATTACACCACGTAACAGTCTATTTATAATGCTAGACAGCTCTTAATATTTAGCATCAGCTCGCAAGATGATACTACTGAAAGAGTAATATTTTAGGAGTAATTTATTACAGAGATAAGAAAAATTAAAATTCAACCGGGAAACAACTCACCGAATCCACGGATGAGATTATTGACACCACACACATTACTAGAGCCATTTTCCAGTGGAAGACAGGTGTACCCCATTGCAACGGATAAGGGAATCTAAACCATGGAGCTGATCTTAATGCGTGAGAAGTATCAACACGACAGTGCTTCATCCTAGAGATATTCTTTCTGCAGTGGTCTGATATTATATTTGATACTGGTATATTCACATCACAGCCTTTGTAGCTATATGCTCCCGCTGAAGTCAGGAGGAAAGCGACAAGCCATGTTATTGCTAGACCCAATGGAACCTGCACGTGAACATGAATGCACAGGTCAGAGGATGGTGATCTAACAGAAAAAGAATACAAGATAAAAAGTTAAATCACAGATTTACCGCGTAGATGAGAAACACACGATGACCAAGAACAGATATCTTACGAAGGTACTGCACCACAAGAAAAGATTTTCATAGAAGAAGTTAGACATCATATACTTGCAAAAAAATGTTAATATGATATAGCCAGGCAGAAAAATAAAGGAAAATTACGTGAACAGAGTGAACAAATACAAGAAAGTGGCAGATAAGCTCAAAATCAGGCCTTTCAGTTATCTTACATGATATATAAGGAAAAAAAAGTGAACAAGAACTTGTGGAAAACTTACAAGAGAGAATATAACAACCAACAATATCTGCACTGCACCAATTTCAAGACATGTACCAACTTGTGGGAAACCATAACTGTAGAAGGAAAGTCCAACAGCTGCAACGGTAGGAGCCACAACCACAGGATTGATCAACCTGGACCAGAAAAGGCAAAAGAATATTTGGATTTGGATGTGCACACCATGCAACAATAAGAACATTGACCAAAGAATAGAAGCAGGATGCTTACAGTTAAAAATAAAATAGCCACTATAGAACAAATTTAAGACCTATACCTAAAAAATCCAGAGAAAAAACTGTAATGACAAAGGGAGGAGAAAAAGAAACAGAAGACCGCATGTGGAAGTAAAACTTTCTTCCACACATTTAAAGAACAGAATATTTTTAATTGTTATTTTGGATACAAACACACACAGACACAATATGTGTGTGTGCATGTGTGTGTATATATATATATATATATTGTGATGAAGTAAGATGTTATCATTAAGAAGGCATCAAGAAGATGCAAAATCGAACAAAAGTTACATAGAGAGGTGACTGTTAGCTCTATAAGTACAAAAACTATGCTAGGATCAGGGAGTTAACAAAGTCCAAAAAGTGATCAATGCTATTTACAGGGGTCATGAAGTTCCAGCTAAAAAGACTAACTAAACATCTAGCCTTCAAGAACCATGCTGGAGTTGAGACACCATCAAAACATCTGCAATTTCTCTCTGTCCAGATACACCAAAAAATAGTTGCTGGGATCATTTTCCATATCCTTCTGATGGCCTTATCAACTTTCCACAAAAACCAGCTATCATAGGCTTCGGTGACTGACTGAGGGGTGACCCAGGATAATCCAAGTATGGAATAAAAGAAGTTCCATAAGTCAGTTGCAAGTGAAAAATGAAGGAATAGGTAGTTCATGCTTTCTGCGTTATGGAGACACATGTAGCATCTGTTAACTAGTATAATGTTTCTCCTGGTTAGATTATCCTGGGTGAGACATGCCCCTTTCAATGCTGTCCATGTGAAACATATTACCTTAGTAGGCAGTCTAGTCTTCCATATGTGCTTCCAAGGCCAATTCTGTAATATCCCATTTTGAGAGCAAATGAGATTGTAACCGGCTTTGACTGTGTATTTGCCTTCCTTCGAGCTTCCCCAAGTGATTTTGTCTGGCTGTTGTTCTTCAATGTTGTGGCCTTCTAAAGCTTCAAAAAGTGCCAGTAGATCATTGATTTCCCAATCGTGTAGATTCCTTCTGAATAAAGGATTCCATGTGCTTCCTTCCCTATTCTGAGCTATAGTGGAGTTCTGATTGCAGGCTATTTGAAACAGAACAGGGAATGAGTCCTTCAGAGTTGAGCTTCCAATCCATCTTTCCTTCCAGAATTTCAGATGCATTCCATTGCCAACTTTAAAAGTTACATTCTCAAAGAACTCACTCCAGTTGCTGCTAATATTTTTTCATAGGCCAACCCCATGGGGGTTTGAGCTATTTTTGGTACACCAATGGCTTTGCACTCCATGCTTGGCATCAATGACATCTTTCCAAAACTCATTCCCCGGTTGACCATACCTCCATAACCATTTCCAAGCATACATTTGTTGTAAGCTTTTAGGTCCCTGATGCCCAAACCTCCTTGTGACTTTGGTTGAGTGACCTTCGACCACTTAACCAAGGAAATTTATGGGTTAGGCTATTCCCTCCCCATAAGAATCTCCTTCTGAGTCTATCTAATTGCTTTAAAACTGAGCATGGGATAGGGAATAATGACATGTAGTATGTTGGGATGCTATCAAGAACACTGTTTATTAATGTGAGCCTACCACCCATGGAAAGGTACTGCATCTACCAGGAAGAGAGCCTTTTCTCAAATCTTTCTATTACTCCATTCCATATGACAACTGACTTGTGTTTAGCTCCCAGTGGAAGGCCTAGGTAGGTTGTAGGGAAAGTGCCCGTCTTGCAGCCAAGAATCTCAGCCAGTTCAGCTAGGTTAAAGACCTCATTAACCGGATATATGACACTTTTCAACATGTTAATGTGTAGGCCAGAAAAAACTTCAAAAATGAGCAAAGTAAGGTTGAGGTTGAGAACCTGTGACCTCTCTGCCCCACAAAATATTAAGGTATCATCTGCAAACAATAGATGTGAGACTATCACTGAGTTTTCTAAGGTCCTTCCCATTTGAAAACCTTGTATCCATTGCAGCTGCTTTGCTTTTTCGAGAGGAAAGGGGAGAGAGGGTCTCCTTGCCTGAGGCCCTTTTGTGGAGAAAAAACCCAACAGGACTCCTATTAACTAATATATATATATATTTCACCCAGCAGCCCCCCCCCCCCCCCCCCCGACCCCCTCCGGCGACCCCCCCCTCCGGCGACCCTTCACCGGCGACCCCCCAGTAAGTGTCTCTCTCCTCTGTCTCTCTCTCCTTTCTTCACTACCCCAGCCCTCACCCCCTACCCGCCCCCTCCCACCCATAACCCCGGTGACCCCCTTTCTCCGGCAATCCCCCAGCAGCCCCCCCCTCTCCCCCCGCTTTTTTGGGGGGTTTGTTGTGTGTGTGATTTTCAGGTACTAGCCACGGCGGACTAGGCGAGCTTTCGGCGTGAAGAGCAAAGCATCACCGGACGAAACGTGCAAGAGCTAGCGGTAGTTGAGATCGGGCGAATCAAAGCGTACTTCCAGGTTTTTCCATCGGGAGTTGGTACCTCCCGGCCTCGTATTCACTCTGTACACCTTTTTATGTTTCTAGCTAAATATCCTGTGTGTGGTTTACTTTGTCGATTCCTAACTTGCATTATTTTGCGTATTCCGCTATAGTACGTGTGCGCAACTGTCCTCCGTAATCGGTTGGAGGGATAGTGCCCACGTCGGGGGATGGTAGTGTAAGGTCATGTCCTCGGGGGCGGGGGTGCTGGCGGGGGGCTGGGAGTGGTTCTGCGGGTAGGGCGGGAGGCAAGGGTGGGAAGAGGGTAGCGGACGCTCTTAGATTAAGGATCGGGTCGTGGAACATAGGCACCTTGACGGGAAAGTCTATTGAGTTGGCGAAGGTTCTTCAGAAGAGGAGGGTCAACATAGCCTGTGTCCAAGAGACTAGGTGGAAAGGGTCGAAGGCGAGGAATGCGGACGGGTTTAAGTTGTGGTATTCTGGGGCCGTGAGAGGTAAGAATGGTGTGGGCATCTTGGTGGAATAGGGATCTAAGGGAGTCCGTGGTTGAGGTTAGGCGAGTGAATGATAGGTTAATGTCTATTAAGTTGGTTATTGGGGGTTGCATCCTCAATGTCATCAGCGCTTACGCTCCGCAAGCAGGCTTGGATGAGGAGGTTAAGAGGCGCTTTTGGGAGGGCTTGGACGATTTGGTGAGTAGTATTCCCCAATCCGAGAAGTTAGTTATTGGAGGGGACTTTAATGGTCACATTGGGGCTGATGCTGGTGGTTATGGTGAGGTTCACAACGGCTTTGGCTTTGGGGTTAGGAACGGAGGAGGCACGTCACTGCTTGACTTCGCTAGGGCTTCTAAGCTCCTAATTGCGAACTCGACATTTCAGAAGAGGGAAGAGCATTTGGTCACCTTCAAAAGTTCGACGGCGAGGACCCAGATTGATTACCTCCTTCTCAGAAGGAGCGATAGAGGCTTATGCAAAGACTGCAAGGTTATTCCGCGGGAGTCCCTTTCGACTCTTCATAGACTCCTAGTGATGGATGTCGGCCTCTGGGTGAAGAGGAAGAGGAGGAGTGCTCGGGGACGACCGCGAATTAGATGGAGTGCTCTTACTAAGGAGAAAGCCCAGGAGTTTGAGAGGAGGTTAGTTGATGGTGGAGCTTGGAAAAGTTCTGGGGAAGCGGACGCAATGTGGTTGGAGACGGCGAACTTGGTTAGGGAGGTAGCACGGGATGTGCTCGGGGTAGCCAAGGGCTATTCAGGCAGACATCAGGGTGACTGGTGGTGGAACGATGTAGTCCAAGAAAAAGTGGAGGTAAAGAAGGCGGCGTTTGCTAAGTTGGTAGGGAGCACTAACGAGGATGAAAGGAGAGTGAACAAGGAGACCTACAAGGCGGCGAGGAAGGAAGCAAAGCTGGCGGTTACGAAAGCTAAAAACGCGGCGTTTGGTCGCATGTATGAGGAATTAGGGGAGAGAGGCGGGGACAGGAAGTTATTCCAGTTAGCTAAAGTAAGGGAGAGGAAGGCGCGGGATCTAGACCAAGTACGGTGCATCAAGGACGAGGATGGCAGAGTTCTGATGGGTGAGTCTCAAGTCAAGCAGAGGTGGCAGACGTACTTTCGAGATCTTCTTAACGAGGAGGGGGATCGAAACATAGAGCTTGGGGAGCTGGGGCATTCAGAGAACCATAGAGACCTTGGGTACTGCAGGCGCATTAGGGTGGATGAGGTCATAGGGGCTTTGCGAAGGATGAGTAGGGGCCGAGCGACCGGGCCCGACGAGATCCCGGTGGAGTTCTGGAAATGCATGGGTAGGTCAGGAGTGGAGTGGCTCTCTAGGTTGTTCAATGCGATCTACAGGACTAAAAGGATGCCGGAGGAGTGGAGGTGGAGTACGGTGGTGCCCTTGTACAAAAACAAAGGGGATATCCAGTGTTGCAACAACTATAGGGGTATCAAATTAATAAGTCACACCATGAAGATATGGGAGCAGGTGATCGAGGCGAGGGTGAGGGAGATGACATCTATATCGGTGAACCAATTTGGTTTCATGCCGGGTCGCTCCATTACAGAAGCTATCCACCTTGTCAGGAGATTGGTGGAACAGTTCAGGGATAAGAAAAAGGACATGCACATGGTGTTCGTCGACTTGGAGAAGGCGTATGACAAGGTCCCAAGGGAGGTGCTATGGAGGTGCCTGGAGGCGAAGAGCGTGCCGGAAGCCTACATCAGAGTAATCAAGGACATGTACGATGGAGCTAAGACTAGGGTTAGGACGGTGGGCGGTGACTCGGACCATTTCCCCGTGGTTATGGGGCTCCATCAAGGATCGGCGCTTAGCCCTCTATTGTTTGCCTTGGTGATGGATGCTATAACCCGACATATTCAGGGGATGTGCCTTGGTGCATGCTATTTGCTGATGACATAGTATTGATAGACGAGACGAGGGTCGGTGTGAATAAGAGGCTAGAAGTATGGAGACAGACTCTCGAGTCTAAGGGTTTCAAAATAAGCAGATCTAAGACTGAATACCTGGAATGCAAGTTTAGCGTCGAGCCGAGCGAAGTAGGTAGGGACGTAATGATTGGAGCTCGGGTCATCGCTAAGAGGGACAGTTTCAGATATCTTGGGTCGGTGATTCAGGGGGACGGAGAGATTGACGGGGATGTCACTCATCGTATAGGAGCGGGATGGTCGAAGTGGAGGCTTGCATCGGGAGTCCTGTGTGACAAGAAAGTGCCACTGAAACTCAAGGGAAAATTTTATAGAGCTGTGGTTAGACCTGCCATGTTGTATGGGGCGGAGTGCTGGCCGGTGAAGAACTCTCATGTTCAGAGAATGAAGGTTGCGGAGATGAGGATGCTCGGGTGGATGTGTGGACTCACCAGGTTAGATAAGATTAAGAATGAAGTTATTCGAGAGAAGGTGGGGGTGGCCCCGGTGGATGAGAAGATGCGTGAAGCGAGGCTCAGGTGGTTCGGGCATGTGCGGAGGAGAAGTCCCGATGCCCCGGTGAGAAGTTGTGAGCGACTGGCGGTGGTCGGCGTGAGGAGAGGCGGAGGGAAGCCTAAGAGGTATTGGGGAGAGGTGATTAGGCATGACATGGCTAGGATGCATATTTCCGAGGACATGGCCCTTGATAGAAAAGTCTGGAGGTCTAGTATCAGGGTTGTAGGATAGGGGCTCCTAGAATTTTTTGTACTCCTTTCCCGGGGTTGGGTGAGGCTTGTCAGGGCGACTCACAGATGATTCGTGCATTGGATTGTGTCCCCCTTATGGTAGTTATTTATGGTAGCTACTGTTTGATATTATTGCATGTCATTTTATGTATAATTCTTATGTTTAGATAACTATTTATGCGATTTTCTGCCGGAATTACTAATGCTCTTTTGTTTTTGTTTTTGTTGTTGCTTTCCCTTCCCTTCTCTAAGCCGAGGGTCGATTGGAAACAGCCTCTCTACCCTTTCGGGTAGGGGTAAGGCTTGTCTACATATTACCCTCCCCAGACCCCACCTTGTGGGATTATACTGGGTAGTTGTTGTTGTTATTGTTGTTGTTGTATTTTATATATATATATATATATATAATCGATAGGTATAAAAATGTTAACTCTTTAAGGCTGTCAAAATAGATCTAATTAGCCAACTATATTTGCTTCAATTTCCCTACAAAAGCTTATGTATCCATTGTGTTTAACAAAAAGATTTGAATAAAGCAAGCGTGTGGATCTAGTGAGATTGCTTATATCGTCTTTTCTCCTTTTTCACGAGAAGATTCAATCGTTCAAGTAGCACACATCGGGGAAAATGAGAGAAGGTCGCTTGACATGGTTCGGTCATGTTTTGCATCGACCTCCAGATGCACTGATTTGTAGGTGTGAACTGTGAAACCATGGTGAACGTAAAGTGCTAAAAGAGGACAAGGTAGACCTGGAATCACATGGAAGGAAGTTGTCTTGAAGGACCAACAAATCTTGGGGATCCATGCAGACTTGTCTTTAACTTAACAAAAGATAGGGTACAATGGAAGAAAAAGATCTATATAGGTGATTTGAGAATACGTTTCAAACTTACGCACTTTTACTATAGGTCATATGCGTCCAACAAGTGGTTTAATCTTGAAAACATACAGAATTTCTAATACGTATTATTTGAATTTGTATAATATTGGCATGAAATGATTTAAATGGAGTAACGTGGTCGGTGAGAATTCATATAGCTGGCCCAACTTGTTTTCTTATGCACCAGATCACAAACTTCTACACTCATAGATGCTCAACTTGCTAAACTCAAAAGTCAAAGTGTCAAACTATGTCATGGTAAAACAGGAGGGAGGCAGAACTTACATATGGTCTCCAAATACTCCAGTAGGCAGTAGCATTTTTTACTACTTCAGGGTTTAAACTTTGAACCCTAAACACCATGCCACTTCTGTCAATAAGCTTCTTCCTTATCCGGTAAAAAGGAAATGTGCAGCAGTTCATTCGGGGCATAGAGGCAATACTATTTTAACAGAACCTTTAACTTTTTGAAACTTGGACTACTTAATCTTTTCATATGATAGTTGAACCACATTCTTAATCATGACACAGAGTTTCTAGAAGCTTTATTAATGATAGCACACCATCAATAGGTACAAAATTGAGAATCAACTAAAAAATATGATAGTGACAGTTCCATTAGCATGTCCAATTCAATTCAACCACTTTGCACCAAAGACTGTTATGATCCTTGAGCTTTTAATATTTTGAACATTTCTGTAACAGGAAAAATGTGTTTGGATCAGCTAATCCTCCTTCAGTTTTGAAGCCAAGTAATATCACAACAATATCATTACTTTATGGATCCTCATTCGCGAGAAACCCCTAATTGAATAGATAATATGCCGCTCCTTTAAGAATCCTACATACAGGCACAGTAAAAAAGACAGCAGCTTGAAAGGCAACTAAACAAGAAGGATCCTTCTCCAAAAAAAATTGATATAGGACCAGTCAAACTAAAATGGGTCCCTCATAACCATGGTATACATATAATGGCTAAGAAGGTAGAAACGAAACGGGGGGAGGTCAAGGAATTACCTCCACAGGAAATAAGCGGCTAGCCAACTAATATACAAGACCCGCTAAAGATATTAAAAGAATATGATTGTCACTCAGTTAACACCCAAAGGATCAGTCTCGACTGTAGTCAATTAATCTTTTACTACTCATTTCTATTAGAATCCACATGAGGTTCCAGATATCAGCTGCACAACTAAGAAAGCATGAATCGGCAGCATAGCATGAGTACAGAGAAGAAAACATAAAAAAATATCAGTCGAGAATTTCTTACCTCAAAAATACTGACATCAGCCCACTGTATCCAAGCATTGCTTGAAAAGCTGAAGAAATTATTATAGCTCCCTGCAACTCCTTCATGATATGCTTGAAATTCTGCAGGTTGGAAACCTTCTTATTACAATGTTTAGACATAAATAACTACTTACAAGACAACTGAACGATCAATAATTAGTGCTTTAGTTAAATTCAGCTATGGGGCAAGAATCAAAGCAAACGACCAAGGTTCTTTTAGCAAAGACTGAAAGCAAGAGAGAGATATGGAAAGCAAAATATAAAAGTGAGAGAAATCAAACTCTGTCTAACAAGATGCTTTGCAAGTTAACAATGATTCATATTGGCTACTTGAAGAAAAATAGATTAGTCATGTAAAATCTCTCTAAAAAGATTTTCCCTTTTCTAAAAAGAAAAAAAAACTATTGTAAGAGCTGCATCCAAAGAAATAAACACTGCTTGACTTATAAGGTACTTTGAAGCCACACAGGTCATTGTATGACAATTTATTACAGACAGAAAAAAGGTACGCTGCTAAAGGTCAATAAAGCGCATCATTTAGTAAGTACAGTACTGTACCACAAATTCAACATTTAAAGAAGCATACTTCATTTTAGATGGAAGAGGAATGTTTTCGCTACTCAACAATATTCTGCAGGATGCCAGAACCACATATACACATGGACCCTTGTAAAATACTACTCAATAACATAGCAAAAAGGAGTGTTGAAACATACATTTCCATTCAATCCTAAGAACTCTGGGGAGTGAATTATTGCAAGTACAGGAGCAAGATATACAAACGAAGGGCCCTGTATTAGAGGCAATCTCGAGCCAAATGATGTGTGCAACAGCGTTGTCACTCCTGAGACAAAGAGCACAGTGGAGACGACATTTGATGTATCCTCCTATAAGTACTAACTTTTATCAGTTCACATCAGTTAAATGAATACAGAAATAAAGCAAAACTAATACTGTATTGAACACAATAAGAACAAAAATAATGTAAAGTACTCACATGGTCACCACCCATTGCTGGAACTATCACCAGAGGAATTAGTATCAACGATCCCAACATAGAAAGATAATGCTGAAATCCATAGAATCCGATAGGAACTGCAACATATGAACACACATCAATAATCTCACAGTTAGACTAAAAGATAAAATCTTTTTCACATGAAAAGGTGTATCTCATCTCATATTCGACCTAATCACATTAAACAATAGCCAATACTGCAGTTACATGCTCATTGCTCAAAGCGGAAAAAATATCAAAAACACAAACAAATAGAAACTCATTATCCTATCAACAAGCAATTCAGTGGAAAATGCCACATAGCTTTTCCAATTAGCTAAAAGATTAAAACTTTGTACATGAACAGGTGTAACTCATCTCAAGTTCAACCTAATCACATTTAGCAAGACTCAATATTCCAGTTACATGTTCAAAACATAAAAAATACCAAAACACAAACACATAGCAACTCATTATCCAATTAACAAGCAATTCAGTGAAACATGCGTAGCTTTTTCTGGATAAACTAGCATACAACAACTATTACTATGTCCCAATCCCAAACAAGTGGGGTCGGCTATATCAATGTCCATGACTAACATATTCAGATTAGTTGGGGTCGACTATATGAATCCTCAATGACCATGTAACTAACATATTCAAATAATAATTCAGTTGCAATGTAGGCTGCTGCAAGGTGTACTAGTAGTGGTGAGCGCAGGCTAGCCAGACACAACGGCACATATTCAAATAAGATAATGAAGCATAAGGTCTCACCAAGACCAGGAGTATCTCGAAGCTCATATTTCATATGAGAGTGCCTAGACATAAAACCATCATCATCATCAACTGTTTGAGGCAACACATCCACAGCCTCATCATTCCTCGAAGCTCTTCGAGCCGTCTGCTGAACCGTAGTAGTTGCAGCAGCTGGCTCAGCAGTAGCCGTGGTAGTACCAGCTGCTGCTTGTCCATTAGTACTCTTATTCACCCCACCACCACCACCATCAGAGTCTCTCCTTTTCCTCACAGACTTATCTTTTTCACTTGTGGGTTCCCCATTAGCTTTATCCTGTCTAGGAGGCCTAGCTCGACCCGCTTCAAGATCCAAATTCGGGTCGGAATCTCTCCTCCGGGTCGGCTGAGAAGACTGTGGTTGTTGTAACCCAATTTGCCCAGAATCACTAGCATTAGTCTCACCAGAGAATTTGGGGCGAAAACCAGTTTTTTTAGCCCAAGAAGAAGGCGGCATTGCAGCAGATTCCGGTGCGGGTGGCCATGGACCGGGTCGTGGTTTCTTATTCGGGTCAGAGCTAGCCATTGGTAAACTAGCCCTACGAATGCATACCGTTTTAAGCTACTAAACTGACCAAGAATGAGTTTTTAGAGAAATGGGTGTCTTAAACGTGAGTTGGATC
Source organism: Nicotiana noctiflora (assembly GCA_032618575.1). Taxonomy (NCBI): domain Eukaryota; kingdom Viridiplantae; phylum Streptophyta; class Magnoliopsida; order Solanales; family Solanaceae; genus Nicotiana; species Nicotiana noctiflora. Next base: position 81,561 of record JASVEL010011908.1, read on the forward strand.
TGATTTTTGTTAGGGTTTTTCAAGCGGGTCAGTTTGATAATTTCAAGAACAGATAAAAAAAAACACGTAAAGCAATGAACTTTATTTTTTATTTTTCGGGGGAGTAAGAAATGGTAAACTCACACAGTACGGGTGTTAGTGTGTGAGAGAGAAAGGGAGAGTAGAGAAATGAAAGAGTGAGAATTGTAGTTCGCTGGAGCTAAGCTAGTAGAGAGAGAGAGGGAAGAAAGAGTGAGAGTGAGAGTGAGAGTGAGAGAGTGAGAGGGACACAAGACGACAATAGAGAGAGAAGCAAAAGGGGGAGAACTAATAAGCGATAAAACGGCAGCGTGTGGTTTGGTGGAGGTGGAACCGCGTTTCTTTTTCTTCTCACGAAATATGATGTCACCCCTAATCCCTTTCTTTTAAGGCCAAATTTTGGCATCATTTTTTATCTTATTACACTGTCTTGATAACGAGAGATTGGAAGTCTGGAGACAGATTTTCGAGTCGAATGACTTCAAGCTAAGCAGGATGAAGACGGAATACCTTGAGTGTAAGTTCATTGTTGGGCCGGGAAAGTGGACATGGATGTGAGGCTTGAGTCACAGATTATCCCAAACAGAAGCAACTTCAAGTATCTTGGGTCGGTTATCCACGGAGGAGGGGAGATCGACGATGATGTCACACACCGTATTGGTGTAGAATGGATGAAGTGGAGGCTAGCATCTGGAGTCTTGTGTGATAAGAGAGTGCCAACGATACTCAAAGGTAAGTTCTACAAAGCAGTGGTTAGACCAGCCATGATGTATGTGGCTGAGTGTTGGCCTGCTAAGAACTCACATATCCAAAAGATGAAAGTGGCTGAAATGAGGATGTTGAGGTGGATGTGTGGGCACACTAGAAAGGATAAGATTAGGAATGATGACATACGGGAGAAGGTGCACGTGGCCCCTATTGATGACAAGATGCGGGAAGCGAGGCTCGGATGGTTCGGACATGTACAGAGGAGAAGCTCAGATGCTCCAGTAAGGAGGTGTGAGCGGCTAGTCGTGGAAGGCACGAGAAGAGGCAAATGGCGGCCTAAGAAGTATTGGGGAAAGGTGATCAGGCAGGATATGGCGAGGCTTCAGATTTTCGAGGACATGACACTTGATAGGAAGTTATGGAAGTCATGTATTACGGTTGTAGGCTAGGAGGTAGTGGATTAGTTCGGTGGATTTTTGACTAAGATAGCTAGGGGCATTGTCGAGTTTTACTATTTTCTATTTTCAATGCACGATCCATTTACAAACTATTATTATTATTATTATTATTATTATTATTATTATTATTATTATTATTATTATTATTATTATTATTATTATTTTTCCTTTCCTGCTTTCTATGTTCCTTTTACCATAAGATATTCGCGGTGAATGTAATACTCTCTTCTTTTGTCTTTTTTATCTTTTTTATTATCTTGAGCCGAGGGTCTTTCGGAAATAACATCTCTACCCCCTTGGGGTAAGGGTAAGGTCTGCGTACACACTACCCTCCCCAGACCCTACTTGTGAAATTTTACTGGGTTGTTGTTGTTGTTGTATCTCTTGTTTCGCTTTGGCCTCCAATTTTATTTTATATATATTATTTTGGCCCTCTATTTTTATTTTTTATGTTTTACTTTAATACAAAAGTTAAATTAATGCAAAAATTATAGTACGTGTGTATACACAAATCTGAGGTGTAATAAATATTCAATTAAATATTGTCATCTAGTTTTTTCAAGCATATCAAATGGGTCAATACTAAAATACCCGAACATAAACATATTTTTTCATCCGGTTTTTTCCCATCTTCATTCTCTATGTTCCAAAGCTTTATTTGTCGATCTCATATCTGGCATGTTTAGCTGAAATAAGCCCACAAAAAATTAGTATTGATCTGTTTTACGTTGATGAAAAACCATGTGATAATATTTAATTGGATATTTATTACACCTCAGATTTGTGCGTGCTATATTTTTTGCATTGGTTTCAACTTTTGTGTTAAAGTGGAGCATAAGAAATAGAGCTAGAGCGACAAAATGGAACATGAAAAATAGAGTTAGAGGGAAAAAATGGAACAAGGTAGAGATAGAATGCCAAAATAAAAAATACTGTCAAGTGAAATGGGTTGTATATGCATTTGGCCTTCTTTAAAAATAAAAAACAAAAAGATTTGAATTATATTATAAATATATAGGTATAGAATTATATTGGAAATGAAAAGAATTTTGTCGTTACTTGTGTAATTACTTTTCTAGGTTTCCCACTTGATGTATGGTACCGCATTAGAGCTCGATAATATTCAAACTTACGCCACGAAGGGCCCCATTCGAAAATAAGTGCCCAGGGTTCGAACACATTGCCTCTAACTAGGGGAAGAACTGTTCCATTTGTTGCATCACATCTTTTGATGGTTGTGTAACTTGTTATAGCATGAGATATTTGGTTTTATACTCCATTTTAAATGCAATTTTAGTTATATAATTTGCCGATGTATTTTGATATCTCACATCTCTTCGGCAGGATCGCATAACTTAGTTTATCTTTGGCGGAAGAGCGCACGATCAATGAGTTATTACGCATTCTTTTAAGGAAGGTTGTTTTTAGGTAAATCTTTTGAATGTCTATACACCCCTACAATCTTTATTATTGAACAATCATTTAGGGGCCATAATTAGTGAACCACTCTTTCCCTCTCGACGATGAAACTAATCCCATAGTTCAAAATGTTATATTATTGAGTACTCCTACATCCTAGTGATAAATAACCTTAAATAATTAATAACAATTAGCTATCCAAACAACTAAGTCAATGCAGCCATTTCAGGAATTACATATGAACACTCTTACATCTGCAATGCTTTTTCTTTTTTGCTTTAATGAAAGAAATAACTTTTTATTTGAATATTTATTGGAACAAACCGAAATGGCGCTAATGTCCTTTAATCAAGGCAATTAAACAATTACTGCCTCTTTTTAAGGGTTGAGAGTTGAACTTAAAAAAAAAATGACGATTACAATCTACCTTCTTAACTAAAACAACTATAGAGATACTGGAATATACTCATCTCGGAAACTATTTGATACCAGCATTTAATAGTTCACATGTTCTCATAATTATAGTAATTAAAAGAAGCACTAATTAATTTGCTTTCCATTTTTCGGTGATTTACTAGTAATAATAGCCAAGCCATTTATAGTCGAAGATACACTGGCTCATATTAAATGAAGGCACGGGTCTCGCACACGCAAACCAAATCAATTAAAGGACAAGAATTGCAGACTAAAATCTATATCTATATATTCTATCTATATATAGTGTATATATTAAAGGAATAAAGTTACCAAATATAATTAGTATTGTGATTAAGTCAAGTAGCATGCTAAATAAATGCTAATAATGTATGATTATTATAAATAAAATTCTATTTATGGTGAATGTCTATATTTAGAGAGATTCTAAGATTTATTACTTGGTTGCTAAGTCAACTTCTCCCTATAAATAGAGGGTTCTATTCCATTGTAAATCATTCTAAATCAATAAGAATTCTCTCTCCCTACTTTTCTCTACAATATTATTCTTCTTCTTTTATTATTTCATAACACATTATCAACACGAGACTCTAACCAATTGAGTAGAAGTTTTGGGATTGAGCACAATGATTGTCAATTGTTCCATAGACTTCCTTCATGATTAAATTTTGGATTTAAGACAAGTATTTTACCGTTTTCTCTTTTATATAATACTTTTATTTTATATACAAGCAAAGACAACGAAGTTTGATTATAACTCTAATGGAGTTTAAGAAATTACAACTACCTGAAGTGGTAAAATTTCTATGTCTTGCCATGATCAAATTCATGTATGATTGTGGGCAAACTATTGAAAATCCGTCCCATTGAATTTGCTCCATTCTCATTCATTTAAGAGAATGTGATAGCAGTATATGATAAGTCTGAAAGAAGACAAAAATTATTACCGTGAAGATATCAATGGATGTGAGCGTGGCAGGCGATAGACGAAATTCTAATCGTCAGCATTATGATAATGAGAACAATAATGATTCTCGAAATAATCTTTCACTCTGTGAAAGTAATATTTGTCATTGATTTGACATGAAATTTTATTAAGTACATATAAATGATTATAGTTCATTCATGATGTGAATATAATAACATCTGATTTATGAATACATATTCATTCTTGGAAGAATATGAACGTGCTAGTGGTAGTGAATATACCACACTCGCCTCTAGAATGAGGTTTGAGATGATATAAGAAATAATGTCATTATTATGGCATGAATGGTCATTGGTCACGTACCTATTGTACGCCAAAATATTTTGGCAACGTGATTATTAAAGGACAACAATAATGCAAGAAACATATCTTACATATAATTTTGACCATGACCATACAACTTTCTCTTTATTAGAGATATTCACCATATAGATGTTGATGAATATGTAATAGTACAAAATTAATTGAAAGCTCTGGAATAGCCAATTATTACTATTTTGGAGAAACACAATTGATTACCAATAAGGTATTGTGTTGTAGTAAGTCTCAAAGAAACTTATTCAGTTTCCAAAGTATACGCGAAAGCGGTTGTGTCACGACCCCAAAACACGATCGTGATGGCGCTCAGCTCATTGCTAGGCCAGCCTGACCAAATACACTTTCATCCCGAGCTTAGAGCTCAAAATTATTTATTTTAAATCATTAACAGTGAAGGAAAACAAGATCAAACGGATAGTATTAAGAATATCCCGAAATCCCCCGAAAATACAACGTAACTTCCCAAAGATCTGGGGTCACGAGTCAAGAGCCTCTATCAGAATATCAATCAATATTATAATTACTCTACAAGTATAAGAGTATGCGGAATAAAACAAGTAATAATAGAGTAACAAGGGAAAATGTCGGGTCCTGCGGACGCCAGGCAGCTACCTCGACGATCCCAACTGGGTCTAGACCATCACCAAGCTCAGCTAAGCCTCCAAGTACCTGAATCTGCACACATGGTGCAGGGAGTCGAGTGAGTACCTCCAACCCAACGGTAATAAAAGTAAATAATTCTGACGAAAAGAAAACCATACAAAGCATTATCTCATACTATAAATACAAAATTGTCTTTTAAATAGGCTAATGGAACAACACCCAATCGAAAATAATCAAAATCTATGACAAATCTCGAAACTAGCAAAATCCGAGCCCCGAGCCCGCTTCTGGAAAAATTATGAAACTCATATTTCCGAAATCCTGGTCTCGCCATGAGTCCATAAATATAAAATTTATTAAAATCGGAGTCCATTTGACCCCTCAAATTGTCATTTTATCATTTCTTAGAAGCAAAATCCTCCATTTTTACACCTTAATTCCTCCAATTTCAGAGATTAAATCCATGATTTATCAATATAATAACATAATATAGGTCCACGAGTCCTTACCTGATGATACTCCACGAATTCCTTTTCAAAATCACCCAAAATCCCTCTTTGTTTGAAGCCCCAAATGATTTTACACTTCTGAAATTCGAATACACTAACTTCATTAAACCCTTAGGCATTTTCGCTTTCGCGGTCCACTGACCTCACGTGCGGTATCGCTTCTGCGCAAAATGGACCGCTTCTGCGGTCTTTCACTTAAACTCCAAAATCACTTTTGCAGTTATAACTCCGCTTGTGCGGGCTCACTTTTTCGAACAATTGTCCGCTTCTGCGGACCCAGCCACTATTTACCGGACCACTTCTGCGGTCAAAATCCGCTACTGTAGAGACCGCTCATGCGGAACCAAGTCCGCTTCTAAATTTCCCCCGGACACAAGGGCCGCTTCTGCGATCACATAGCCATATCTGCGGGACCGCTTAAGCGGCTCATCCACCGCAGATGCGGAAACAACAGAACACTACACCTCAGACCTGCTATAACACTTCGAATTGCCCGATTAACCATCCGAAACTATCCCGAGGCCCCCGGGACCTCAACCAAAAATATAAAATCATTCTAAAACACGATACAAACTTGTTCCCATCATAAAAACAAATCCTTAAACACAAAAATCATCAAATCAAGGCGGATCCAAGCCTAAGTTTCAACTATAACTTCCGAAATCAACATTCAATCAAAAACCCGACCAAACGATGTTCGAATGACCTAAAAATTTGCAGACATATCCAAAATCACCTAACGAAGCTACTGCAACTATCGGAATTCCATTCTGGCTCCCAGATCAAAATCTCACCTATCAACCGGATTTTGCCAAAATTCTAACTTCGCCAATTCAAGCCTATTTCTACACCGGACCTCCAAATTCAATTTTGATCGCTCTTCTAAGTCATAAATCATCCCCCGAAGCTATCCAAATTACCGGAATTCACATTCGAGCCTTCTAACCACATAGTCAACTTCTGATTGAGTTTTCTAAAACAAGATTCCTTCTACGAGGCTATGTGCCTTATTTTCAATCAAAACCAATTCAATTATACCCGACCAACTCAAATACCGATATAAAACATGAAGCATCACAAAAAGGGGGAAAATGGGACGGTAACTCACGTGACGACGGGTCAGATCGTCACAGGTTGATTATATTGAGACTATAAATAAAGGAAAGATTTAATATCTTCTATTACTACAACTTGTGTATGTGAAAAACTACTCACTTTATTCTCCAATTTGTACTACACAAATAAAAGAATACCACAATAAAGTGGATGTATATTGATATAAAAACTCATATCATAATGAACTTGGAGTTTGTTGATAATTGCACATATCATGGTGTAAATCTGATGTTTATCAATATTGATAATTTATCCAGTTGGCATAGTTGGTTTAGCCATATCAATTTAAGTATGATATGCAAAAATAATAGAGAATTCACATGTGTAAATATTAAAGAACTAGAAAGTTCTTTACGAATTCTCTTTTATTGCTTGTTCTCATTAATTAATAGACCAATAAAAATTAGGCCCATGAATGCTAGAAATATCAAAGGCGAATATGAGCTCATTCACCTGCCATATATACCACATAAGATGCATCTATGAGATGATTATATGTGCAATTATTATTGACCCGCAACCTGGTGTTTGCGAGGTAACTTGCTCAATAATTTAATATAGAGCATAATTTCCAGATTTTTTATTCAAGATAGTTCTTCTTGATAAGTTGGTTTACATCACAGTTGGTTTAGCAAAATGATTTATTGAGTGCCTCCACTTAATAGCTAAACTATTGTTTATCAAAACAAAGTTATATACATATCAGTTTGATATACATTAGATATGAAAGTATATTATTTTCTCCCCTCACGGTGGTTCTGTCATGACCCCAGACCCGGTTATGATGGTGCCCAACACTAATGCTAGGCAAGCTCGGCCATTCACTCTCTCAACCCGAGCATGAAGCTAAAAACCAATTAATTAAATACTTAAATCAAACATCAATACTCATAGTTGAAAAACTCAAATGATAACAATACGAAACTCTAACATAAACTGTAACTCCCAAAGACTTGGGGTCATAAGTCTAGAGCCTCTAAACAAACTGGATACTAATATCTGAACGAAAATACACAAGTCTGGGAATGTATATATAAATAAACTGAAATAGGAAGAGTAGTCAGGTTCTGTGAACGTAAAGCAGCTACCTCAACAACTCTGATAAGCTCTGGAGACAAAGACTACTCAGCTAAGCCTCCGGTGCACCTGAATCTGAACATAAGGTGCAGAGAGTAGGGGTGAGTACTACCAACTCAGTGAGTAATAAGCATATAAAATGTCCGAAGATAAGAAATCCACGAAATGCTACAAAGTAAAGCTAAAACTAACAATCCGACACCTTACTACGAACTAACAACAAAACAACTTCAAATATAACAGTCAAGTAAAATGTAAAGATGCAATGCAATGCACATGAACACGTTATGGCGTACAGCCAATCCATTTAACGTCGACGACGCTCACTGGAGGTATGTACAGACTCCAGAGGGGCTCCTTCAGCTCAAGTGCAATATAATCATAACATTCGTTGCGGCGTGTAGCCCGATCCATACTCTCCACAGTATGCATATGAGTCACGTACAAATTCAATTAATTTCCCAGTTTCCAATTTATTAAGAAAAGTATATCTTTTTAGATATATAACCTCATGAAAAGTGACTTAGCATTTCATAATAGTGACTAAACACATGACTGAGATTAATGATTATACAAATCATGTTTTCACAATGATATTCATCCTCTGAGGATGCTATAGATTGTCACAAGGCCCCAAACATGGCAATAATCCCATATATATTCAACACAGGGTGCGTATCAGTCGCCAATATAGAAACACTCTTGTTCGGGATGGACCAAGTCACAATCCTCAGTCATAAACAATCCTGCACCTGCCATGGGATGCGAGTCACGCCCTAGCATCACAATGTGATAAACCGGGATATCAAACCCTCAGGCCATCATCTATACAAACTACTCACCTCTAACCGGCCGTAGACTGGTCCGCAATGCCTTTTCCTTTCGTATCGACCTCCTCGCGCATCGAATATAGTCAAAACCACAGTGAATACATAAATATGGGTCAAAGAAATATAACCCAATCAAAATTACTCGAAAAGTACTAAATTCACGAAGTTGGTAAAACCTGAGCGTGGGGCCCACTTCTCAAAAAATTCTAAAAATTACACCAACGAATTCCGTGTCTCGCCATGAGTCCGTACATATAAAGTTTATCGAAAATGGAGCTCAAATGGCGTTTCGAATCCTAAAAATTCATTTTCAAACACCAAGCCCTAGTTCTTCACAATTTCTATCCACTTTCATAAATTTGAGTGTTGATTCTTCCATAAAATGATGTTTTCTAGTCAAGAGATTTACCTCCAATCAATACCTGTTGAAAACCCTCTTCAAGTCGGTCAAAAAGCTCTCTTGGCGGAGTAAAAATGGTAGAAAATAATGTGGGTCGCGGACAAATTAGTTTTAAACATTCTGTCCAACTACCGTAGCGACTCCTATGTGATCGCATCACTACCCCTGCGATCGCATAGGCCAAAAATCCAGGCCCTCAAATTCCTCTTACGCGATCGCAGGACAGGCCATGCGATCGCATAACACTACGTCTTCCTACTACGGGATCACATTAACACCCACGCGACCGCACTGCCCAATCTCCTCAACCTATGCGATCGTAGACCCCTTTACACGATCGCATAGAGCAAATATTCACCCTCCTCAGAACCTTCTATGCGATCGCAGGCATACCTACGCGATCCCATAGAGAAAAATTCCTCTGAAATTTTATGCTGCACTTTTCATGTTCAAAACTCCCTGTTAGCCATCCGAAATCACCCCGAGGCCCTCGGAACCTCAACCAAACGTATAGATATGTTTTATTACTTCATTCAAACTTGCTTGTAATATAAAAATACTATCATAAACATTAAAATCATCGAATTACCACGGATTCAAGCCTAAGTTAAACTAAAACTTCTGAAGCTTACATTTGATCTAAAACTCGACCTAAACACATCCGAATGATCTAAAACTTTGCACTTATATCTAAAATTACCTAACAGAGCTACTTCAACTCTCATAATTCTATTCTAACCCTCGGATCAAAATCTTACCTACCAATCGAAATTCACCAAAATCCAACGTTAGCCAATTTAAGCCTAATTCTCCACCGGACCTCCAAATTCAATTCTGATTGCGCTCCTAAGTCACAAATCATCTCCCAAAACTAGTCGAATCAACAGAAATCTATTTCGAGTCCTCTAACTCATAAGTCAACATTCGGTTGACTTTTCCAAACCAACCTTCTCAAAAAGAGACTAATTGTCTCATTTCTAACTGAACTCTATCCGAATTACTTCAAATTCTCCAAACATATATAATGAAATATATAGAATTATAAAATGGGAAAATGGGTGGTACCTCCCGTGACTATGAGTGTAACGATCCGACCCATCGTTATGGGAGTTATCATCCCGTTTTCTTTATTTAACACTTCAATATGCTAATTTATATGTATTCGGAAAGTTAGAAGCAAATCGGAAGGAATTTTGATAGAAATGAGGTCATAAACCTCTTTTTGAGAAGGATAGTCTGGAAAAGTCAATCGAATGTTGACCGATGAGTTAGACAGCTCGGAATTGAATTCTGATGATTCGACTAGTTTTAGGGGATCATTTATGACTTAGGAGAGCAATTGGAATCGAATTCAGAGGTCCGATGTAGTTTTAGGCTTGAATTGGCTAAGGTTGAATTTGGCGAAATCCGAACAGTAGGTGAGATTTTGATCTGGGGCTCGGAATGAAATTCCAAGAGTTGTAGTAGCCCCGTTAGGTGATTTTGGATATGCGTGCAAAATTTTAGGTCATTCGGGGGTGTTTAGGTCGGGTTTTAGATAGAATGTTAGTTTTGAAAGTTTTAGAGAAACTTAGGCTTGAATCCGTGTGAAATGGGTGATTTTGATGTTTACGATGGTATTTTTATGTTACGAGCAAGTGTGAATGAGGGAATGTGATGTGTTTGTGGTTTTGGTTGAGGTCCCGAGGGTCTCGGGATCATTTCGGATGCCTAACGGGCAAGTTTTGATCATGAAATTGCTGCAGAAAATTGCAGACATCTGTTGTTCTATGCGATCGCATAGACAGGATTGCGATCGCATAGAAGGATCTGAAAAATTTTACACTATGCGATCACGTGAAGGGTATTGCGATCGCATATGTTGCTGAAACTGTACAATGCGATCGCGTAAACGTTGGTGCGGTCGCATAGTGTAGTGGGTCGAAGCTATGCGATCGCATGGATAGTCCTGCGATCGTAGAGAAGAAATTTTAAGGCCTGGAAAACTTGCTCTATGCGATCGCAAGAGTGGCCCTGCGATCGCATAGAAGGAGACGTCTGAGCAGAAACTGATTTAATTAATTTTAGGCGCGACCCTAATCATATTTTCACTAATTTCACTTCGTTTAGAGAGGGTTTTGGGAGCTGTGAAGAGAGAAATCAAAGGGGTAACATCGAAGGTAAGTTTCTTGACTCAAAACACGATTATATGGTAGAATTAACATCAAAACTCATGAATTTGGGAAGAAATTGTAAAGAATTAGGGCCTAGATTTTGAAAACAAAATTTTGACTTTTGAAAGGCCATTCGAACTCCAATTTCGATAAATTTTATGTGCACGGACTCGTGGCGAGACGAGGAATCCGTTGGTATGAATTTAGGAATTTTTTAAGAGGCGGTCCCGGGGTCCGGGTTTTACCAACTTGGTGCATTATTGTGTATTTCGTGTAAATTAAATTGGGTTATGTTTCTTTGAACCGTATTTGATATAATTGCTATAGTTTGACTAGACTCGACGCACGAGGCGGCAAATTCAAAGGGAAAAGGCATCACAGAAGAGTCCACGGCTGGCTAGAGGTGAGTAGTTAGTGTATATGATAGCTTGAGGGTTCGAAACCCCGACTTAGCACATTGTGACACTAGTAGGGCGTGGCTCGCACCCCGTGGCAGGTGCAGGATTGATTGTGACTGGGGATTGAGACTTAGTCCATCATGAATAAGAATAACATGATATATGTGGTTGAAACACACTGTGTTTGATATATTTGTGGGATGTAAGCCATGCTTGGGGCCTTGTGCCGGCCTGTAGTATCCCTAGGGGATAGTTATATATGTGATAGGTCTATTTGCTAAGCCACTAATCTCAGTCCTGGTTTGAAATCACCACGTTGAAATGCTAAGTCACATGTTCTTGGAAAATTAAATAAGAATTAAAGTATTTTCATAATTAATGAACTGGAACCTGGAAATAAATAATTTGAACTGTTGTGTGACTCATATGCATGTTGTGGACTGAGGATGGATCGGGCTGCACGCCACAGCAGTTGATATGAGGATTGAGCTGCACGCCGCAGTATTATTACGCTTGGGCTGTAGAAGCCCTTCCGGAGTCTGTACACACCCCTAGTGAGAGCCATCGACGTTAAATGGATCGGGCTACACACCGTAGCGGTCATATGCATTGTATTGCATATTTATCTGTTGAATTATCTGTGATAATTGTAATGTACTGTTGTTGCTAGTTCGTATGAGGAATCAGAGTATAGTTTAGCTTTACTCTGTGGTATTTTGTGGATTTCCTGCTTTCAACTATTAATATATACTTTTTACTCACTGAGTACTTAGTACTCACCCTTACTCCCTGCACCTTTGTGTGCAGATTTAGGTATACAGGAGGGATAGACGAGCACTCCAGATTCTACCAGAGTTATTTCGAGTTGCTGAGGTAGCTGCCGACGTTCGCAAAACCTAGCTTCTCGATCCATTTAGTTATCATTCTGTGTTTCAGATTTGAGTATTTCATTCAGTATTCTCTATTGCTATTCGGTTTTGTTTAGAGGCTCTAGACTTGTGACCCCTGATCTGTGGGAGTGTTAGTTCGTTTTCGCACTTCTTAGTATTTATTCATATTATTATTATTGGAGTTTTTTTGACTCATATATTCTTCTGCAGTTGTCCATTTGGGACTAATATCTATCTGTGAAAAACAATTGTTGGTCTGCTGGCCTAGCTTTAGTGTTGGGCGCCATCATGACCGGATTTGGGTTGTGACAAGTTGGTATCAAAGCCTCGGTTACTAGGACTCGCGAGTCATGATCCGGTTCAGTAGGATTTCGTCGATCAGTACGTAGACGTCCATATCTATCCTCGGGAGGCTACAGAACTTTAGGAAAAACTTCACTTTTCTTGGATTCATATCGTGCGGTTTGTGTTATCGTGAAACTAAACTTTTCCATATTATATTCTCTCGCAGATGGCGAGAACACGTGCTAGTGGTCTGGCTTGCCTAACTTTAGTGTTGGGCGCCATCACGATCGGATTTGGGTCGTGACAAGTTTGTATCAGATCCAAGTATCAGACTCAGGGTCAGATCCCAGCCCCAGCGGATCAGGTTCAGGATCAGGCTCCAGCTACAGGCATCCCAGCAGCTCAGGTTCAGGCACCGGCAGTGTCTATTGAGATACCGGGTCTTCAAGAGACTTTAGCACAGATTTTCTCAGTGTGTACTGGCTTAGCTCAGGTGGTTGCGGCCTCTACTACAGCAGCTTCTTCATAGGCTGGGGGGGGGGAATCAGACCCCCGTTGCTCGCACACCCAAGCCGGTAGTTTAGGGTTTACAGGTGTGAGCACGTGATTTTTTGCCCTACATAAGAATCACTCCCAGAAAATTCAAAATAAAATAGCTTTGGGCTACACTTGATTTTTGTGGATTTTGTACGGTCTCTCCGGAGCATTAACATTGATATGTGTGTTGAGGGTGATGACGCCCAGGGTTTTCTTGATAAATGTTAGCGTATGCTTCGCACCGCGGGTTTTCTGGAGTCCAATGGTGTTTCTTTCACCACGTTTCGGTTCACAGGTGCAGCATTTCAGTGGTGGGAGGATTTTGAGAGGCGTAGGCCCGCCGGGGCAGCGCCCCTCACTTGGCAGCAGTTCTCCACGGTATTTTTGGAGAAGTATGTGCCTCAGTCCCAGAGAGAGGAGTTGCGTCATCAGTTTGAGTGGCTGAAGCAGGGGGACATGACGGTTACTCAGTATGAGATGAGATTCAGACAGCTAGCCCGTCATGCCATGTGGATGGTTCCTACAGACAGAGAGATGATCAAGAGATTTGTGGATGGTCTCATCTATCCTATCCATATATTGTTGACTAGAGAGAGGGCTTCACTAGTTACCTTTGAGGAGATGGTTGATGTGGCTCGTCAGATTGCGACAGACCGCCGTCGAGAGCGTGAGGAGAGGGAGGCTAAGAGGCCTCGTGGTACAGGTAGTTACAGTGGTGCTCCGTCTAGGGACCAGTCTCAACACAGCAGAGGTCGTTCCTTCAGATCTCCTCAGTCACGCCGTGCAGAGTCCAGTAGAGCTTCGTCAGACCGTGGTCGTTAGGGTCATCAGGGCCAACAGGGTCAGCAGAGTCGTCAGCAGAGCCAGCCTGCACTGAGCGCCCTTCCATCTCAGAGCTCTGCTCCTGCTCCTTCAACTCAGGGTTCATATGCAGCGAGGGGTCCTTAGAAGTCCATTCCTCCAGCTTCTGGTCATTTCTTTGAGTGTGGCGAGTTTGGCCATATCAGGAGAGAGTGTCCTCAGTGGCTTCATAAGCAGTCGCAGCAGAGGACCAGCCCTCGTCTTCTGCTCCTGTTTCTTCACTACCAGCACAGTTAGTTATGAGTGGTGGCCAGGTAGCCAGAGGTCGCCCTAGGGGTGAGGATCGTACTGGCGGAGGCTAGGCTTGTTTTTATGCTCTTCCGGATGGGAAGGACGCTATTGCATCAAATGCTGTCATTTCAGGTATTATCTCAGTCTGCCACAGGGATGCTTCTGTCTTATTTGATCCCGGATCCACCTATTCCTATGTTTCTTCATATTTTGCGCATTATTTGGGTATGACCCTTGGTATTCTTTCTTTGTCCGTGCATGTGTCTACCTCGATGGGTGATACAGTTATTATGGATCAGGTATATCGATCCTGTCTTATTACTATTGGGTGTCTGGAGACCCGAGTTGACTTGTTACTATATGGCATGGTGGATTTCGATGTGATTCTAGGCATGGATTGGTTATCTCCTTACCATGCGATTCTGGACTGTCATGCCAAGATAGTCACACTAGCTATTCCAGGTAATTCGAGGATCGAGTGGCGTGGTGTGACTAATTATGTATCCGACAAGGTGATTTCCTATATAAAAGCCCAACGAATGATTGGGAAGGGTTGTTTATCTTATTTTTCCTTCACTCGAGATGTTGAGGCTGAGACACCCAGCCTTGATTCAGTCCCCGTTGTGAGGGATTTCCCAGATGTATTTCCAGCAGACCTGTCAGGAATGCCGCCTGACAGGGACATTGATTTTGGTATTGAGTTGGTGTCGGGCACTCAACCCATTTCTATTCCTCCTTATCGCATGGCACCAGCTGAGTTAAAAGAATTGAAAGAACAGCTTCAGGAACTCTTAGATAAGGGGTTCATACGCCCGAGTGTGTCACCCTGGGGTGCACCGGTATTATTCGTGAAGAAGAAAGATGGCACAATGAGAATGTGCATTGATTACAAGCAGTTGAACAAGGTGACAGTAAAGAATAAGTACCCATTGCCTCGTATTGAGGACTTATTTGATCAGCTCCAGGGAGCAAGTGTATTCTCTAAGATTGACCTTCGGTTGGGTTATAACCAGCTGAAGATTAGGGATTCAGACATTATGAAAACAACGTTCAGGACGAGATATGGGCACTATAAATTTCTGGTGATGTCTTTCGGGCTGACCAATGCCCCAGCTGCATTCATGCACTTGATGAATAGTTTATTTCGGTCGTACCTTGATTCTTTAGTGATCGTGTTTATTGATGATATCCTAGTATGTTCACGCAGCCAGGAGGAGCACGCACAACACTTGAGGGTGGTACTACAGAGGTTGAGAGAAGAAAAGCTTTATGCAAAATTTTCTAAGTGTGAATTATGGCTTGATACTATGACTTTTCTGGGACATGTAGTGTCCAGCGATGGCATTCGGGTTGACCCACAGAAGGTCGAGACGGTGTAGAATTGGCCCAAACCTTCCTCAGCTACCGAGATCCGAAGTTTCCTCGGCTTGGCAGGCTATTACCGCCGGTTTGTTTAGGGTTTTTCATCTATTGCTTCACCTTTGACTAAGTTGACACAAAAGAATGCTCCATTTGTGTAGTCTGATGAATGTGAGGAGAGCTTCTAGAAGCTCAAGGTGGCTTTGACCACAGCTCTGGTACTTGTGTTGCCATCAGCTTCAGGGTCTTATACGGTGTATTGTGATGCTTCTAGAGTTGGGATAGGTTGTGTATTGATGCAAGAAGGTAGAGTTATTGCATATGTTTCTCATCAGCTAAAGGCCCATGAGAAGAACTACCTTGTTCACGACTTAGAGTTAGCTGCTATTGTTCATGCCTTGAAAATTTGGAGGAATTACTTGTATGTTGTATCTTGTGATGTATTTATAGACCACCGCAGCCTTCAGCGTTTGTTTAAGCAGAAAGATCTCAATTTCAGGCAGCGGAGGTGGCTCGAATTACTTAAAGACTATGATATTACCATTTTTTACCATCTCGGGAAGGCCAATGTAGTGGCTGATGCATTGAGCCGGAAGTCTATTACTGTGGGTAGCTTGGCGTACATTCCAGTTAGGGAGAGACCCCTTGCAGTTGATGTTCAGGTGTTAGCTTATCAGATGGTGATGCTGGATGTTTTTGAGCCTAGTCGGGTGATGGCTTGCGTGGTAGCTCGGTCTTCTTTATATGACCGTATTCGAGAGCGCCAGTATGATGATCCACACTTACTTGTCCTTAAGGACAGAGTTCAGCATGATGATGCCAGAGATGTCACTATTGATGGTGATGGTGTGTTGCAGATGCAGGGCCAGATATGCGTGCCCAATGTTGATGGCCTTCGTGAGTTGATATTAGAGGAGGCCCACGACTCGCGGTATTCTATTCATCCAGGCGCCGCAAAGATGTATCAAGATTTGAGACAGCATTACTGGTGGAGAAAGATGAAGAAAGATATTGTGAATCATGTAGCACGGTGCCTAAACTGTCGGAAGGTCAAGTATGAGCATAAGAGACCTGGTGGTGTGTTCCAGCATATTGATATTCCCGAGTGGAAGTGGGAAAGGATCACTGTGGACTTTGTTAGTGGACTCCCTCGGACGGCGAGGAAGTTTGATTCAGTTTGGGTGGTTGTGGATAGGCTGACCAAGTCAGCTCACTTCATTCCAGTGTGTACTACATACTCCTGGGAGCGGTTGGCAGAGATATTCATCCGCGAGATGGTGAGATTGCAAGGAGTTCCCATTTCTATCATATCAGATAGAGGTACCCAGTTTACTTCTCAGTTTTGGAGGACATTTCAGCGAGAGTTGGGTTCACAGGTAGAGCTGAGCACAACATTTCATCCACAGATGGATGGGCAGTCCAAGCGTACAATTCATATATTGGAGGACATGTTGCGTGCTTGTGTCATTGATTTTGGTGGTTCATGGGCTGATTACTTGCCTCTTGCAGAGTTCGCTTATAATAATAGCTATCAGTCCAGCATTCAGATGGAACCATAAAAAGGTTTATATGAGAGGCGGTGTAGGTCTCCAGTATGTTGGTTTGAGCACGGTGAGGCTAGATTTTTGGGGACAGGGTTAGTTCAGGATGCCTTAGACAAGGTGAAGGTCATTCAGGAGAGACTTCGCACATCTCAGTCGTGTCAGAATAGTTATGCGGACCGGAAGGTCCGAGATGTGTCTTATTCAGTAGGTGAGAAGGTGTTGTTGAAGGTTTCGCCTATGAAGGGCGTTATGAGGTTTGGAAAGAGAGTGAAGTTGAGCCCGAGGTTCATTGGACCTTTTGAGGTGCTTAGAAAAGTTGGGGAGGTGGCCTATATGATTGCTTTGCCACCCAGCCTGTCGGGAGTTCACCCGGTATTCCACGTATCTATGCTCCAAAAGTATGTTGGAGACCCGTCACATGTGTTAGACTTCAACACGATACAGTTAGATGAGGACTTGACCTATGATGTGGAGCCGGTAGCCATTTTGGGTCGATATGTTCGTAAGCTGAGATCTAAGGACATAGCTTTAGTGAAAGTGCAGTGGAGAGGTCGACCCGTGGAGGAAGCAACTTGGGAGACCGAATAGGAGATGCAGAGCAGATATCCACACTTATTTGAGACTCTAGGTATGTTTCTTAACACGCTCGCGGACGAGCGTTTGTTAAGTTGGGGAGAATGTAACGACCCGAACCGTCGTTACGGGAGTTATCATCCCATTTTCTTCATTTAACACTTCAATATGCTAATATATATGTGTTCGAAAAGTTAGAAGCAAATCAGAAGGAATTTAGATAGAAATGAGGCCATAAACCTCTTTATCAGAAAGATAGTTTGGAAAAGTCAATTGAATGTTGACCGATGAGTTAGACAGCTCAGAATTGAATTCTGATGATTCGACTAGTTTCGGAGGATTATTTATGACTTAGGAGGGCAATCGGAATCGAATTCGGAGGTCCGATGTAGTTTTAGGCTTGAATTGGCTAAGGTTGAATTTTGGTGAAATCCGAACGGTAGGTGAAATTTTGATCTGGGGCTCGGAATGAAATTCTGAGAGTTTCAGTAGCTCCGTTAGGTGATTTTGGATATGCATGCAAAATTTCAGGTCATTCGGAGGTGTTTAGGTCGGGTTTTAGATAGAATGTTAGTTTCGAAAGTTTTAAAGAAACTTAGGCTTGAATCCGTGTGAAATGGGTGATTTTGATGTTTACGATGGTGTTTTTATGTTACGAGCAAGTTTGAATGGGGGAATGTGATGTGTTTGTGGTTTTGTTTGAGGTCCCGGGAGTCTCGGGATCATTTCGGATGCCCAACGGGCAAGTTTTAATCATGAAATTGGAGCAGAAAATTGCAGACAACTGTTGTTCTATGTGATCGCATAGACAGGATTGCGATCGCATAGAAGGATCTGAAGGGGCGAAAATTTTACACTATGCGATCGCGTGTAGGGAATTGCGATCGCATAGGTTGCTGAGACTCTGCAGTGCGATCGCGTAAACGTTGGTGCGATCGCATAGTGTAGGGGGTCGAAGCTATGCGATCGCATGGATAGTCCTGCGATCGCAGAGAAGAAATTTTAAGGCCATGAAAACTTGCTCTATGCGATCGCAAGAGTGGCCCTGCGATCGCATAGAATGAGACGTCTGAGAAACAGATTTAATTAATTTCAGATGCGACCCTAATCATATTTTCACTAATTTCACTTCTTTTAGAGAGGATTTTGGGAGCTGTGAAGAGAGAAATCAATGTGGTAACATCGGAGGTAAGTTTCTTTACTCAAAAAACACGATTATATGGTAGAATTAACATCAAAACTCATGAATTTGGGAAGAAATTATGAAGAATTAGGGCCTAGATTATGAAAACAAAATTTTGACTTTTGAAAGGCCATTCGAACTCCGATTTTGATAAACTTTATATGCACGGACTCGTGGCAAGACGAGGAATCCGTTAGTATGTATTTCAGAATTTTTTGAGAAGCAGGCCCGGGGTCCGAGTTTTACCAACTTGGTGCATTATTATGTATTTCGTGTAAATTAAATTGGGTTATATTTCTTTGACCCGTATTTGATATAATTATTGTGGTTTGACTAGATTCGACGTACGAGGTGGCAAGTTCAAAGGGAAAAGGCATCGCGGACGAGTCCACGACCGGCTAAAGGTGAGTAGTTTGTGTATATGCTTGCCTGAGGGTTTGAAACCCCGGCTTAGCACATTATGACGCTAGTAGGGTGTGGCTCGCACCCCGTGGCAGGTACGAGATTGATTGTGACTGGGGATTGAGACTTAGTCCATCCCAAATAAGAATAACATTATATATGTGGTTGAAACACACTGTGTTTGACATATTTGTGGGCTGTAAGCCATGTTTGGGGCCTTGTGCCGACCTGTAGTATCCCTAGGGGATAGTTATATATGTAATAGCTCTATTTGCTTAGTCACTGATCTCAGTCCCGGTTTGAAATCACCACGTTGAAATGCTAAGTCACCTGTTCTTGGAAAATTAAATAAGAATTAAAGTATTTTCATAATTAATGAACTGGAACCTGGAAATAAATAAATTGAACTGTTGTGTGACTCATATGCATGTTGTGGACCGAGGATGGATCGAGCTGCACGCTGCAGCAGTTGATATGAGGATCGGGCTGAAAGCCGTAGAATTATTGCGCTTAGGCTGTAGGAGCCCCTCTCGAGTCTGTACACACCCCCAGTGAGCGCCGTCGACATTAAATGGATCGGGCTATACGCCGTAGCGGTCATATGCATTGCTTTGCATCTTTATCTATTAAATTATCTTTGATAATTGTAATGGATTGTTGTTGGTAGTTCGTAGGAGGAATCAGACTGTAGTTTAGCTTTACTCTGTGGCATTCTGTGGATTTCTTACTTTCAGCTATCAATATATATTTATTACTTACTGAGTACTTAGTACTCACCCCTACTCCTTCCACCTTTGTGTGCAGATTCAGGTACACAGGAGAGATAGACGAGCACTCCAGCTTCTACAAAGTTATTTTGAGTTTCTGAGGTAGCTGCCAACGTTCGCAGAACCTACATTCTCATTCCATTCAGTTACTATTATATGTTTCAGATTTGAGTATTTCATTCAGTATTCTCTATTGCTATTCGGTTTTGTTTAGAGGCTCTAGACTTGTGACCCCAGATCTTTGGGAGTGTTAATTCGTTTTCGCACTTCTCAGTATTTATTCATATTATTATTATTGGAGTTTTTTTGACTAATATATTCTTCTGGAGTGTTCCATTTGGGACTGATATCTATATGTGAAAAACAATTATTGGTCTGGCTGGCCTAGTTTTAGTGTTGGGCGCCATCACTACCGGATTTGGGTCGTGACAATGGGTCGGGTCGTTACAGGTTTAGGGTCAGGAACCAAATAATTCCATCTTATTATTATTGATGTGCGATGTATATTTTGATTAACACTATAACGCACAAAGATGTGTTCTTAAATTTGAGGAAATAAGTTAGTTTTTCTAACATGATGGGGAGACATAAAATACAGTTGAGAAAAAGTTACGAGGAAAGAATTATCGTTTCTACATCTAGATCCTCAATAAGATAATATGAACATGAAGTTCATAAAAGGATAATTCATTTGCAATATATTGCAAAGCATGTCAGACGCATTTGTTGACCCAAAGAATGTAACTGTATTCTCATTGCAAATGCTCATATTAAGTCCTAGAAGGACAAAGTCTATGGTAAACTTAAAGCGTATAGACAATCAGTTTCAAATAAACTTCTTGATAAAGAAGATGAGCAAATGATCAAAGTGATCATAATAAGGAGGCAAATGATCTAGAAGATCACATGATATAACACTTTATAAAATCTCATGAGAGATTCAGGTAACTGAATATATGAATGAAGAGATCTTTATGTTATATGTTTATGAAAAACAAGGAGGTTGAAACCGATATAAAATATTCATTGACGACATCTATGATAACACAAAATATATATGAGGATCTTAAGGCCAGAGAAATAATTCCAGTAGAATTGGTTTCATATGAAAGACATGCAATTTTGAACATGTCGTTCAAATACTTGAAAGTATAACGTCAATGATATGTGCAATCAGTTTTCAATATCATATATGTCTATCATGACATGAAAACTTGATATGCATCTAAAGCCTATTATATGGCTTATATGACAATCCCTGAAGGATTTAAGTTGCTTGAAGCATATATAGTTCTTGATGTTGAAGTACCACATCCTCTATGCAATTTATGCACAAATATATCTTGCTATAACTATAAGCATGATAATGTGATAGCGAGAATACCTCTACGGAGATATTGAAAAGCCATTTTCCATGGCATTATATGAAGACATTATATATCTATCAAGAATGATGATTTCAATGTGCAATATATTCATTCAAGTTAATATGACCGATTTGTTCATCAAATCTCTACCAAAGATCTTTTGAAGATGGTGCACAAGATTGGAATGCAAATGCTCAAGGATGTGAATTGATGCTCTCATCAGGGGGAGTTAATATGCGTTGTACTCTTTTTCCCTTACAAGATTTTGTCCCACTGAGTTTTCCTTGCAAGGTTTTTAACGAGGCAACCAAAAGGCGCATTTCTAAACATGTGTACTCTTTTTCCTTTCTTGAATTTTTTTCCTACTGGGTTTTACTTAAGTTAAGGTTTTAACGAGACACATTATCTGTTGAATAGACATTCAAGGGGAGGGGGTTATTATAAATAGAATTTTACTTATGGTGAATGTCCATATTTAGAGAGATTCTAGAATTTATTACTTGGTGGCTAAGTCAACCTCTCCCTATAAATAGAGGGTTCAATTCCATCGGTGTATCCTTTACTACTTTCCAGTTTCAGGGAGCCACCTTCACTTGGTGGGAGGCTTATGAGCACCGTAGGCCGACAGGTGTGGCACCATTAACATGGCAGGAGTTCTCCACTATTTTCTTGGAGAAGAGGATACCTCGATCTTAGAGGGAGGAGTTATGTAGGCAGTTTGAGTGGTTGCACTAGGGGGACATGATAGTGTCAGAGTACGAGGTTAGATTTACATAGTTAGCCAGATATGCATCATGGATGGTTCCTACTGATCGGGAGAGGATCAGACGCTTTGTTGATGGACTTATTTATCCTATTCGTATTTTGATGACCCGCGAGAGGGTCCTGAGTCATTCATTTGAGGATGCTGTTGATATAGATCGCGACATTAAGACAGACCGTCGTTAAGAGAGAGAGGAGAGGGAGGCCAAGAGGCCTCGGGGATCAGCTAGTTCCAGTTGTACTCATACTAGAGGCCAGAGTCAGCAGAGCCGAGGTCGCTCTTTTAGATCTTCACAGCCAGCCCGCTCAGAGTATCATGGGTCATCTTCTGGCCGAGGTCATCTGGGTTCTTACCAGGGCCAGCCATCTCTCAGCGTCCTACCAACATAGAGTTCATCTCAGGCTCCATCTGTTCAGGGTTCTTCCCCACCTAGTTCTTTTGCTGGACACTCCGGTACGAGGGGTTCCCTTCAGTCCCAGCCCCCAGCACTTGGGAGGTTCTTTGAGTGTGGGGAGTTTGGGCATATTCGAAGAGAGTGTCCCCGTCTTGGATCCAGGACATTTCAGTAGAGGGGGCCCTCATCATCTGGTCCATCTACTTTAGCACCCGCCCCGCCAGCTAGGGGTGAGGATCAGGCAGCTAGGGGTCGCCCTCGAGGGGGAGGCCGATCAGGTGGTCAGGCTCGTTGTTATGCTCTTCAGGGCCGTTCTGATGCAGTCACTTCTGATACTGTTATTACAGGTATTATTTCAGTCTGCCACAGAGATGCCTAAGTCTTGTTCGATCCCGGTTCCACTTATTCTTATGTATCTTCATATTTTGCTCCTCCTTTGGGCACGACCCGATGATGTCTTGTGTTGCCCATGCATGTATCTACTCCGGTGGGTGATACCATTGTTGTGGACCACGTGTACCGGTCATGTCTTGTCACTATTGGGGGTTTGGAGACCCGAGTAGACCTGTTGCTATTGAGCATGATCAATTTTGATGTTATCTTGGGCATGGACCGGCTATCTCCGTGTCATGCTATTCTAGACTGTCCTGCCAAGACAGTCACATTGGCTATGCTGGGTATTCCGAGGATCGAGTGGCAAGGCATGACTGATTATGTACCGAGCAGGGTAATATCTTTCCTCAAGGCCCAATGGATGGTTAGGAAGGGATGTCTTTCATATTTGGCATTTGCGCGGGACGTCGGAGCTGAGACCCCCTGTATCAATTCTATTCCCGTTGTGCGAGATTTTCCTGATGTGTTTCCCTTAGACTTGTTGGGCATGCCGCCGGATAGGGATATTGACTTTGGGATTGACTTGGTGCTGGGCACTCAGCCTATTTCTATTCCTCCTTATCGTATGGCACCAGCTGAGTTAAAAGAATTGAAGGAGAAGCTTGAGGAACTCCTAGATAAGGGGTTCATTCGGCCGAGTGTGTCACCGTGGGGTGCACCGGTCTTATTTGTTAAGAAGAAGGATGGCTCAATGAGGATGTGTATTGACTATAGGCAGCTGAACAAAGTAACAGTGAAGAACAAATATCCTCTGCCACACATTGATGATTTATTTGATCAACTCTAGGGAGATAGGGTATTCTCGAAGATTGATCTTCGTTTTGGTAATCACCAGTTGAAGATTAGAGATGTTGATATTACGAAGACAGCCTTCAGGATGAGATATGGACACTATGAGTTTCTTGTGATGTCTTTTGGGCTGACCAATGCCCAAGCCGCATTCATGCATTTGATGAATAGTGTGTTCCGGCCATATTTGGACTCCTTCGTGATCGTGTTCATAGATGATATCATGGTGTTCTCCCATAGCTAGGAGGAGCATGCTCAACATCTGAGAGTTGTATTACAGAGGTTGCGGGAGGAGAAATTGTATGCCAAGTTCTCCAAGTGTGAGTTCTGGCTCGAGTCCGTGGCTTTCTTGGGGCACGTGGTGTCCTGTGATGGTATTCAGGTGGATCCGAAGAAGATAGAGGCGATGCAGAGTTGGCCTAGACCGACCTCAGCTACTAAGATTCGTAGTTTCCTAGGAATGGAAGGGTAGTATCGCCGATTTGTTCAGGGATTCTCTTCTATTGCTTCACCCTTGACTAGGTTGACTCAAAAGGGTGCTCCATTTGTGTGGTCCGAGGAGTGTGAGGAGAGCTTTCAGAAGCTCAAGACAACATTGACCACGGCACCAGTCTTGATATTGCCATCAACTTCAGATTCTTATACTGTGTATTGTGATGCCTCGAGAGTTGGCATTGGATGTGTGTTGATGCAGGAGGGTAGAGTTATTGCGTATGCTTCTCGCCAGTTGAAGCCCCATGAGAAGAACTGCCTTGTGCATGATTTGGAGTTAGTAGCCTTAGTTCACGCTCTGAAGATTTGGAGACATTACTTATATGGTGTTTCTTGTGAGGTGTATACCGATCATCGCAGCCTTCAGCATCTCTTCAAATAGAAGGATCTTAATTTGACACAGCGGAGGTGGCTGGAGTTGTTTAAGGATTGTGACATTACTATATTGTATCATCCGGGGAAGGCTAATGTTGTGGCCGATGCTTTGAGCCAAAAAGCGGTCAGTATGGGCAGCTTAGCTTATATTCCAGTTGGGGAGAGGCCCTTTGCATATGATGTTCATGCGTTGGACAATCGGCTAGTGAGGTTGGATATTTCTGAGTCGAGCCGAGTATTGGCTTGTGTTGTTTCTCGGTCTTCTTTATATGATCGCATCAGAGAGCGTCAGTATGATGATCCACATTTGCTTGACCTTAAGGACAGAGTTATACACAATGATGCTAGAGATGTGACTATTGATAATGATGGTGTTCTGAGGATGCAAGGCCTGATCTGTGTGCCCAATATAGATGGCCTTTGAGAGTTGATATTAGAGGAGGCTCACAGATCGTGGTACTCCATTCATCCGGGTGCCGTGAAGATGTACCAAGACTTGAGGCAGCATTAATGGTGGAGGAAGATGAAGAAGGTTATTGTTAGTCATGTATCCAGATGTCTCAATTGCCAGCAGGTCAAGTATGAGCATCAGAGACCGGGTGGTGTTCTTCAGCGTATGGTTATTCCTGAGTGGAAATGGGAGCAGATTACTATGGATTTTGTGAGTGGTATCCCTCAAACTTCGAGGAAGTTTGATTTAGTGTGGGTGATTGTTGATCGGCTGAACAAATCCGCACACTTCATTCTAGTATGTACTACTTATTCATCGGAGCGGTTAGCAGTGATCTTTATTCGGGAGATTGTCAGATTGCATGTGGTTCCAGTGTCTATCAAATCAGATAGAGGTACTCAGTTCACTTCTCAGTTTTGGAGGGAATTTCAGCGGGAGCTGGGTACGCAGGTAAAGTTAAGCATATCATTTCATCCTCAGATAGACGGACATTTTGATCGTACTATTCATATCTCGAAGGATATGTTCCGTGCTTGTGTGATCGACTTTGGAGGTTTATGGGATGAGTTTTTGCCACTTGCAGAGTTTGCCTACACCAACATTTATCGGTCGAGTATTCACAAGGCCCCGTATGAGGCGTTGTATGGTAGACGATGTAGACCTCCCGTGGGATGGTTTGAGCCTGGAGAGGCTAGATTGATAGGGACCGAGTTAGTTCTAGATGCTTTGGAGAGAGTGAAGTTGATCCAGGAGAGGCTTCGCACAACACAGTCATGCCAGAAGAGTTGTGCGGACCGTAGGGTTCGAGATTTTTCTTTCATGGTTGGCGATAGAGTATTGTTGAAAGTTTCACCCATGAAGGGTGTTATGCGGTTTGGGAAGAAAGGGAAGCTTAGTCCCAGGTTCATTGGTCCTTTTGAGATATTCAGGAGGATTGGGGAGGTGGCATATGAGCTGGCTTTGCCACCCAGCTTGTCCAGCGTTCATCCAGTATTCCATGTGTCTATATTCCGGAAGTATGTCGGAGATCCGTCTTATGTGTTGGACTTCAGTACGATTCAGTTTGATGGTGATCTATCTTATGATGTGAAGCTGGTGGTTATTCTGGGTAGGCAGGTTCGAAAGTAGAGGTCCAAGGACATTGCTTCAGTCAAGGTGCGGTGGAGAGGCCGGCCCGTGGAGGAGGCTACTTGGGAGATAGAGCAGGAGATGCGGAGCAGATATCCTCACTTATTTGAGTCTCCAAGTATGTTTCTTGACCTACTCGAGGACGAGCGTTTCCTTAAGTTGGGGAGAGTGTGATGACCCGGCCCGTCATCATGTGAGTTACCGTCCCGTTTTCCTTGTTATATGCTTATTCATGTTTTAGTATATGTGTTTGGCGAGTTTGAGTCAATTCAGATCGAGTTTGGTAGGAAATGAGACAAATAGTCTCTTTGATGAAGGAATAGTTGGGAAAAGCCAACTGGAAGTTGACTTGTGAGTTAGAAGGCTCGGAATCGAATTCTGATGGTTCGTTTAGCTTTGGGGGATCATCGATGGTTTTGGAGAGTAATCGAAATGGAATTTGGAGGTTCAGTATATAATTAGGCTTGAATTGGCGAAGTTGGAATTTTGGCGAAATCCGATCGATAGGTGAGATTTTGATCCGGGTGTCGGAATGGAATTCCGATATTTGCAGTAGCTTCGTTAAGTGATTTTGGATATGTCTGCAAAATTTCAGGTCATTCAGACATCGTTTGGTCGGGTTTTTGATTGAATGTTGATTTTAGAAGTTTTAGTTGAAACTTAGGCTTGAATCCACCTTGATTTGATGATTTCCGTGTTTAAGGGTGTGTTTTTATGATTGGAAAAAGTTCGTATCGTGTTTTGGAGTAGGTTTGTGGTTTTCGTTGGGGCCCTGGGGGCCTCAGCGTGAATCCGGGGGTCCAAACGGACCATTTTTGGAGTCTTGCACAGTCAGTTTTTCTGTCATAATTGCAGGTCATTTTTGTTCTCTACGATCGCAGAGATGGGGATGCGATCGCATAGTTGGGCGAGGATGTTCACTGCGATCGCAGGCTGTGTAACGCGATCGCATAGAGTCTTTTGAGGGCTAGTGGAATTAATTATATGCGATCGCAAGCTGAAGGATGCAATCGTGTAAGTCAAGATTTTTGTGCATTGCGATCGCATGTCGGAGGTCGCGATCGCATAGAAGTAATTAAGTGACGAACAGACATGTTAAGTATCATTTCATCCACGATGGTTTTCATAATTTAACCATTTGTAGGCATGTTTTGGAGCTAGGAAACGTGGGATTAAAAGGTTTTCATCTATAATTCGATTGGAGGTAAGTTTTATGGCCTAATTACATGGTTTTATCCTAGAATCTTCATCTATATCACTGAAAATTGAAGGATTTAAGGTGTATCAATGGGGGATTTTTGCTCTAAGCCTGGGTTATAGAAAATCACTGATTTGAATGGGCAAACGGAGTCCGTTTTTGATAAACTTTATATGCACGGACTTGTGGCGAGATAAGGATTCTGAAAATATGACATTTGTATTTTTTTTCGAGAAGCAGGCCAGGGGGGTCGGGTTTTGGCAACTTCGTGATTTTCGGTGTAATTCGAGTTATTTCGATTGAGTTATGTTCCTTTAGCCTATTTTGATGTATTCTTATTGGTTTGATCAGATTGGCATCCGAGGAGGTTGATTTGCGAGGAAAGCGCAAGGCGAGCAAGGACTTTTGCTGGTTCGAGGTGATTGGTAGTAATAAATGATATACTGAGGGTTTGAAACCCCGTATTTGAACTATACAGTGCTATGCTGAGATGGAACACGTGTCATGTGACGAGCGTGGTGGTATTGTGACTGGGGATTTGGACTTGGTCCTTCCCGATTGATAGTTTACAGTGCATATTGACTGAGACTGAGCTTATACCTGTATAATTGGCCTAGTTGCCATGTTTGGGGCCTTGTGCTGATTTGTAGAATATTAGTGGAACTTGTGGAGCTAAATGACCTCAAAACTAGGTTGAACACATACTCTCAGCCGTATTCGTAGCTGTATAGCATGACATGAACTAATACTAGATGTGTACTCTAAGTGAGAATACCTAGGTTGTATACCCTGTTCTAGCTGAGTGGGCCCGAGAGGCCGTGTCTACAATAAACTATTAAGGGTATTTAAGGAAAAGACAAAATGGGTAGGGTGCTAACATACTACGTTCATGTAGTATATATATATATATATATATATTATTGTACAAATTTAAGGTGACAGAATGAGAATAATGATTCAAGTGTTTTGAGCTATGAAAAGATTATAGCGCTTGGGCTGAAGGAGCCCCTTCGGAGTCTGCATACACCCCAGTGAGCGCACTATATATTATTGGATCGGGCTGCGCGCCGCAACAGTATATCTATTAGATTGGATCGGGCTGCACGCCGCAGCACTATATATATTGGATCTATATATATATATATATATATATATATATATATATATATATATATATATATATATATATATATATATATATATATATATATATATATATATATATATATATATATATATATATATATATATATATATATATATATATATATATATATATATATATATATATATATATATATATATATATATATATATATATATATATATATTAGATCGGTGTTGGATCAGTGTGAGACAGTAGTGGACTGGAACCGGACTTACCTTTGTAGAGATGATTTACCTGTACGGTTATTCTTAGAACTATTTAGTGATAATACATGTGTTCCTACTTTCAGTTATTATTTATTATTTGCTACTCACTGAGTTGGAAGATACTCACCCCACTCCCTACACCTTGTGTGCATATACAGGTATCCAGGAGGGCAATTGAGCTATAGACTGCTGCTATTTCTACATCTAGCTGAGGGGACATCGAGGTAGCTGTCGGCGTCTACAGGACCCGATCTCTCTCCTTCCTTCTATTTATGTCTTTTGTCACTCTACTTAGACTTGGATTGTATAGGGTATTTTTTCCTTTTTGTTAGAGGCTCAGACTTGTGACACCGGATTCGTTGGGCTGTATTTCATATATTTCTATTTCTGCATTGTTGTTTCTATTATGAAAACAGGCTAGTTATCTCTAAATGGATCAGTATCTATTAATTATTGACTGTTTATATGGAAAATGGTCGAGCTTGCCTAGCAATGTGTTGGGTACCATCACGACTGGGGTTAGGTCGTGACAGTTCATATTGTGTCAGCCTTTGTATTTTGCCACAAATACGAGTTATTATTATACACATATTATATATTAATTATATATAAATTATACATCATTTAAATTTTTTATTTAAGTGGTCGGTGAACATCTATTTAGGTTGATTAGATAAAGCCAAAAGAAAAATATGAAATAATTTCAACCAAAGACTAAAAATATAATTAAACTTCATATGTAGACAACTTTTATTAAAATTCATAGTTTCATAGTGGAATAAATTAGTATTTGTAAAAATAGAAATAATGACATAAAAATAAGATAAAAGAAAATAAAAATTGAAAAAAATGTTAGAAAGATCTAAAAACGAGAAATAAAAGATGACAATATCTTGCGCTCCATCTTTGTTAAGTATAAAAATTTTAAAAGCTAATCTCATTTACTTCAAATATATTTTTTCAACTCAAACACATAGATTAGATAAGGATATCTTCAATTTTTTTTAATTTACATTATTTGTCATTTTAAAAAATTATTATTACTAAAAAACTGATATGAAATTCGAATTTGAATTGGAATTGATGTTTTATACGTCAATACCACACAAGAGGGGGAGTGATTTAGGTGGTACCTACTTCTCGCACTAGAAGAACCTGGTTCTTCTAGGTGTTCTAACTTCTACTGTTCTCGAAATTAAAATACAGAAAATAAAGAACACAGAGATTTTTACGTGAAAAACATCTGGCTCAAAAGGTAAAAAAATCACGACCTACTACTCAATAGGATTTTCCCAAACTTCCACTAAAATCAATGAGCCAAAAATAGCATTTACAAAACTCTTTGTAAACCTAAGGCTTAACTCTAATCCCAGTGTAGCACACAACCTCAACTGTTACGATACCTTCAAGTTAACTTTAACTTGAATACTCAATGCACCTAATACAATTGCTTCTAAGAAAGCTAGAAAGGTACAATATTAAAACACACACTACAATTGAACTAGAATAAAGAAAGACACAATGGAATTGGTTTTTCACACTTAGTTCTTGTAGCTTTAGATTTGCACACTTGTATCACACACAAATTATTTGCAAAAAGTGCCTAGCTCTTTTGCTCTTAATTTGGTTTAACTTCAGCTCATGTGCAATCACCTGTAAAAGAGAACAATCGTTATATTTATAGAGTTAATAATCATAGTTTAATAAGAACTCGAATTGTGGATCCTTTGTCAATTCGAGTCCAAGAACAACTCTGACTCTAATCCATATTCTTGATCCGAATGTAATTTTCTTTTCATTAGAAGACCTCTGCTCCTTATCTTATATGCAATCCTTTCGATCAGTTCAGAAGATATTCATCAAGATATTGCTGCTTGACCCCAAGGACTTATCTTCTTCACGTGCATCTCATGTGCATGGGCCATAATAATTGTATCTCCTAAGATGAACCTGGTCCTTTACTGAGTTCATTTGTTAGTCTTCGAAACTTCAACTTATCTTGGGCCAACAAATTCCCCCTTTTTGATGATGACAAACTCGGTGCTTTTACTAACTATAGAGCCTATATAACTCAGTTGAAATATCATTACTCGAAAAAATTTCTTATCATTAAGGGCCAGATTTAATTAGGTCATAAACATCACTTGTTCAGAATACAATTTCTTTTAAAGCACAATATCTTCCCCTTTTGGCATCATTGAAAAGTTGCATAAAAAATGTGAATCCCAGAATATTAATTAGTACTCATGGCTAATGAGGCAACTGCAAGTGAAAGCATACTTTAGTTAATCAAAAATCAACTTGACAAGAATAACTATTAAGAGTAGAATTAGCACAAAACAAGAGAAATGCAAATAGTCATTGATAAGGCAGTGCTTCTCCAATACAGTCTACAAAAAAAAAGAACAAAACTACCAACCATGAGCAAAAAAAAGAAAAATCCCTAATCTGGGTCACTGGAGGTTTTCTGGACTGGACAAGGAAACCTAATGCTTTGAGGAACTAGAGGATTGGGTTTATAGCAGATTAAGCATAATGTCGAGCATCCCTTCACTCTTTTCTTTTTCCGTTGCAAGTTCAGCTCTCAATCCATTCCTTTCTCTTCTAGTTAAACAACTCGAGCTTGAAGCCTTGCAATCTCAGCATCCTTTGTTCCTACCTCCTGAACCAAAGCTCTAACCTTGCTATTCACTGGAGTTTTCACAGATGAACCAGGTTCAATAGGACCTATATTGACAGGATAATCACAGATCTAAAGAGCCTTGATGCCAAAGTACTCTTTGCTAGAAGCCATTTCCCGTTTCTTCAAGGGAACTTTCAGCTTGTCCAACACAACTGCTAGACTAAACCCATAAGGGATGGCATTAGCCTTTGAACCATTGAGCACCCTGTCCAGCAGCTTAACCATAAAGGCAGACCAATTTATCTGCTTTCCATCCACCAAGCACTACATGACAACCATGTCCATGTAGTTTGCAGTGTGCCTCCTTTCCTGTCGAGGTAGCAGACAGTTGTTCATAAATTCAAAGAGCACTTTATGCTTTGGCCTCATCTCACTCTTTTGAACAGCCCTTGCTTCAGACACCTCCTCAGCATTTGTAGTGTCACAGAAGTTCCTAATGATTTGAAGGTCAGTAGGCAGACCATCCAAACAAGGCCATGTTTGTCTTGTGTAATCATCATAGCCTTCACTTGGAATATTTATAATTTTGTCCAACTCAGATGTATCAGATTATACCTTCACTCCCTTCACCATACTAGACACCATTTCATTCTTCACAGTCCCATTAGCCATTAATCAACAAGTTATTTCCTAGCCAGTTTTCCATCCATCTGAAGAACCATGTCTTTCCAACCTTGTGCAGCTAAAGCTCCTACTAGCCTAACCGTGCTTGGCTCCTCCAAGTCTTTGAGCAATCTTCCCTTCAAAATTTTTCTGCTACCAAAATTTGCAAACCTATCTTGTTCTTGTTCTGAATTTTCCTCTTCTTCTTCTCCACTCCACTCTTCATCTTCTTCTACGGTAATTTTCACTTGTTTTCCCTTTGATGCTGACCTAGTCCTTTTTGCCAAAGAAGATTCAGCAGGTATATATTTTGAAGACTTCTTTGCAGGAGTCTTGGTTCCTTTTGGTTTGACAATAAGAACATTCTCAGTTGTACCTCTCTCTAGATGGACCAAGTCCATCTCTTCCTCCTCTTTTACAGTAGCCTCAGAACTTTCTACTACCTTTTCTTTTCCCTTTTCCACTTTCTTTTTCTTACTCTTATCTAGAGCCTTTTGCAGTTCTACTTCACTTTGCCTCACCTTACTTCTTGTGGCTCTAGCCCTAGGTGCAGCAGACATAGGTGATTGGCTTTTCTTGATTGATTTTGACGAAACTGGGGTCCTTTGAGAGGAAGTTTTGTGTTTCTTGGGATCATAACTGGATTCAACTTTCTTAAGTATTTCAGCTAAGGTCTCCTCTATGGATGAACCAGGTTCATCTGTTTGTGCACTCAGATTTATCAGTCCCTCAGCAGCTTCACCTGATCTGCTTCCCCCTGACTTCAAGCCACCTTCTTCTCCACCACCACATATAGCAAGAATCCCCCATTTCTTTTTCTTTCTCCTCGTACTAGTCTCAGTTCCTTCAATATTTTTCACAGCACCCATAAGCACAAACCTACTATCTACCTTTTCAGCTATATCACAAACTACATAACATGTGTTTACCTCTCTTGGATTTTCTGGACTATTAGCATTGTTAGATGACCCAATTTCTTCTCCTTCACTGGCAGAGAAAACTTTCTCAAATTTAGAACTTGAGTCACTTTCTATGGTTGTATCTTCCTTCATTTGACTAGCCTATAATTTTTCGTTCAAAGCTTTCCTCAAGGAACCAGATGCAACTATTTTTCCTGCTAACATTTTCTGGCAACGAAATTTGGGTTTTGGGGGTTCATGAGTAGGGGTAGAAGATGAGGTGTTGGGGGAGACTGATGGGGGAGTTCCAGGGTTGTCTTGAGGATTAGTCATGGCGGAGGATTTCTGGAGATTTTAGGGAATTTTGGAGACGAAAGGGTTTTTTCAGAAAGATTAGAGAACGGAATTGACAGTTATGAGTGATGAGAGAGGGGTTGGAGTGTATTTAAAGAGAAGTCATGACTAAGCCTGTAACGACAGCTTTTTCAGAGATCAAATAGAAGTCTAATCAATTTAAAGTTTCGGACTCAATGAATAGAATTTATGAAAGTTTGGTATAATTGGGACTTCTGCTCATGACTGATAATTTTATCTTTATAATTGTCCAAAGAATAGAACCATACATAAACTTTCTTATGAGCATATACTGATGAACCAGGTTCTTCAAGTAAAACTTCCCTTGATCATGCCTCAAATGTAATAATAGAAAAACTTTGCAAGAGATTAAGGATATATAAACACATGTCACAAGACTATACTTAGTCAAAGTATGAGACTGAGTAAGAATTAGTCTAGATATTTACACAGAATTTAGAACTCCTAAAAAATAATAATTTTTTTTTTCATTGTGAATTCTGAACTGGACCTATTAGGTGATTTTAATCATCCCTAATTCCAACCTGTTTTTTTCAAAGATTTATCTACTTAGAGCTTTAGTAAAGATGTCAGCTATTTGTTTATCACTAGCACAAAATTCTATGGAGATCAGCCCTTTCTCATAGTTATCTCTTAAGAAGTGGTGCTTTACATTTATGTGCTTGGTCCTTTTATGATGAACATGGTTCTTTGTCATACTTATAACACTAGTATTATCATAGAATATTGGTATGCATCCCACTTATATACCAAAGTCTACTAATTGTTGCTTGATCCACAGTAGTTGAGCACAACAAGAAGCTGCAGCCACATACTCAGCTTCAACAGTAGATAGGGCTATTGAATTCTGTTTCCTAGTGGCCCATGATACAAGACATGAACCAAGAAAGCGAGCAATATCTGAAGTGCTTTTTCTATCCACTAGGAAACCTGCATATTCAGCATAACCTACAAGATCAAAATTACTACCTTTAGGGTACCATAGGCATAATTCAGCAATCCCTTTCAGATATCTTAATATCCTTTTGACAGCACTCAAGTGAGACTCTTTACGATTAGCCTTAAAATATGCACAAAGTCCTACACTGAAAATAATTTTAGGGCTGGAAATAAGATACAAGAGTGAACCAATCATACCCCTATACAACTTTTGATCAACTAATGAACCAGGTTCATCAACATCTAATTTAGTGGCAGTTGCAATAGGTGTATCTATTTCTTTAGAGTCCTCCATTTTATACTTCTTGATTAGTTCCTTTGTATATTTCTTATGATGAATCATGGTTCCATTTGAGCTTTGTTTGATATGTAAGACTAGGAAGAAATTTAATTCACCCATCATACTCATTTCAAACTCACTTCCCATTAATTTTTCAAATTCCTTGCTCAACCTATCTGTAGTGGCCCCAAATATTATATCATCAACATATATTTTTACAACAAGAAGATCTTTACCTTTTTCCCTTAGGAACAAAGTCACGTCAATTTTACCTCTTTTGTACCCATGCTCTAGTAGGAATTTTGACAGTCGTTCATACCAAGCTCTTGGGGCATGTTTGAGCCCATATAGTGCTTTTTCCAGCTTGTACACATGCTCAGGACATTCCTTGATTTCAAATCTTGGAGGTTGTTTTACAAACACCTCTTCCTTGAGGTAACCATTCAAGAAGGCACTTTTGACATCCATCTGATGAAGAGTGAATTCCATATGTGGTGCAAAGGCAATAAGAAGCCCGATTGCCTCCAATCTTGTAACTGGAGCAAATGTCTCATCATAGTCTATTCCTTCCTCTTGGCTATAGCCTTGAACTACCAATCTTGCTTTGTTTCTAGTGACTGTTCCATCTTCATCAAGTTTGTTCCTAAAGACCCATTTTGTGCCAATGACTGATCTATCCTTGGGTCTAGGGACTAGGTGCCAAACTTGACTTCTTTCAAACTAATTTAGCTCATCTTGCATTGAATTTATCCAATCTGCATCATGCAAGGCCTCAGAGATATTTTTAGGTTCAATGATAGATAGGAAAGCATCAAAGGCACACAGATTCTTTAATTGTGACCTGGTTTTGACTCCAAAAATTGGATCAGTGAGAATGTTCTCAATGGGATGAGAACTTTGATACTTGTGAGGTTTCACAACCAACTGGCTTCTGCTGGATGTTTCAGCAATTTGACGAGGAACAGGTTCATGAGCAAATTCTTTAAAAGAGTTTATTTCAATTCCCTTTTGATTTCTTCCCCCTGTCAGGTTGCCCCGTAAGGATGAACCTGTTCTATCACCTGTTTCTTCTACATGTACCACTTTGACTTGAGCTGATGATTTAGCCAGATCTTTGACTAGTCCGATGGCTTCATCTTCTTATTCCTGCCTCTCAGAAAGAATATTAGTTTCATCAAATACTACATGCACACTCTCTTCTACACACAGTGTTCTTTTGTTAAAAACTTTATAAGCTTTACTATGTGAAGAATATCCTAGGAATACTCCCTCATCACTTCTGGGATCAAACTTTCCTAGAGAGTCTTTTCCATTATTGTACATATAGAACTTTCAGCCAAAGGCCCTAAGATGGGATATGTTTGGTTTTCTCCCTTTAAGTAACTCATAGGGAGTCTTCTCTACTAGTGGTCTGGTCATGCATCTATTTATGATGTAGCATGCAGTATTTACAACTTCTGCCCAGAAACTATGAGGTAATTTGCGAGATAATAACATTGTTCTTGCCATATCCTCAAGAGTTCACCACAAAATTTAGCAAACTTAAAGTTTTCAAACTCAATTCCATGATTAGACCTAATGGATGCAAGTTGATTTCCTAATTGTTTTTGAGTTTTCCTAACAAATGTAGAGAACATGTCAAATGCTTCATCTTTGGAGGTTAGAAATAAAACCCAGGTGAATCTGGAGTAGTCATCAACTAGCACCATTACATATCCTTTTCCACCTCTGCTCATGGTTCTCATTGGACCACATAGATCCATATGAACCAGTTCCAACGTCTTGGACGTACTTACCATTTTCTTGGTTTTAAAGGCTGACCTTACCTGCTTCCCCCTTGCACATGCCTCACAAAGTTTATCTTCCTTGAACTTGATGGTAGGTAAACCTACAACCAAGTCCTTGGAGACTAATTTATTTAGCTGATTCAGACTAGCATGACCAAGTCTTTTGTGACGTAGGACGGGGTCATTAACCAACACACTTATGCATGTGAGTTCATTTTCTGAAAGAGTTGACAAATCTACAATATAAATATTATTAACTCTTTTTCCCTGCAAAACAATTTTGTCAGTGATAAGATTAATCACAAAACACTTGGTGGAGGTAAAATCTACAAGGTTACCTCTGTCACACAGATGTGACACACTTATTAGGCTATATTTCAAACCACTATCAGGTAGACATTCTCTATGGAAGGAGAACCAGTCTTTCCTACCTTACCAACCCCAATGATTTCACCTTTCTTTCCATTTCCAAAGAAGACATTACCTCCTTTTAAGTCCTCAAGTGAAAGGGACTATTCCTTGTCCTCAGTCATGTGTTTTGAGCAACCACTATCCATATACTATATTTGGCTACTCCCTTTCACTTGAACCTACAAAATGAAATCAGGGGTTAGTCTTAGGAACCCAAACTAGTTTGGGTCCTTTTATATTGGCAAAAGGATGAATTAAATCCCTTCTCGTCCATCCAGGCACATTATTCTTTTCTTTAACAAAAGATATATTCCTTTGAATGGCCTTTTCTTTAGTATTGTATTCATACTTATATTGGCCAGTCTTGCCACAATGTGTATAGATTTTATTTTTAGGAAGAGTGAGGTACTTCTTTTAGGATCCCATTTAGGTGTGTGAGTTCCATAGCCAAGACCTCTTTTGTTACTATTGTGATGCTCTTGTAACCAATAGAGGGCATCAGATGCTTTATTCCACTTGCAAGTTCTGTCTAGTTCATGTTTTACCTTTCCTAGATCTTCTTTTAAGATTTTGATGAACTCATCCTTTTTATATAGTTCATCATTCATTTTTCCTAAATTTTCTTCTAGAGTAAGATATGTGTGATCAGCTATCTTCTTTCCTGTTCCTAGTTTCAGTTTTAGATTTTCAGATTTATGTTCTAGGACACTATTTTCAAGTTTAAGAACCTGTTTCTTCAACTCAACATTTTTGTTATCACTCTCATATTCCCTAGACTCCAAGAGTTTACATTTAGCTTTTAAAATCACACATTCCCTAGACAGAACTTCCTTCTCATTATAAGAATCTCAAACTCATCAATGAAATCAGTTAAGAGTTCAGCTAGCCTTTCTTTAGACAAGAATTTGATTTTGTCCTTGAGATGAAGAATACTTACCTCTTGTTTATCCTCAGATTCTCCAATGCCATTAGAGCATGATCCTCCTCAGCTTCATCTTCAGAATCCTCATCTGATGTTTCTCCCCAAGCAACAACCATTTCCTTAGTTGAACCTTTATTTCTCTTTGGTTGAACCTGTTCCTTCTTCTTGTTCCTTATTTTAGCTCTTTCCTTTTTCCACTCAGTCTCCCATTGAGGACAATTTCTGATCATGTTGTCAGTCTTTCCACACTTGTACCAACCTTCATTGTTTTGTTTCTCAAGAACTCTAATTTGTACTTCCAGAGGCACCCTTTCCTCTTATTAGATACTTTTTGGAATCCCTAGTGATCATGGCTACTTCATCATCTTCCAAATCTACACCTTCAGTGATTCTGAGAGCTAAGCTTCTCTCTTTTTTTGGAGCATCCATCTTCATTGTTTGTCTCCTCATTCCATAGGCAGTTAAGTTCCCATTTAGTTCATCCAGGCTGAGGGTTGCAATATTCTTGGATTCCTGAATGGCAGTGATCTTACTTTCCCAAGTGACTGGAAAAACTCTTGTCAGAATCTTTTCTACCTTGTCTTATTCAAGGAGGGTCCTTCCGAGAGATTTAAGCTCTTAGTCAGCGTGGTGAATCTGGTGTACATCTCCTGAATAGTTTCACCTTCCTCCATAGTAAAATTTTCATATTAGGTGTACAAAAGAGTTCCTCTTGATCTTTTCACTTGAGGTGTTCCTTCATGAGCCACTTGGAGTGTATCCCATATTTCTTTAGCAGTTGTAGAAGTTTGAATCCTACTGTACTTATCTGGTCCTAGACCACACACTAGCCACTTCTTAGCTTTAGCATTTTTCTCCCATTTCTTCAGATCCCCAGCAGTACAATCAGCCCTTATTTTTGGCACATCAATTCCTTCTCCATTCTTCTTAGTGGTAGCTAGGGGACCATCAGTAATTATATCCCAAAGTTCACAATCTTCCACTATGATATGATCTCTCATTCTGCTTTTCCACAAAGAGTAATACAATCCATTGAAAAGTGGAGGTCTGGCAGTGGATTGCCCTTCCCAGTTCCTAGGTGGTGCACTTATTTTGATCTTCTCCTAAGGTGTTAGCCTCTTCAAGGATAACCCGCTCTGATACCAATTGATGTTTTAAATGTCAATACCATACAAGAGGGGGTTGATTTGTGTGGTACCTAATTTTCGCACTAGAAAAACCTTGTTCTTCTAGGTGTTCTAACTTCTACTGTTTGCAGAATTAAAATACAGAAAATAAAGAACACTGAGATTTTTACGTGGAAAACACCTAGCTCAAAAGGTGAAAAAATCACGACCTACTATTCAGTAGAATTTTCCCAAACTTCCACTTAAATCAATGAGCCAAAAACAGCATTTAGAAAACTCTTTGTAAACCTAAGGATTAACTGTAATCCCAGTGTAGCACACAGCCTAAACTGTTGCAACACCTTCAAGTTAACTCTAACTTGAATACTCAATGCACCTAATACAATTGCTTCTAAGAAAGCTGGAAAGGTACAATATTGAAACACCTACTACAATTGAACTAGAATAAAGAAAGACACAATGGAGTTGGTTCTTCACACTTAGTTCTTGTAGCTTCAGATTTGCACACTTGTATCACACACAAATTGCTTGAAAATATCGCCTAGCTATTTTGCTCTCAATTTGGTTTAACTTTAGCTTATGTGCAATCACCCGTAGAAG
This sequence comes from Nicotiana noctiflora, assembly GCA_032618575.1. Taxonomy (NCBI): domain Eukaryota; kingdom Viridiplantae; phylum Streptophyta; class Magnoliopsida; order Solanales; family Solanaceae; genus Nicotiana; species Nicotiana noctiflora. Next base: position 120,973 of record JASVEL010011908.1, read on the forward strand.
AGAACAATTGTTATATTTATAGAGTTAGTAATCAGAGTTTAATAAGAACTCGAATTGTGGATCCTTCGTAAATTCGAGTCCAAGAACAACTCCAACTCTAATCCAAATTCTTGATCTGGATGTAATTCTCTTTTCATAAGGAGACTTCAACTCCTTATCCTATATGCAATCTTTTCGATCAGTTCAGAAGATATTCATCAAGATATTGCAGCTTGACCCCAAGGGCTTATCTTCTTCACTTGCATCTCATGTGCATGGGCCATAACAACTGTGACTCCTAAGATGAACCTGGTCCTTCACTGAGTTCATTTGTCAGTCTTCAAAACTTCAACTTATCTTGGGCCAAGAGGAATTCAATTTGAGTAGTTTGCATTGAGGTAAGCCAAGTATGGTGTCGAAAAATAAACTACTTGACAATTTTAAAACAATATATGCAATATTTTATAATAATAATCAACTAATTTAACATTTAGTGATTCAAAGAACAAAAATTTTGTATATAAGGTATTAAATATTCAAATTATCGGTCAAGAGACATCGATAAACTTAAAGTGGAGTCATACCGAAATAAATCCCATCAAAGAATCATTTATATTTTTAAATAGCCGATTAAAGTGAATTATAAATTAAGGATAATATCTTCACGTGCATCATTATAAAGATATGATAATAGGTGAATTAGACCCTAAGAACCACTTTTTTTGTATAGCTTTGTTGTAAAACATGATAACCAAATGCTATGATTAGTGCTTTTCATGATTTGTAGGCTATATCTAATAAAAGAAGTTGATGGAGCAAGTTTGGGATCAACTGCGGAGAAAAGGAGGCCAATCAAACAATGCCCAAGAAATGCACCAAGTGAAAAGGCAAAGAAGTGCAAAAATTGATATGTTGCGGTCAGACCGTAACCATGGTAGGACTGCGACAGAGTAGAGATGCAGATTTAGAGAGCCTATTTGGCAGCGGTCCCGGCGTAACCGCGGTAGGACCGCGGCAGAACGTGAAATAATCAGCGGCAGAATTGTCAAGTCGGGAAAACTTGGTTTAAAACCCCAACAAAAAGTAGGATTTCGACCACATTTGGGTAGATTGGTTTTAGAGAGTACTTGGGGCAAGAAATACAATTGTGAGAGATCACCTAAGACATCATAGTTCTATTTTTCTTCCTTTTCTTGCAATTTTACATGATAAATATTTTGGTATGTTATCTTCAAGTTGTTATGAGTAGCTAAATACTTTAGTCTAAGGTTTTGATGGAACCTATTGAAGGATGAACTTCTTGATTACGTTCATATAGTTTACCGGTTAAATCTCTAATTGTTCAATTACGTATTTATTGCAGTTAATTGACAGTGTCCTCAATTAGCTGTGCCTATTTAGTGTGCATAACTTGGGGGAGAGTGCATATTGAGGTAATTATTGAACAACACCACTTCCCAAAAGTATAAGGGGGATCTATAATTGCGGGTTTAAAGGAGGGATTAGGGATAACGAAGCCTTGGGTGTGATCTAAAGTGAGCTGTAATAATCAAAGCTAGCTAGTATAACTCGGGATAGTGCGTCTAGTAAGTTATCGCAATTACTCGGGAGAAATTTACGGTAATAAGAGTGCTCATGATTGATAGATATATTTCGGTGAATCTATATGTAACGTAACCGGAAGAGATTCTATCAATAGGGAAAATCATTACCTTAGAACCTTCTCATTATTATTTACAACCTAGCATATTTAGTTTACAGCTGTTAGTTATTCACTTGCAATCTTAGTTAGTAGAAATACCATCAACTATTATTTACAAAGTTTGGGAAATTGATTATAAAAGATTTAGTGATTCTGACAAAGGTAATTGATAGGTTAATTCTCCGTGGGATTCAACTCCGGACTTATAAACCAGATTATATTTGCAACGACCGCATTGTTCTTTTTAGAAGGCATAGTTAGGTGTGATCAAATTTTGACGCCGTTACCGGGGAATTAGCGGTGTTATCAATTACAATTGAAAGAAGTACAAAAATTCTTAGTGTAGTCTATTTTCTCTATACTAATTTTATATAGAATTTTTAACATTTTTTGACTTGGTTGCACATGTGCATGGCTACAAACTCATCGAGATCTGGTGAAGTATTAGAAGCATTATCAGATCCCGAGAAAGTTTTCAGGGCTCTAAATCGGGCCAACCGACAACACAAACAACAACCAACAACTGCACAATTCGAAACAATCATGGATGTTAACCAGGAAAATCCACCAGCACCAATGGCGCCAGTGCCAGAGGCTGCTCTCTATGACTGGGCACAACCCACAACTGAGAATCTGTTCACAACGATAGTAGTCACACAGATATAGATTGAGTCATTCCAGATCACAAATAACATGTTGCACTTATTGTAGAACAAGGGACTATTTTTGGGCTCACAGGTTGAAGATCCTCAGCAGCATTTGAAGAATTTCTTGTCTATCTGCAAGACCCAAAGGAAACCAAATGTAACTCTAGAAGCAATCAAACTGTTTATTATTTCCATTCTCAGTGACATGAGCTGCCCAGACTTGGATGAATTCATTCCCCATAAATTGTATAGCAATATGGGATGAACTAGTCAAGCAATTCCATAACAAGTTCCATCCATCCAACAAGACTGCTAAACAAATTGAAGAGATTTTGAGCTTTAAACAAAGATCAATTGAAACCCTGCAGGAAACATGGGAGTGCTTTAAAGGGATGATGCTCATATGTCCCCACCATGGTGTTGCAGATCTAATGTTAGGGCAGCAATTCTACATGGGATTGTAAGATAGTGTAAAGAACATTTTTGATACTTCAGCTGGTGGAGCATTTTTTAGCAACATGGAGAGAGGCCAGAGTCTGCTTGACAAGATGGCACATAATTGGGTCTGGGTAACTAGAGGTGCACCCATCACTCTAGTGGTGCACTCAGTGCCTTTAGATCCATCCAATTCTATGGCAGAGAACATGGCCACCTTATTGACACAGATGAGCATACTCACCAAAAAAGTGGAAGAGTCAGGGCAGAAACATCAGGTACATATTGTTTATACTACTAATGGGGGATTGTGTGCATTTTGCATTAGTTAGCCAGTTGGTAATCAGTGGAATGCAAAACACGATCATCATCACTACCCTGAAGACATGAACTATGTGTCTAATTATGGTGGCCAGTGACAGGGTGGTCAGAATTGAGTTATAAAAATCAGCAATACATGCCACCACAACCACAGTTCAACACCGGGAACATGGGAGGTATAAGATCCTCCAAAAATATGGCACATTACCCACGACCACAAGGATACAACAATCAGAATAAGCAGCAAGGGTATCACCCATCTCAGCAACAACATGGTGGAAGACAGGAAGATGTGTTTGCTAGACTTGAAGCAATGATGCAACAAGTTATTGGCTCTAATGCTAAACTTAATAAGAGAGTAGATGCGCATGATGCATCAATAAAAAATATTGAAGCACGGGTGGGCCAGATTTCGATGTCTTCGAACAGCCGTCCTCATGGGACACTACCTGCAGACACCTATATAAATCCAAATGATCAGGGACCAAAGTAGCTGATGGAGGTGAGTCTACGTAATGGCAGAGATTTGGATGTAGAGGAAGAAAGGGATCGAGAAGCTAGACAGGCTGAGACACTCATACCAGTGCCCATCGAGCTGGATGAATCAACAAAACTGATAGAGGTGACAGGCCAACCTGCTTGGGAAGAAATTAGCATTCAGAATGAGACTGAGAAAGAAGCTGAATAGTCCGAGGGCCAGTATTTGAGGTAGCAGCTGTTAAAAATCAGTCCTAAGTGATTGGGAAGAAGATACCCCCGGCACCCTTCTCGTAGAGGCTGGCTAAGTACAAAAAGGAAGAGCAATACAAGAAGTTTTTTGACATGCTGAAGCAAATCCAGGTAAATATACCATTGATTGCATCATTGAAGGAGATGCCTGGGTATGCGAAAATGATGAAGGACTTGATGTCCCGAAAGTTCGATTTTCAAGACTTCTCCACAGTTACTCTTACTCAGACCTGTAGTGTAGTGGTTACTAGACCAATTGCTGAAAAGATGTCTGATCCAGGGAGCTTTACAATTCCATGCACTATCGGAAATTTTGCTTTTGCTAAGGCACTGTGTGATTTAGGGGCCAGCATCAATCTTATGCCCCTAACAATTTATAAGAGGTTGGGCATTGGAAGAGCTATACCCACCTCTATGTTGTTGCAATGGCCGATAGGACGGTGGGACGACCCTCTGGAATTCTAGATGATGTACTAATTCAAGTAAGGAAATTTGTGTTCCCTGCAGATTTTGTGATCCTAGATTGTAAGGTGGATGACGAGATTCCCATAATTTTGGGAAGACCATCTTGGCCACGGGAATAGCTCTAATTGATTGTGAGACCGGGGAACTCAAGATGAGGCTGAACGATGAAGAAATAACATTCAATGTGCAGGAATCTATGAGGCGACCAAGTGGGTTTGCCAATTGCTCTCTTATTGATGCCGTGGATGTAATTGTAGAGACTAGCGATGAAAGGCTGACTATTGAGGACCCCTTTGCTGCATGTCTAATAAATTTGGATGGGGTAAATGGAGAGAATATGGCGGAATGGGTGTTGGCATTAGAGGGTAGACGGTTCTAGGATAGGACACTAGAGTTTGAGCCATTGCACTTGGAAAATCGAGAAACTCCTCCAACCAAGCCATCCATCGACGAACCACCAAAGCTGGAATTGAGTCCATTGCCCGCCCATCTTAGGTATGAATTTCTTAGACCCAACTCCACATTACCTATTATTATCTCATCCAGTTTGGTAGATGTGTAAGCTCAACAACTCTTGCAGGTACTTAAGGAGTGCAAGACTGCCATTGGGTGGACCATGGCAGACATAAAGGGGATCAACCCCGCTTACTGTATGCACAAAATTTTATTGGAAGAGGGACACAATCCTTCTAGGGAACACCAAAGAAGGTTGAACCCCAATATAAAAGAAGTGGTGAAAAAGGAAGTATTCAAGTGGTTAGATGCAGGAATCATTTTCCCAATTTCTGACAGCAGCTGGGTTAGCCCAGTTCAGTGTGTTCCTAAAAAGGGTGACATGATGGTAGTTAAGAATGATAAGAATGAATTGATCTCTACAAGAACCGTCACGGGATGGAGAATTTGCATGGTCTATCGAAAGTTAAATCTAACCACCCGGAAAGACCACTTCCCACTTCCCTTCATTGATCAGATGTTAGATAGATTGGTAGGGAGGTCACATTTTTGTTTTCTGGATGGGTACTCCGGGTACAATTAAATCTCCATTGCATCGGACGAAAAAGAGAATTCCTCTTTTACTTGCCCATATGGCATTTATGCCTTTCGGAGAATGCCTTTTGGCCTATGCAATGCACCCGCCACATTCCAACGGTGCATGATGGCCATATTCACTGACATGGTGGAGGATGTAATTGATGTGTTCATGGATGACTTCTCAGTGGTGGGAAACTTATTTGATGAGTGCCTGATAAATCTGACCCGTGTGTTGAAATGGTGTATCGAGACTAATCTGGTTCTGAATTGGGAAAATAGCTATTTTATGGTACAAGAGGGCATAGTCTTGGGACATCGGATGTCAAGCCAAGGAATTAAGGTGATCGTGCTAAGGTAAATGTGATAGCAAAGCTACCCCTTCCAACTTCAGTCAAAGTAATCAGAAGCTTCCTCGGGCATGCTGGTTTCTACCGGCGATTCATAAAAGACTTCTCAAATATCGCCAACCCTCTCTGTAGTTGTTAGAAAAAGATCACCCTTTCTTATTTTCTAATGATTGCAGGATAGAATTCGAGGAGCTGAAAAAGAGGCTGGTCATAACACCTATCATAGTTGCCCCCGATTGGAAGAAACCGTTGAAACTCATGTGTGCTAGTGACTACGCAGTGGGGGCAGTGCTGGGCCAGTGGAAGGACAACCTGATGCATCCAATATATAATACTAGTAGAACACTGAGTGGAGCCCGGCTGAATTACACTATGAATGAGAAGGAGATGTTGGCCGTGGTGTTTGCCTTCGACAAGTTCCGATCATATCTGATTGGTTCCAAGGTAATTGTATATACTGACCATACAGCTCTCAGTTACTTAATTGAAAAAAGGAGTCTAAGCTGTGCCTGATTCGTTAGGTGCTGCTGTTACAAGAATTCGACCTTGAAATTCATGACCGTAAGGGCACCGAAAATCATGTCGCTGATCATCTATCACGACTTGAAGGAGATGAAAAAGCAATCGAGGTCGAAGAGATCCTAGAAACTTTTCTAGACGAGCTGTTGCTCGCTACTAATCTTGTGGAAGCACCATGGTATGCAGACTTTGCTAATTACCTGGCCAGCTGTATAGTTCCTCATGACTTTTCATCTTCCCAAAAAAAGAAATTTTATCGTGTTAGCCGTATGTATTATTGGGATAAGCCTTATCTGTTTAGAATGTTTGTTGACAATATGACCCGAAGGTGTATCCTCGAGATAGAACAATCTTCTGTTTTGCAGGCTTGTCACGCATCGACATATGGAGGACATTTTGGAGGAGTCAGGATAGTGGCGAAAGTGCTTGAGGCCGGTTTCTTTTGGCCAACAATGTTTAGAGATGCACACTTATGGGTAAAGGTTTGCAATGAATGTCAGAGGACTGGGAACATTTCCTATCGCCATGAGATGCCCATCAAGCCGATTCAAGAGGTGGATGTGTTTGATGTCCGGGGGATTGATTTCGTGGGTCCCTTCATCAGTTCCTTTGGAAATAATTACATACTGGTTGCTGTGGATTACATGTCCAAGTGGGTAGAAGCTGCTGCATTGCCCACTAATGATGCAAGAGTGGTGGTGGGATTTTTGAAAAAGAACATATTCACCCGATTCGGGACACCACGAGCAATTATCAGCGACGGAGGCACTCACTTTTGCAATAGATCCTTCAAAACGTTGCTTGCTAAGTATGACGTGTGCCACAAGGTGGCTACTTCGTATCATCCGCAAACTAGTGGGTAGGTGGAAGTTTCCAATAGAGAAATCAAGAGTGTGTTAACCAAGACTTTGAATGGCACAAGAACTGATTGTGCGATGAAGCTAGATGATGCACTCTGGGCCTACATGCCTGCATTTAAAATACCAGTTGGTATGTCACCATATAAGTTGGTGTATGGAAAGGCATGTCACCTGCCAGTTGAACTTTAACATAAAGCATGGTGGCCATTGAAGTAGTTAAACTTAGATATTGAAGATGCAGGCACAACTCGAGTCACTTAGTTGCATGAGCTTGGCGAGTTTCAAACATCTTGCTTTTGAATGCAAAAGATTGTACAAGGAAAGAATGAAGAGGTTACACGACCAGAACATTGTTGAGTGATATTTCAAAGCCGGGGACATGGTATTGCTCTATAACTCAAGATTGCGGCTATTCCCTGGTAGTCAAGATGGTCTGGACCATTTTGAGTGGTTGAAGTATTCCCTTAAGGTGTTGTAGAGATCACCGCTGAGAAAGACTCTTGTACACTTAGAGTCAATGGGTAGAGATTAAAACTATATGTGGGCATGAATGAACCAAAGGAAGGGTTTGGGATCCACCTGACCGAACCTCAGAGGTGAAGCGAGCCATAAATGCACTCACTTGAGTCATGCCATGACATTAAATCAAGCGTTGCATGGGAGGCAACCCACGATTGTGTTGTAAATATAATTTGTAATAAAATATAAAGAGAGAGAGAGAGAGATAGAGAGAGAGGGAGAGGGAGAGAGAGAGAGAGAGAGAGAGAGAGAGAAAGAGAATCTTGTGCTCGTGTTACGTCGTGCAATGACGTTCAATCAAGTGCTTCATGGGAGGCAACCAATGATAATAGAATTTCTAACATATTGTATATATGCAGGTTAGTGAGGAGGTCGTTGCATCGTGAGTCTGGACATACCATGGGTAAGGTAAGCCTTAAAAGAGGTAAAAATAGTGCGTAAGGAGCAAAATAATGAAAAGAACCTCGAAATTGGCACTCAGGAACAGGGCCACCGTGGTCACGGTGTAATCGCAGTGGGACCGCAGTGAAGATCCCTCTCTAAAGTTATCCCACCACGATCGCGGCGTAACCCCAGTAGGACTGTGGTGAAGACCTCTCTTTGAAGTTTTCCATCGTGTTCGCGGCGTAACCGTGGTAGGACCGCGGTGAAAACTCCTCTCTGAAGTTTTTCCACTACGGTCGTGGCGTAACCGTGGTAGGACCACGATGGACCAAAAACGGGCCAGGTATGTGCAGCAGATTCTTTTTTGATTCTCCCCCCTTTAATTACCCTACCCTACCCACATTACCAACCATACTAGTTCAACCAACAACCCCTTTTCCCTTTTATTCTTTCTATCTCTTCTCTCCCAACTCTCTTAATTTCTCCATTATTTTATTCTTTTTCTTCCCTAATCCTCTACTCTTCTTCTCCACTTTTCTTTCTTCTTTCTTTTTCTTCTTACCATAAAACAGCCTTTTTTCCCATAACCCAAAAACCCACCCTTAATCCTTCTTCTTACCCCATCTTTTCCAAACCCTAACCATCCAAATACACCCCCCCTAATTTTTTTTCTCTTTTCTTTTCCTTTTTCAAGACTCCGTGCTAATACTCAAGCAAGTTGTTCTAATTTTTCTTATTTTGTATTATCTAACGATTTTTATAGATAATTATTGATTTTTGGTTGCAATGGCTTTTTAGACTCCAAGTTGGGGCTTGGGGTTGTTTTGTATAAGTGTGGGGTGTAATTCTAGTTTCTCATTGTGTGTGGAGTAGTGGTGGTAGCATGTATTGATGGTAGCTTGTGGTGGGGTTGTTATAGAGCGAAATTGTATTGTTGATGAGTGGTGTGGGTATAATAGTGAATGTTGTCCACTTTGGGTAATTGTTGGTGCCAGCGGGTGGAGAAGTCTGAGTATCCATCTGTCTGGCATATGTTTGGCTGGCCTGATTGTCTTAATGAACTGTTTCCAGGTACAATGGCACGTAAGAAGCAAAGAAACTCATAAAGTACTTCAAACGTGTCTACTTATAATGCCACCCGGTTCACATCCGAGGAAGCCCAGGACAGGTTCCATGCGAAAGCCGCTAAGAACTTTGTACCAAAGATTGGAATAGACAGGGTTGCCTACATGTTAAAAAGTCGGATATGTACGAACAAATCCACCGGAGGGGGATGGAGTACTTATTCGAAGAACCTAACACGGTCCGAGAGTTCTATGCGAATTGCCCGGAACATATGTGCCGTTCGGTGGAGGTGCGGGGCAAAGTAGTAGATGCCTCAGTCCAGAAAATTCGCCAAGTCCTGCAATTGCTCCCATTCAATAGTGACAATGATTTTTACCATAATTCTTTCGGGGTAGACTGGGGCACTTTGACTGACTCCTTATGCTCAAGAGGAAGGACAATTTGGATTCAGGAGAACATGACCCTACATTCCAAGTCATTCACCTAGGAAGCTAAGTGTTGGTTCACTATGATTTGTAGCATATTTTGCCCACAAGCAACACATCAGATGTGAAAAGCTTGCGGGCTTTATTGGTTTGGTGCTTTGTGACCAGGAAGGACGTCGATATTGCTAAGATCATTGGAGATGAACTAATCCATCGGCCGTCTCTGATGACTAAGGGGTTTTACTTCCCCTCACTGGTGAAGAGGTTATGTCTGATGGCTAATGTCCTATTCAATCCTATGGATGGTACTGTAGCCTAAAAAGCAGCTTTCAAAGCGTCAAAGATCAAAGTGGGGAGAGATGCACCTACACATAGTAACCTAGATGACGATGACGACCCAACACCCATGGCACCACCCAGGAGATCTTCTGATGTAGCTAGATCCTCAAGGCAACCCTAAACTGGGGCAGATTTCTCTAGAACATACTCCAGCCGGCCCTTGTTGACTGTTGTGGAGGAAGACGTGGCAGAACTTCGTTCATCTGTGGATAGCCTGCATATTTGTTTGGATTCCATATCAAGATGGCAGGCCAGATCTGAGGGCCAGGTGATGGATTAGGGGAGGGCTTGTCACGTGGATGCCATGTCTAGACGGCAAGTCAGATCTGAGGGTTGGGTGATGGCTTGGTTCCGTGCTCTGGGGAGGGTCTGTCACGTGGATCCCAACACCATCTCTGACTCAGAATGATGACTAGGGAAGTCCTCTTATCCTTCTACTCTTTAATTATTTTATGACATGAGGACATGCCATACTCTTTGGGTGTGGGGTGGGAGACTTGGGTATGTGTATATATGACTTGTGTATATATGTGTTATTGTGTATGTAGCTTAGATGTAACCGACTTGGCCTAACGACAGATATTTGTCGACGGGTCTCTTGAGGGTTAAAGTCGAAAATATAAAAAAAAACTAGAAAAGGTAGGAGACTCTCCCTGTTGACGGACCACCTAGGCATTATTCTTGAGGGAATTAGTCTAATCAAAAAGCAAAAAAAGATTTATTTGTTTATTTTTCCTTTTTAGATAGTGTAGTAATTCTCCTTTGATTTTTTTTTGACCGCGGTTCTTTTTCAAGGGTTTTTATTGAACCGGGTTAGGTAGATTTTTCTTTAATAGATTTTAGGACCCTTAGGACTCTTTTGGGCCAAGATGGGTTGGGCAAGAATGCATCCCATAGTGTACATACCTGCAAATACTTAAAACGAACTTGAGGGTGCGACGCCTAGGCTCATGTGTAGACTCTTAATCTTATGCCTTAATTTTGCACGCCTTGTTTTGCTTGAACACTCATGTGAATGTATTGACAAACTAATTTGGATTGAGTTATATGCCAAGTGTGGGTGAGGTTATACACGTATTCTATGCTTGCATGCGATACCTAAAACTTGCCCCGTGTGTGTGCAAAGCGAAATAGTAGTTGTTTGATCTTAGAGATAAATTAGGAATTTTTTTTGTGTAACCCATATAACCATTAATCCACCTATACATATTACCATAGTTAACCCCTTTGAGCCTATAATCCTTTTTCTTTGGTAACCACATTATAAGCCTTACCCATTGGTTTGAATTAACCATGTATTTGAACCTTTTTCACCGCTCATGAGCACTTGAATTGCTATGAATCTTGTAAAAGTTAAAGTGACGGGTGGTCGATTTGGATTTCAAGTGGAACTAGTTGAATAAGGAGAAAGGTTCTTGAAATAGAAGAGTCACTTAATCTGAAAAAAAGACATGTATATAGAATAATACTTCAATAAGTGTTGGCTCTTGATGTAATTGTGCTTAGAGAAGAATGTGGTAGTTACATTGAGGTGAAGGTGGAATTTTGGGGTCACATAAGGATGAGGTTTAATTGATAAAATGTATGTATTAAAGTGCTTAGGGAGGTGTAGCCACTCTTATATCTAAATATATCCTACGCGTCCCGTAGCCTACATTACAATCAATATGAAGACCTATTGATCTTAGACTGAGCAACTCGATTAGTAGAGTATTATACTAAGGGCAAGCTTATGGTATATCTGTGAGGCATTTGATGTTCTTTGATGAGAGTGAGTGAATTCTTTCTATCTATAGTTCCGTGTTGTTTGATTTCATGTGTGTGGAACTTCTCTAAAAAATGTTATGTGAGGGCATTTAACTCAAGAAGAAAAAGTAAGTCTTCACTTCTTTTAGAGTACATAAAGTAAGCATGAGTGTGGCATGACATTAGAGTCTTCATATGAGGTGTGGCTGTTGCACTGCTTAGGTTGTTCTATCAAAATAGCAGGTGTGACATAAAAAGGGAAATGCATCAAATGATTAGGCCTAGAAATGTGGTTCAACTTGCTCGAGGACGAGCAAAGATTTAAGTGTAGAGTATTGATAATAGGTGAATCAGACTATAATTAGACCCTAAAGAACCACATTTTTGTATAGCTTTATTGTAAAACGTGATAACCAAATGCTCTGATTAGTACTTTTTATGATTTACAGGCTATATCCAATGAAAGAAGTCGATGGAGCAGTTTCAGATTGTGGAGAAAAAGGAGGCTAATCAAATAATGCCCAAGAAATGCACCAAGTGAAAAGGCAAAGAAATGCAGAAATTGACCTGCCACGGTCAGTCCATAACCACGGTAGGAAGGAGGAAGAGTAGAGATGCAGATTCAAAGAGCCCATTTGGCCGCGGTCCCGGCGCAACCGCGGTGGGACCGCGGCAGAACGTGAAATAGTTAGGGGCAGAATTGTCAAGTCGGGAAAACTTGGTGTAAAACCCTTATAAAAAGTAGGATTTTGGCCACATTAGGGTAGATTGGTTTTAGAGAGTACTTGGGGCAAGAAATACAATTATGAGAGATCACCCAAAACATCATAGTTTTATTTTTCGTCCTTTTCTTGCTATTTTACATGATGAATATTTTGGTATTTTTTTCTTCAAGTTGTTATGAGTAGCTAAATACTTTATTCTAAGGTTTTGATGGAACCTATTGAATGATGAACTTCTTGATTACGTTCATATAGTTTACCGGTTAAATCTCTATTTGTTCAATTACGTGTTTATTGTAGTTAATTGACAAGATCCTCAATTAGCTGTGCCTATTTCGTGTCCATAACTCGAGAGAGAGTGCATATTTAGGTAATTATTGAACAACACCACTCCCAAAAGTATAAGAGGGATCTATAATTATGGGTTTAAAGGCGGGATTAGGGATAACTAAGTCTTGAGTGTGACCTAAAGTGACTTGTAATAATTAAAGCCAACTAGCATAACACGAAAAAGTGTGGCTAGTAAATTATCGCAATTACTCCGGAGAAATTTACGGTAATAAGAGCGCTCATGATTGATAGAGATATTTTGGTGAATCTATATGTAACGTAACCGGAAGGGATTCCATCAATAGGGGAAATCACTACCTTATAACATTCACATTATTATTTACAACCTAGCATATTTAGTTTACGGCTGTTAGTTATTCACTTGAAATCTTAGTTAGTCGAAATACCATCAACTATTGTTTACAAAGTTTGGAAAATTGATTATAAAGGATTCAATGATTCTAACAAAGGAAATTGATATGTTAATTCTCTGTGGGATTCGACTCCGGACTTATAAACCACATTATATTTGCAACAATCACAATTGTCCTTTTTAGAAGGCATAATAGGCGTGATCAATAATCATTATCATAATATATATAAAGTTTTAAAAATTGAAATTTCAAAATAGAAATATTTTTCAAAAGATAAAATCATACCAAATAAGAGTTCAAATCGTAGTATAAAAGTTACGTCATAATCAAAGAATCGTTTATATCGTGTCAATATTTCATTTTTATTTCTATAAGGTTTAACTATAAAGTTCATTAAAAAGCAAACATATTTGTGATAGGATCATGTAAAGTTCAAGCTTTAAAACTTTGATTCTTTTTACGTTGATGTGAAGTTTCAAAATTTTCTAATAAAATATACTGAAACAAAAAAATAGTTAATCACATTTCCAGATTAGGTAGTTCAAAAGTAAGATTGAAGAAATACCATCTGGAAAATGGTGTCTTACATATCATGTCATGACCCCAATCCTGGTCGTGATGGCGCCCAATCCAACGGCTAGGCAAACATGACCAAATACACTCTCAACCCGAGCTTAGAGCTCAAAATCATTTATTTTAAGTTACTAACAGTGAAGAAAATCAAAATAAGCTGATAACTATAACAATATCCCGAAATTTCATGAAAACCATGTAACTTCCCAAAGATCTAGGGTCACGAGCCAAGAGCCTCTATCAGAATGTTAATACAATATTATAAGTAACTCTATAAGTCGGAGAGTACACCGAATAAACAAAATAATAGAGTAAAATGGGGAGTGTCGGGTCCCGCGGACGCCAGGCAACTACCTCGATGATCCATTTAGCTCTGGACCAGCCCCAAGCTCAGCTAAGCTTCCAAGTACCTGAATCTGCACACATGGTGTAGGGAGTCGAGTGAGTACTTCCAACTCAGCGGTAATAAAAGTAAATAATGCCGAAGACAAGAAAACTACACCAAGCACTATCTCATGCTATAAAATACCGAACCATCTTTTAAACTGCAATACACTTTCGTTTTATTCCTTTTTAGCATAAATGAGTAGGTTTTTCGAAATCTCTTTTTAACATCTCTTACTTTCATTATTAACAGTTCAATACCTGGGTACAACATCAAACAGTGCAAGTCTACACTCAAATCAGCCCCTTGGGCTCAGCACTCCTTAACAATTTTTACTAGATTATCTGGTCAATAAAGCAGATAACACAAATATGCCAGTAATTTATGAGTGCTAAATGTCATGCCACGTAATACAAGTAAAGCCAATATATGTATGCAATACAATGCATATGACGCTGTGGCGTACAACTCGATCCATGCAAAGGCGCCCGCACTCACTGTGTAGGTTCAAACTCCAGAGGGGCTCCTACAGCCCAAGCGCAATATCAATATCACCCATGCTGCGGCGTGCAACCCGATCTATGCATAGTCATGAATGTACATAAGCCTCTTGGGCAACAATATCATAATAGATCACAACTAAAATATCATCAAGGCCTTGTTTAAGTTTTCAAATCTTATAAAAAAAATGCTGAGTAGCAAAATACCATTTTAAAACCTTGGTCTGAGATGAAAATATGCACAATATTGCCAAAACAGTGATACCAATCTCTGAAGGATTCTAATATTCGGCAGGAAGCCCAAAACATGATAATCAGTCCAGTTCATGATAATTAATATCTTTATTAGGGTGTCAATTCAATTTCAAGCAATTAGGTAGTATTATTTATTAAGCGAGACGGATCAAGTCACAATCCCCAATGATGCTCTACCCCACTCCTATTATTCGGCGTGCAAGTCACCTCAATACAACACTATGATGTGCAAGTCCAGGGTTTACAAACCCTCAGGACATCATTTACAAGTATTACCCACCTCGATCCGGTGAAAACTCTAGCCCGCGATGCCATTTCTCCTCAAACTGGCCTCCATGCGCGTCGAAACTAGACAAAAATCAGTACAAATATATCAAAATAGGCTAATGGAACAATACCCAATCGAAAACAATCGAAATCTATGAAAAATATCGAAACTAGCAAAATCCGAGCCTTGGGCCCGCTTCTCAAAAATTATGAAACTCACATTTCCGGAATCCTCGTCTTGCCACGAGTTCGTACAAATTTATCAAAATTGGAGTCCATTTTCCCCTTCAAATTATCAATTTTCTATTTTCTTAGGCTTCAAGCAAAAACCCTATTTTACACCTTAATTCCTCCAATTTTCAGTGATATAGATGATGATTCTAGGAAAAAATCACGTAATTAGTCCGTAAAACTTACCTCCAATCAAAATCTAGGTGAAAGTCTCTTAATCCCTCGTCCACTAGCTTCAAAACTTGCCCAACAATGGTGAAATTATGAAACCCTCGTGTCTGAAATGAATTATAATTGGTTCTGTCCGACACTTAAATTCCCTTACGCGATCGCAATCTCTTGCCAACGATCGCGATGCACAAACATCTGAACCTACTCGATCGCGACCCCCTGCATGCGATCGCGTATAATAAAAATCACTGGCCTCCAAAATGACTTACGCGATCGCAATGCCTTGTCTGTGATCGCAGATAAAACCCTCGACCAACTACGCGATCGCATAACCGTACCTGCGATCGCGGAGAACAAATATGACACCTTCTCCAAACCTTCTACGCGATTGCAGGAGAACCCTTGCGATCGCAGAGAACAAAAATCCTGCAATTTATGAAAGCAAAAATCTGACCTTAGGCTTAATAAAAAATGATCCGTTTGACCCCCGGAATCACCCCCAAGGCCCTCGAGACCTCAATCAAAACCGCCAACATACTACAAAACACGATACGAACTTGTTCCAATCATAAAAACATGCCCTTAAACACAAAAATCAAATCAAGGCGGATTCAAGCCTAAGTTTCAACTAAAACTTCCGAAACCTACATTCAAACAAAAACACAACCAAACGATGTCCGCATGACCTGAAAAATTGCAGACATATCCAAAATCACCTAACGAAGCTACTGCAAATATCATAATTCCATTCCGACACCTGGATCAAAATCTCACCTATCAACCGGATTCCGCAAAAATTCCAACTTAGCCAATTCAAGCCTATTTCTACACCGGACCTCCAAATTCAATTCCGATCCCTCCCCTAAGTCACAAATCACCCCCGAAGCTAACCGAACCACCAAAATTCATATCCGAGTTCTTTAACCACATAGTCAACTTCAGGTTGACTTTTCTAAAACAAGCTTCGTTCTAAGAGGCTAATTGCCTTATTTTCAACCAAAATCAATCCAAATTCACCCGATAGACTCTAATACAGATATAGAACATGAAACAACATAATGAGAGGAAAACGGGGCAGTAAATCACATGACGACGGGTCGGGTTGTCACATTCTCCCCAACTTAAACAAACGCTTGTCCTCGAGCGGACTCAGAGTTGTACTAGAAATAACCCAAATAGTTGAATGACCTTATCAAGCATATACTCGGGGTGATACCACGTCACCCTATCTATCATAAGTTCGATAACACAATATAGCTGGAATTTCACAATGCATTTGAACCATAGACCACATTGCACTTTCTGAAATCATATACCAAATCAGAAATCCCACATCTATACTCGGAATACACCCGAACCAACTGTAATAACCCATACTTGTAACTCCAGGTGAGACCATATGATATGCTACACAACCCAAACACTCGAGACGATGGCATCTATCCACAGTAATTGCCCGCAATAACCAAATACCAACCGAAAAACCTTTCTCATTAGCTAAAGTCTTATTCCAACACCTTCATATAGTGCCCACAACAACCGAAACACGCGATATACCAAACCCATCTCTCAGGTCAACCATTCATGAATCCATTTCCCTTTTAACTGATACCGCAATAGATTTCGGAGTCAAACCTCGATATTACCTTTCTAACCAGCTGAAATCACATATGATCGCACTCATTAATGACTCCAACGATCATTTCGATTATAACACACCACACTGGTGATATGAAACCTCAACATCGGCCTAAACCACGACGTGCACAATACAGTCTCCAATAACAAACGATCTGAACATACTCAAATCATGACAACTGACTCAACTAAAGAGCTGTGATTCAATTCATCCATACCATCACAACACATAATTGAGATCCCGTCTCACATCATAGAAATAGAGTAACTGAATCCTCCTCGAAAGGTCATAATATCACATGGCCTTGCCACAACTTATAATTCTATCCAAACACTATTGCCCATGAAGCACCTCAAGTCACCATGCTCAAAATGGTCAGCCACGCACATATTAGGTCTGAACTCAAGCAATCAAGCACACCTACGGTGAAACAATTAATATACACTATCAAATCCTGAAAGGACACAACCGATGCGCTATTCGTCGAGCAATACCCAATATGGACTTGTCCTTAGAAGCTAGGAAATAATGCATACAAAGTAACAAATAACTAAGACTATTTTCTCACATCACACTGTTGCAGCGTGCAACCCGATCCAGATGACATACCCGTGGTGGCGTTCCACCCGCTCCAAATACCATACCCGCCAGCGTGCCACCCAATCCACACATATATACCTCGCAAAAAAGAAATGCACATCGAGTCAAATTTTCTCATTATAATAACTTATATAGTACTATGCTCGGCCACACGAAACACATCCGTAAAGTCCCTCAATACCGGTACTGAATCAATGGTAGAACCCTCTGCACCGACATCTGCCACCAAGGCCCAACTAACAAAGCAATACCTTCCATCCATCCGCTGGTCCTAGGGGTACAACTACCCTGCTAGAACATAATCTGATGCACTCTGTTACGCAATTTGTGGCATTTTCTGACATAGTACATATTACATTAGTCTAGACAATCTGACATTGGCACAACCAGTCTGCAATCTAATATCATAACCCAAATTTAACATATCAAACAAAGAAAGATCCAGGAGGGCTTCCAATTTCCAATAACCACTAAACGGTGCCGATACAAACGATATACAACCACTGCATAGGCGGATCACGAGAACTTCTAGTCTCCAACATATATATAATACATGAATCACTATGCCTGATCGCACACTCCACTGTACGAATACAATACACACATCAAGCATCCATTCATACCACAAAAAACATTCAGAATTTTCCTATGCCATCAACAATTTAATCATCACAATCGATCCAACCAGAGAATACCACAATACCACTAGATATTATCAGTTTACATTACCTTGCCCTTTTTGAACATATACCCTGCCAAATCACTAGAATAGCAGTACCATTTTTCCTTAATCACCAGAAAGATCAATTATTAAATTATATGCAGCTGCCCGCATTGATCCAAAATTCTAATGACTTACCATTATATTATGAACTGAACCAAAACCTTGAACATGCCAATATCATCTTTCCATAACACACCGCATATACTATACCATACTAAAATAACATAGGGACTTTTATCCCCCTCCTACGCCGCAAACATCGACGCACTCAACTAGTCAAGAACTTTCATGATCCCATATAGAAGAAAAATCATTACACATTCCAAGCTTCGCTTACCAACAGAAAATATACTCATTTTCAGACTGCGGTAAAACACATCACGAACTCTTTCTCCCAATTCTATTGCACAAACTAAACTGCGAGGACTGAGTCCTTCTACCCACATCGAGCCACGCAACTGCCAGCACTCAAGAGCTATGTTGTACAATACCTGCAAGACTCATTACTTCGAACACATAAAAGGAATTAATCGTATCCTTATCATACCATTTAGTTTATTATCAAGCTATTCCATTTATCCCAATTTTCTTTCTGATTCATCTTTAATATAATATTTTCCTTTGCTGTAGCATTACAATGCCTCAATTTAGGCTCACCACAGGAGATTGAAACATAAGACCACATTTTCTAAGGCTCATAGGCCACTGATTACTTTCTCAAATGTCCTCCAGAATTACCGCATTCCAGAATACTTTGTTTTGGAAGCACTTCATGCGAATCTAAATTTGTTACCACTACTTCCCTGATACTGATACTTATGACCCCGTAGTTAACACAAAATACCACAAGTCTTGATTTTTTCTAATGAAAACACTGTCTTTCGTCACATACGCAACCTTAAAACACATGATTATTACGTGTATTATATTGAACACATTAAACCATTCTCGGGCGTCATTCACCCTTATTCAGCTGTAATTCAACTGTCTTATTGAACAGAACCAGCCTTGTTAGAACTCTGACACCGCAGAACATGATTACATACAGATACAAATAGCTATCTTTCTTTTCTATATACCGAGCATTCTTTATCAACAGAAATTCAAAACATCCTAGTATTTCTTCACATCTATGAAGCACCATATAACCTTTATCAAAATTTCCCCACATACTTAGATATAGAACCAATATAGCACACAATAGTGCAATCAGTTAATCAATAACAACCTCCTCAACTTGGCTCGAAGCCATATATCAAAACATCTTTAACCACTCATAGCATTCTTACTCAAATAATGCCGCAGTGTTATAGTGAGATTAAACTCGAGTCATTTACAAGCTTTTGCAGAGACTCATCATCAGAAATCTTAACTCTTCTGCAATTCTTGCATTCATTCACACACAACAGTTAAGCCCACTCTTTAGGTGACAAAATCTTTTCTAAGTCTCAAATTTTTCAAAAATTTCGACAGAGTTTCCTTTGTAATTTGGCCTATCCACCTACCAGAGAATCACCAAAACCATCCTAACAATACGTCCACAACTCGACAAGACATCACAATGTATATCAACAACATTAATCTCAATACTACACAAATTATATTATCAAAATTGATACATTGACATGCGTTGCACCTGCCCGAATCATAACACATATCAAATACTTTTTAATTACACATAAGAATCAACCCACCTAAGGAGACTTCGCAAGAGATAACCCACCTGCTTCGCCTCATTTTATCATTTCAATACGATACCTTCCACCAGGATACACATAGCACAATCACTTTAGTCTTCCTGAGTCTGAACTCATTATACTACACGTAAGGCACTTTACCTTCCAACTAAGAGATATGATAAATATTCACCACGCCCATAGCTCGGGGCTAAACAACAGATCACAATAAGAGTCGAACACCTAACAACTCATCCATTATCAAGCTGCCATTTCCATAATTAGGGACAATACCGATTGTCACACCTCCCTTTTTACTACCCCAACACACTTAAATGCGTATAAATGCACTTGTAGGGTATACCCCGACGCTCAATCACCCAAGACGGATAAAATAACGTAAGGGAGGGAGTTTTTCCAATTAAAGGACAGTCGGTTCGGGATTTTATTAGAGATTAATCAGAGTCGCCACTTGAGAAGGGTAATGGTGTCCCAAGTCACCGGTTAATCCCAAATCCGAGGAAATTTGACTCTTATAGGTGTCTGCGAAGCAGAGGTCCGGATAAGGAACTCTGTTAACCCGAGAGAAGGTGTTAGGCACTCCCGGATTCCGTGGTTTTAGCACGGTCGCTCCACCGTCATTCTTGGCTTTTGTTTGACTGAATTATGGATTTTAACAACATAATGTGCTTTTTTTTACATAAATATTATTTTTTAAGAATTTGCGACATTGCGGAAACACACCTCGAGTCATACCGCAACCAGTACGCCTATGACTTTCGGTATATTTCGGCTTTGCCGAGATTTGGATTTGAGTCGCACCAAGTGCACACTCGTTCAATGGAAAGTATATTAAAATCGTGCCCTAAATGATGTCTATCGGCTTTTAACTTTTGGGAGAGGCTATGGAATTCGCTATTAGCCTCTCCGAATATACTATGTTATCTCATTACTAAATGGGGGCCCCGGTGTTATTCGGGTGAGGCTCATCCCAATTTAATTTGTTAAAGTCCAATCCTATTTCATTTGATTGCATTTTTTGATACATTGTTTTTTCCTTACTCGTATTGCTAACATTGTAGTAATCCAGGCCCGTTATTCCTGTTGTTTATTGGGCCTTGGGTTCTTCGCTTGTTCATCCAGCCTTCGATCCATCCAGGTCTTCGAGACCCAAGCTTGTTTCTAGGCTTTTAATCAACGAATCAATCAGCTTTATATTACAGTCCAGGCCCACATTACACATAGGGTCCAAACCAAAATTGCAATAACAAAAGTACATCACATAATTCGTATGAAGAATCAAATACTCGGAAAAAATGAAACCAAATCAATTTTATTCAATTTTTAGAAGATGAAAACCACTATACAATATAATCAATACTTACACCAGATTACCACTAATTAATCTATATACGACTGGACTACCACTGTTTCTTTATTTTCTACCGAAGAGCCTACACCATCGTAGAAATCAATTATACTAAGAAAGGAAGAAAAAGTGATTTGAACTATATATGACAGTGTTTAATCAATCCAATTATTTGCTAATGTCAACTAAATTATCCAAGACTAAATGATCTATTCATATGTACACTAGTATATTATTGATTCTAATTCAGCTTAGCTTATGAGATATCGTGAACCCCAGTTGCGAATGAACCACTGCTTCTTCTGACTACTCTTCTCTTTTGGACTTGTTATACAACTTTAAGCTATGTTTGAACACTGGTTTTAACACCATGGCCTATCTCACTCCTCATCTTTTAAACTTATTCAAACATTAAAATCAATTAACGAAACATATTAACTAAGTGACTTTATTATTATTAATGCATGCAGGTGAGTTGATTAACTCTGGTTTTAATGGTATTCCTATTTAACTAAGTGGTAAGTGATCCTATGACTATACTACCGTTATGCTACTGATGACTTGTTCCATTACCAAATTATTGGCCAAAATCATGATTGAATCACTGTTTAATCTAGCGTTTCCTATTTTTAAGCTTATCTATGTTTAAATGACATCTAATATGTGATTATGATCTATGAATCTACTGTGAGTGAGTGACCACCGGTTTTGAAGCTATTGTTAACTAACCCATATTTTAAAATCCATTACCTAATTAAGCTAAGTGATGCACTACCTACATTATCATTACACTACTACTATTAGACTAGCTATTACATCTTTTGTGTTCGTTTTTCTACTACTATAGACTACTACAATGGAATAAGCCACAAACTTAAACTAATAAACTAAACTACTACTACACAACAAAATGTAATCAAATCCGGAGCTTCATTTTCATTTCAACAACTCAGGATTACAGCTTCAAGTGAAAGAATAGTGTACCTGAATCAAAGCAGAGAAAACCAATGAGTTCTAGGGGGGAGAAGCAAACAACCAGCAAAGATCCAAACAAGCAATGCAACAGTGAATTGGATGCCAAATGAATTGAACAGCACAACAATCAGCAAACAGGAAACCCATTAGAATTCAAATAGAAATCCAGACCAAATTCCAGCAAAGAATTTCGAAACCAGAAGAAATTAACCAGTTTTTTACTCGGAAATCCCAGAAATCTTATTGTTTTTATGCTATTTCTTTTTTCTGAAGCTTTGTATTCAAAAGCCAGCCCTTAATACTCTCTTTTTGGGGGTATATATAGGTTGAAATGGCTGAAACTTGGGGGAAAAGAAATGGGAGTTAAATTCACTTCTTTCCCTTTTAAAATTGCTAAATCTACACTTACACCCCTATTTCTGTTATCAGATTCCCTTCCAGCATGTGCTGGAAGGTTCTTTTTGATTCTTTTCCTAAGATTTTACCAAAGTATCCCTAATAGTTAAAGATTTTTACAGATTTCCCTTTTTAGGGAGACCATTATACCCCTCAATCTCTGCAAAAATGCATAAATCAGGAGCACAAATGACTCGTATGTCCCTATATGCTCTATTTAATCTACCATTTTACCAATTTGTGTTTCTTTTATGCCCTTAAGGACACTGCTGAATTACCCGACCTACCTAGGTCAGGTTTTTCAGCATTTTTAGACTTTATTTAACTAAGGGCCAGTCCTTGCATTGGTATTTAAGGACTGGCCAATTTTAACTTGAAGAACTATTTCAATTTTAACCAATTTTGCTTTATTTTCTGTTAATTAAAGACTTTGACTTCATTTTTAAGCTAATTGCAGGACTAGCCTGCTTTATTGTTATATTTATACTATTTAAAACTTAGCCAGTCTCAAGTTGAGACTTAGCTTTGGCTATTAAAGCCAATCACTGAACATTTGGGCCCAAAACCATTTGCAGGTTTGGCCATTTTATGCTCAGGGCTCTAAAGAGAGCCTGGGCTAGTCTGCATTTGCAGACATAGCCCCTTTTGCACAACCAGCCACTTTAAAAGTGGATTGTGTGTTAGGGCTTTATAGAATAGGTCAACCCTTTGCAGGGTTGGCCATTCTTAAGCCAATTATTTAACTGATTGCCTATTTTTTATGAATTTCAGTTTTATCCTATTTAAAGACTAGCCATTTTCATGAAACCCTAGCACTAACAACTATAACCAATCCACCTAAGCATGACAAATATTAGCAGTGTTCATACTTAACACAAAACTATTGCAAGCCTAGCCATTTCATCATACAATTGCACATATAACCACATGAAACCAAATATGGTTCATTAACCAATTAAAATTCAGAAAAGAAGATTGATAATGTTAAATCTCAACAAATCAAATCACCTAATTTAAATTCATGTA
The DNA here is from genome assembly GCA_032618575.1 of Nicotiana noctiflora. NCBI lineage: Eukaryota > Viridiplantae > Streptophyta > Magnoliopsida > Solanales > Solanaceae > Nicotiana > Nicotiana noctiflora. Next base: position 144,700 of record JASVEL010011908.1, read on the forward strand.
GCAACATGTCAATTGACATCAATCAGGCATAGTTACAATCATTTCATGCTAGATGGCATACTGAAAAACTCTAAAAATACTTAGCATTCATGGTTATGAGTACATAGACACTAAGTTCTCACAAAAATAATCAACAGGAAATGAAACATGGCTTATTTCAATAAGGAGAACAATGGACCTTGGCAAGATAATATGAGAGTGGTATTCAACCAGACATACTAATCTAAAACTTTTCCAAATACCAACCTAAATCTGATATAAATGCATGACAGGTAACATGAAGATGAAGAACAAAAAGATCATGGAGAAACAGTGGAAAAGAGACAGGAAAGATTAACAACTTAGTGTAAAGATGAAAAGAGAACAAAGTTAAGCTAGTATTAGAACTAAACATGTATGACATTAAGAGAAGACTAGATTGTAAAAGCTAAACAAATCAAGGACTATAACATTTACAAGATGAGGAAAGAAAAGGGAATCAAGGTGGTTCTTTGACTTAACAGAAGCAGATCATGATTTGAAACAAGCAAAACAAAGGAACTCCATGAAGATAAACAAGGTAAGCCTAGTTCCGTCATAAATCATTAAAGCCAAACATCAAGAGTAGTCAGACAGATCCAAAAAATGAAGAAAAGGAAATGAATCAAAGTAACTTAAACTTATTATCTATGACTTTAAACATAAAAGAACTAAAAGACAAAGGTCAACGGCCATGCTTTTGTAATGATTCAAAACCAATAGTGAAACAGTCAGGGGAAAAGATGAGACTTCTGAAATTAAGGCTAAGAGCCATGAGATCAAAACCAAACAAACAACATCTCATCACTAACATGCTCGGAAGAAAAGATTAAGGAACCTTATGACTAAATATCAAAGACAATTAATGATAAAACAAACCCTAAAACTAAACATGTTGAGAAAAGCTACTCAGTATAGAAGGAAAACAGATTAACATGTGAGGATATACAAGATCAAATTGTAGCAACAGAAGATAAGCAGAACATAAAATCAAAATCAAAACCTAAAACTATCATGTGAAACAAGATCTAAGAAAACAGAATATGCAAGAAGAACACAAGTAAAAATCATAAACAACAAAAGCTTAAACGAATAAGAAGAAGGGTAGGGACTTAGCTTAGCGGGGCCTGTCCCCCGAGCTTCCTACTCTTTTTTTTTTCTTTTCTCTATTTCTTTTGGATTCTCAGGCCCTCTTCTTGTTTCTTTTCTTCTTTATTCTTTTCAGAACTCTTTTTTTTTCTTTCTGTTACTTTCTTTTCTGATTTTTCTTTTTGGCTCAAAGATGGAGCCTTTTTGAGTTCTGAGTTATAGGGGGGAATTCAGGAGTGTAAAAGAATGGATCTTGGGGGTTTTGATTTTGGGGGTCGCCGGAGTTAGGGTTCCGACGACCCTTTTTCGGATATTCGAGGCGATTGAAGATGATTCGAGGGGTATGGCTAGTATGGTTGGATAGATCGTGGAACGGGGATTCGAACGGCATTGGTTTGAGGCGGTGTTTCATACTTTAGTGGTCACCGGCGGTGAGTTCCGGGGACCGGGACTTGAAGAACAGGGGTTTTTCTAAGGCTTTCTCTGGTGTTTGGTGAGTGGACATGAAGAAGAAGCAAAGGGAGGTGAAAGAGGTAGCCGGAGACCACCATGGAAGGCGGTGGCCTCCATGGCCGGCGATGATTGAAGAGAAGAAGATGAAAAAGATGCTAAGGGCGGCTAGGGTTAGAATTTGGCAAAAATGGTTGGCTTCTTCAGACAGAAGCCTTATATAGGTAATATGTCCTAGGAAATCTTGGCCGTCCGTTTGATGGAGATCAACGGCCAAGAATAGGCGTTACTAAAACGACCCCGTTTAGGGGCATATGAGGCTTTAAGCCATCATCCGTTAGATCAACTCAATTGAACGGCTAAGATTAATCCACTTATTTAATTAACTAAATTAATTTGGCCAAAATATCTCCACCGTTGGATTCAACCTATTGAACGGTGGAGATTAAATCTCGTGGAATTCAGACGGGCCAATTCGCTGGGCCTAAGCCCTGGGCCAAACAATTGGATCTCAGTTAGCCCAATTTATTGTACCTATATATATGTATGTTTTCCGATATTTAATTATTTTTTAAGGGTTTTCTTTTATATATTTTTTTCTTTTCTTTTATGGAATATTATAAAAATCTAATTTCCTGCTTACTCTAATTATCTAATATTTTTTGGCAATTTTCTACTATTTTTCCCTAATTTCTATTACTTAATACTATTTTTGCTATTTCTCTTAAAAAATTAACTAATTAAACTAGCCAATTAATTACATAGCCTATTATATATTTTTTCTATTTTTCTTCTAATTTCTACTTATTCAAACACAAAAGCATAGCTAATTTCAAACAAAGCAAGTAATTGCACTCAAAAACATATTTATTTTAAATTTTAGAATTAATTACTTAGTGCAAAAATCATGTGCTCACAGCTGCCCCTCTTTGCTCGGGAACACGAAGAGTTTCAGTGCAAAGACAAGTGAGCAATAATGAGAGATTTTTGCACATTGGCACATTCCGTGAAAGCATTTTTGAAAACCTTTTGACCGCACCCTGCTTTAGAGGTTGCCTACATATCCTGGGCTAAACAGGAATCAGGTCAGTGTAGTTCGGGAAGGTCTGGCAGTTTAAAACTACCAGACTCACTGTTGCATTGACACTGTTGAGACCTGCTGACTTACTCCTTATTACACCGGGGAGGAGAAATGTAAAATGAAGAAGCTATTCTAAGCTATGATCCTACAATTACAATTGTTCCTAATCTTTCTTTTGCTGATTTTCTTTGATGCTAACTCTCTTTTTTGTTGATTTTCTTTGATGCTGACTCTCTTTGTTGTTGATTTTCTTTTTTCCCCCCCTTTTTTTTGATTTTCACTGGTATTTCTTGATCTCGAGTTGAACCTGCTCAAAACAAAACAACAAACTACCTTTTTTTCTTTTCTGCCCCAGTGTGGGCTTTTAACTGTATAAACCATGATGTGCAGAAATGTATTCCCGTATTTGAAGGTGGGCGCCTAACAGAAATTAAACGTGCAATGCAAATGCAGAAAAGTATTCCCGTATTAGAAGGTGGGCACCTAACAGAATTTAAACGTGCAATGCAAATGCAGAAAAGTATTCCCGTATTAGAAGGTGGGCACCTAACTGAAATTAAACGTGCAATGCGAATGCAGAAAAGTATTCCCGTATTAGAAGGTGGGCACCTAACAGAATTTAAACGTGCAATGCGAATGCAGAAAAGTATTCCCGTATTAGAAGGTGGGCACCTAACAGAAATTAAACGTGCAATGCGAATGCAGAAAAGTATTCCCGTATTAGAAGGTGGGCACCTAACAGAATTTAAACGTGCAATGCAAATGCAGAAAAGTATTCCCGTATTAGAAGGTGGGCACCCAACAGAATTTAAACGTGCAATGCGAATGCAGAAAAATATTCCCGTATTAGAGGGTGGGCACCTAACAGAATTTAAACGTGCAATGCGAATGCAGAAAAGTATTCCCGTATTAGAAGGTGGGCACCTAACAGAAATTAAACGTGTAATGCGAATGCAGAAAAGTATTCCCGTATTAGAAGGTGGGCACCTAACAGAAATTAAACGTGCAATGCGAATGTAGAAAAATATTCCCGTATTAGAAGGTGGGCACCTAACAAAATTTAAACGTGCAATGCGAATGCAAAAAAATATTCCCGTATTAGAAGGTGAGCACCTAACAGAATTTAAACGTGCAATGCAAATGCAGAAAAGTATTCCCGCAGCCTGAGGACTGGGGAGTGGATTTTAAAAGATGTTACCTTCCTCTTTTTGGTATTTTCTTTTTACCAACTTATCTCTTGCTTGTGAATTTCTCCACTTATTCGGCAGACTTTCTCTTTTTGGTATTTTAAATTTTCCACATTGGTCACATTCACTTTAAAGTGATTAGTGACAATTTGTTCCTGCATGAAACAAAATTTATTAGATATAAACTGCTGGCAACTGGCATCTGCCGTCCCCACTTCTTATTGCTTCCTTTGTTTTTGCTTTCTCATGTTGCATGACTTTCGACTTCTTGTCCCTTGCAGACTTTTTTTGTATTTTCTCATTTCTCCATTTTTGTTTTGTTTTCTTTTTCTTTGGCCATGTTTGCCAAGCTTCTTTATTCCCTTCCCAAATCTTCTTTCCTTTCTGATCCAGTGTTGTTTCAGCTTCCGTTATCAGGAGCTGGTAGTTAGCTCTCAAAAGGTAAACAATGAAATGCAGAAAATGAAAGAAAAGTAAGGGTGTTTTGGAGGGATGATAGAACTTATCTGGGTATTCGCTGGCTGATTCCGCTGACCATGCCATGTATTTAAACTCTGACCCAGTTCGTTCCAATCATTATTCTGACTCTGAATTGCCTTTGACCCAAACCGATACTATTTTTGTTGCCTTTTCTCTTTCTCTGATAGTCCTCACGATCGCTCTATGGTGCCTCGAAAGGTTTTCACCAATAAGACTCTTTCATTTATTCTCTCAACCTCACAATCATCTCACAGTGCCGATTAAGGTTTTCACTGATGAGACTCTCTCATTTTATTTCTCTCAGACTCACAATCGCCTCATAGTGCCGGTTAAGGTTTTCACTGATGAGACTCTCTCATTTTTTTTATTATTTTTCATTTTTCCTTTTTGTATCTTGTTTTCTGTACCACGGGTATTTTCCGATGCTTCGCTCCTCCTTCGTTGTATTTGTTATCATTTCAGAATCGATCAGAAGGTCTTTCTTTGGACTGTAACGTGGCTTTTGGATGGGTTAAGAAAGAAAGGTATAAAGGCTCAAAATTTCACGAGGGTTCAAAAATATTTACAACTCTCGGAATTATTAAACATAACTCCTGCCCCAGTTTCAATATGTGGGGAATTTTTGGATTTTTCCTTTATTGTGACTGAACCTCAAGGAGGCTGCCTACGTACACTTTCGGGATCAAGTCAGACGTAGTTCATCCAACTTCATTAGTTAGATGGATTTCTTTTGACTTTTTCCCGATTTATTTGTCTTTTTTCTTTTTTCATTTTTTTTTCATCATTTTTTTTATTATTATTTTTTTTTTCATTTTTCCATCATTTCATTTTTCATTTTGGCGATTTTAATCTTATTGCACCAAAGCGATTCCGAGAGAGGGATATGAAAGAATTTATTGATTAAGGCTCAAAGGGGTTATCAACGGATAAAGTGTTTGGATAGAGAATAAAATGCCTTCGTCATTTCAATTCCAAAATCACAACAAAATACAAAACACATAATTGAAAAGGAATCATACATAGTATCTTTTGACTGCATCTGAATTGATAGCAGTCTCTACGCACTTTCCTTCAACATCTGTTAAATACAATGCTCCATTGGACAACACCCGTGATACCACAAATGGTCCCTGCCAATTTGGCGCAAACTTGCCTTTCGCCTCGGCCCAATGCGGTAAGATACGCCTCAACACAAGTTGTCCGACTTCAAACTTTCGAGGTCGTACCTTCTTATTGTATGCTCTGGCCATTCTTCGTTGATACAACTGCCCATGGCAAACTGCGGCCAACCTCTTCTCATCAATCAAATTCAACCGCTCTAACCGGGCTTTTACCCATTCATCGTCATCTATCTCAGCTTCAGCTATGATCCACAATGACGGTATTTCTATTTCTGCGGGTATAACAGCCTCTGTTCCATACACCAGTGTATAAGGTGTGGTTCCGATAGAAGTACGTGCCGTCGTGCGGTAACCCATGAGAGCAAAGGGTAACTTTTCATGCCATTGCCTGGATCCCTCCACCATTTTTCGGAGAATCTTCTTGATATTCTTGTTCGCCGCTTCTACTGCACCATTCGCCTTTGGCCTGTAAGGTGTGGAATTGCGGTGTGTAATCTTAAACCTTTCACAAACTTCCGCCATGAGATGACTGTTCAAATTGGCTCCTTTGTCTGTGATAATCACCTTGGGAATTCCAAACCGGCATATGATATTCTCGTGCACAAAATCCACCACCGCTTTCTTCGTCACTGCCTTGAATGTCTTAGCTTCAACCCACTTGGTAAAATAATCAATTGCAACCAGAATGAATCTGTGCCCATTAGAAGCGGCCGGATCTATCGGGCCGATAACATCCATGCCCCAAGCAACAAAGGGCCAAGGCGCTGACATTGTATGCAATCCATAAGGCGGGGAATGGATCAGATCCCCATGCACCTGGCATTGGTGGCATTTCTTCACATACCTGATACAATCACGCTCTATAGTGAGCCAGTAGTACCCCGCTCTCAAAATCTTCTTTGCTAAAACATATCTGCTCATGTAGGGTCCACATACTCCGGCATGTACTTTAATCATGATTTCATTTGCTTGTTGTGCATCCACACACCGCAATAAACCCAGATCTGGTGTTCCTTTGTATACCACTCCTCCACTGAGGAAAAATCCATTGGCTAGACGCCTGATGGTTCTCTTCTGGTCTCCAGTGGCTTGCTCAGGGTATTTACCAGCTTTCAAGTATTCTCTAATATCATGATACCACGGCTCTCCATCTGACTCTTCTTCCACAGTGAAGCAATAAGCATTCTGATCGCGGACTTGGATCTGGAGTGGATCTATATATGTCTTGTCCGGATGATGCAACATAGAGGACAATGTGGCCAAAGCATCTGCAATCTCATTGTGCATTCTCGGGATGTGCTTGAATTCTATAGACTGGAATCTTTGAGACAACTCGTGCAAACAATACCGATAAGGTATCAATTTCAAATCTCGTGTCTCCCATTCCCCTTGAATTTGGTGTACCAAAAGATCCGAGTCACCCATGACCAAAATCTCTTGAATACCCATGTCAATTGCCATCCTTAATCCCAAGATGCACGCCTCATATTCGGCCATATTGTTGGTGCAGAAAAATCGAAGCTGAGCTGTGACGGGATAGTGTTGACCCGTACTTGAAATGAGTATCGCTCCGATACCAACGCCCTTGCTGTTGACGGCTCCGTCAAAGTATATTTTCCATCCTGGTCTCTCATCTTGCTCCATCTCCTCGACAATCATTGCCTCTTCATCCGGAAAGTACGTCTTTAATGGTTCATACTCATCATCCACCGGATTCTCAGCTAAGTGGTCTGCAATAGCTTGTGCTTTCATTGCCGTACGAGTTACATAGACAATGTCGAATTCTGTAAGCAGAATCTGCCATTTGGCCAATCTTCCCGTAGGCATGGGCTTCTGAAATATGTACTTGAGAGGATCCAGTCGTGATATCAAGTACGTGGTATATGCTGACAAATAATGCTTTAGCTTCCGAGCTACCCAAATCAATGCACAACAAGTTCTTTCCAGTTGGGTATACTTCACCTCGTAGGATGTAAACTTTTTGCTGAGGTAATAGATGGCTTGTTCTTTCTTGCATGTCTCATCATGTTGACCCAGTACACAACCGAAAGAGTTATCCAGCACTGTCAGATACAAAATCAAAGGTCGCCCTGGTTCTGGTGGTACTAACACTGGAGGATTGGCCAAATATTCCTTGATCTTGTCAAAGGCTTCCTTGACACTCGTCGGTCCATTTCACTGCTGCATCTTTCTTCAACAACTTGAATATCGGCTCACACGTTGATGTCAATTGAGCAATGAACCGACTAATGTAATTTAACCTTCCTAGTAAGCTCATGACCTCCTTCTTGTTCTTCGGCGGAGGTAGACTTTGAATAGCCTTGATCTTTGATGGATCCAGTTCAATACCTCGCCGACTCACAATAAACCCCAGTAGTTTCCCTGAAGGTACTCCAAAGGCGCATTTCGCAGGGTTGAGCTTTAAATTGTACCTCCGGAGTCTTTGGAAGAATTTCCTCAAATCTTTCACATGATCAGGTTGTTTCCTGGACTTTATGATGACATCGTCCACATATACTTCAATTTCTCGATGCATCATATCGTGGAACATTGTGGTCATTGCCCTCATGTAAGTTGCCCCGCATTCTTCAATCCAAACGGCATTACTCTGTAACAGTACGTTCCCCAAGGTGTAATGAAGGCAGTTTTCTCAGCATCTTCTTCGTCCATAAGGATCTGGTGATAACCAGCATAACAGTCCACAAACGAACCGATTTCATGCTTGGCGCAATTGTCGATCAATATGTGAATGTTTGGCAACGGAAAGTCATCCTTCGGACTAGCTTTGTTGAGGTCTCTATAGTCTACACACACTCTGGTTTTGCCATCTTTCTTCGGGACCGGCACAACATTTGCCAACCAGGTGGGGTACTTGGTAACTCTTATGACCTTTGCCTCAAACTGCTTATTCACCTCCTCTTTTATCTTCACACTAATGTCCGTTTTGAATTTCCTCAGCTTTTGCTTTACCGGCCGGCATTCAGAATAGATAGGCAACTTGTGTACCACCAAATCGGTGCTAAGTCCGGGCATGTCATCATAGGACCAGGCAAAGATGTCCTTAAATTCATGTAACAACCTTATCAATTCATCCCTGAGGGGCGCCTCCAAATGTACACTAATCTTTGTTTCTCGGACATCATCTTCGCTCCCCAAATTTACAGATTCCGTATCACTCTGATTCGGTTTGGGTTTTTCCTCGTATTGTTTCATGTCCTTACTTATTTCCTCCAGGGCCTCCTCATCCTCACATTCTATTCACTATCTTCCTCGATTTCTTGTATAGTAACGTGATTGTCAGAACTGGGTCTAGAATCCTTCACGCATGACATGGCATTGGAATCAACACATGCAAAAACTGTACAAAAGGAAAAATAAAGAAAAATAAGGCAAAAGTGAAGAAAAGGAAAACTGCATTTCATTGATGAAAGAACGAACAATGTTCGGGATACATGGTGATTTTCTTTTCATGAGGGGAATGGGAAAACTATAAAAATAACAACTTTTGGGAAAGCAATGATGAAATTTTGGAGCTAACTACCAAGACTCCTTCCTGATAGGGAAAGGAGTAGCTTCCCAGTTGTTCAACATGATTCCGGGTCCCACAAACTGCACGTCCATTTTGCTTGTGCCTTCCCCTGCTTCAATCGTATTCACCTCCCAAAACATCTTCTCAAAACCCAACATTTCTTCATCAAGTTGGGTCTTAATGCACTTTGTCGCAGCAGATGGTTGATATTTGGTACCAGGCCTGATGAAGGTGTCGGATAATTTGGGTATGGGTTTGGGCAAGGTCCAGTTCTTTTTGGCTTTTGAGGCTCTTTGGATGTCGGCAAAGGTGGGTTTGAACCCTAAGCCGAATGTACCTTTGTTTTCCGGAAGCTGAACTGGTTGAATGACTCCCTGCAATGTTTTGCCTAATCCCCTCCCTGGTGCAAATCCGTTTCTCAGCATTTCTCTGGCCACCATCACAGCAGTTGGTGCCATCATAGGGGTTGGCAACTTTTCCCCTTCAGCAATTTTGTTCACCACTATAGCATCCGTCACTTGGTAGACCCAAGGACCTCTATCCCCATCAGTATCATCAAAAGGTGCTACCACATTACAAGCATTTTCCTCCCCATGTACGACAATCTCTTGCTGTTCCCACTCAAACTTGACCATCTGGTGTAGAGAAGATGGTACTGCCTTGGCCGCGTGAATCCAGGGTCGGCCTAACAATAAGTTATATGACACAGCAATGTCAAGCACCTGGAACTCCATAGTAAAGTCAACTGGACCGATTGTCACTTCTAGAATAATATCTCCCAACGTTTTTTACCTCCGCCGTCAAACCCTCTCACGTTGATACTGTTCTTCCGGATTCTGTCCGGGCTAATGTTCAGCTTCCCTAAAGTTGACAGCGGGCAAATGTTAGCGCTCGATCCGTTGTCAATCAATACCCTGGTCACTACTGACTCTTCACTTTTTACTGTGAGGTACAATGCCTTATTGTGTTCAGTTCCCTCCACCGGCAGCTCCCTATCAGAGAATGTGATCCTATTAGACTCGAAAATCTTGTTGGTAATCTTTTCCAAGTGACACACTGAAATCTTTTCCGGAACATGAGCCTCATTTAGAATCTTCATAAGAGCCTTCCGGTGTTCTTCTGAATGTATCAGCAAAGATAGCAAAGAAATCTGGGCAGGGGTCTTTCTCAACTGCTCAACCACTGAGTACTCTTGTGACTTCATTTTCTTAAGGAATTCTTCTGCTTCCTCTTCCGACACTGGCTTCTTCAATTGACTTTCTTTTACCGCTTTCATCTTTCTCAGTTCCTTTGGAGCAAAGCACCTTCCAGACCGGGTGAGTCCATGCGTTTCATTAATTTCACCAGAAATCTCTTTTCCTTTATAAACTACTGCTACCTTGTTATAGTTCCAAGGTACAGTCTTTGTACTCACCACCGGCATTTGCACTACCGGCTTTATAATTACTGGTTCAGTACTTGCGCCTTTCACAGTTACAATCGTCTTTGCGCCTGGCACTACCACTTTTAAACCTCCCACCACTACCGGTTTTGGTTTCTCAACAATCGCTTTCTCTTTCACAGCTTCCTTTTCTAACTTGCCACTCGACTTTATCATCATCACAGCTTGAGACGGTTTCCGACTACTATCACCTTGCACCAGTTCTATCATGTGTGTTTCGTGGTGATTTGGCAGCGGATTCTGGGTAATGTTTGGGGCTTCGGGAGCCTGTACTTCAATCCTCCTCTCATCAATGAGATCCTGAATGGCATTCTTTAATTGCCAACATTTTTCAGTATCGTGACCCAACGTTCCCGAACAGTATTCACATCTAACAGAAGGATCAAGATTTTTCGGGGGTGGGTTTGGAACTTTTGGTGCAACTGGGCTTAACATCCCCAATTCTTTCAACCTATGATAAAGGCTGGTATATGATTCTCCGAGAGGGGTGAATGTTTTTCTTGCTTTGTTTCTCCAATCAGAGTCCGGCCTGGGTCTATTTTGGTTTCGGTAAGGTTTAGAGGTTGGGTATGTGTTCTGGGTGTGGTACACATTATGTGGAGCCTGAGTTCTCCACACGTGTGGTGGTGGTGGTGGGTAGGCTTGGGCTTGTGGGTGGTGGTAATGTGGGACAGTTGGTGGGTATGGTGGTGGTGGTGGGTTATATGGGCTTGGTGTGTTGTATGGGTTTGGCGGATAAGATGGTGGTGGTGGATTATATGGAGTTGCTGGGCTTGGTGGGTGTTGGCGGTAGGGTCTTGGTGGGTTATAATGTGGGTTGCGACTCCATGGCCTACTTTCTACGGATGCTACTTCTTCCTTCTTCTTCTTTCCCATCACTCCCCCGTTTCCACTTTGTATAGCTTGATTGGTGGCCTTGATAGCCGAAAAACTCATAATTTTGTTTGTCTTCAAACCTTCCTCTACAAAACTTCCCATTTTCACAACTTCATTAAAACTCTTTCCAATTGCCGACACTAGATGGCCGTAGTATGTTGGCTCCAGAGCCTGTAGAAAACAATCCACCATCTCCCCTTCTTTCATGGGTGGATCCACTCTAGCGGCCTGTTCCCTCCATCTAAAACCGTATTCCCTAAAGCTTTCTCCCGGCTTCTTCTCCATCTTGGTAAGGGATAACCTGTCGGGTATGATCTCCAAATTGTACTGAAAATGGCTTGCAAAGGCTTGTGCTAGGTCATCCCAGACGAACCACCTTGTATGGTCTTGTCGAGTATACCATTCTAAAGCCGAACCACTCAGACTCTGGCTGAAGTACGCCATCAATAATTCATCTCTGCCTCCCGCACCTCTCATCTTGCTACAGTATCCTCTCAGATGAGCCACCGGATCCCCGTGTCCGCTATACATGTCGAACTTTGGCAACTTGAATCCCGCGGGAAGCTGCACCTCGGGGAACAGACACAGGTCTTTGTAGGCTACACTCACCTGCCCTCCCAGTCCTTGCATAGTGCGGAAAGCATTCTCAAGACTTTTCACTTTCCGAGCCATCTCTTCCTGCCCGGCACTTGTTTCCATTATCGGAGCATGAGACTCATGTTGTCTGAAAGTTGGCTCCGGAGGGTAGTAGTGAGGATCCTGGATATGAAACATCGGTTCACTAGAGGATTTGTGCATAGCGGCGGGTGGAGGTGCCACATACACAGGAGCAACTTGTGGTATGTGAGGTGGTGCTTGCTTGGCTGGGGGTGGTGGTATCTGGGAGGTGGAAGCATAGTAATGAGGGTAATCGGGGTAGGTGGAGGACGAGTTCATTGTTGGTGGCTCAGGGTTAGGATTGGCTGGAGGGACATATGCAGGGTTAGCAGGGTAGGCTGGTAGTGGTTGACCTCTAGACCAAGCCTGGTACATTTCGGCCATCTGCTGTCTCAGCTTGTACATTTCTTCCTTCATCCCTGCCACATCCACGATCTCTTCTTCGTGAGCAGGATCCACAATAGTTGCCTCGATTTCCTGGGACACAACCTTTGTCATCTTTTTGTATCTGGTGTTGTATGGGTGGGTAGCCAGAATGCCAGTTGCCTAGAGAGAATCTGAACTCACAAGCATCAACACTCGTTAGTTGTTAGCGCATGAATAAAATGTAACGACTTTAAAAACAAACACATTTGCTCGAGTCATTATGCATCATCCCGGCCGCTGCTCACTTGGACCAATCACCTTTTTCTTTTTCCGCTCTTTTGTTTTCTTTCTTTCTTTTCTTCTTTTCTTTTCTTTTCTCTTTTTTTTTCTTTTCTCCCTTTTTTTTTCTTGCTTTTCTTTTTCTCCCTCTTTTTTTCTTGCTTTTCTGTTCTCTCTTTTTCCTTGTCGTTTTCATAATTACGTTCCTATTTATTTGCCTAGCGGATTTAAAGGAAATGACATAAAAAGAATTGGATAAAACACTTGTTTTCTCATTGATAATTCAAAATATTGATTACAAAGTGATGTTTTAAAAAGAAAAATAAAAGATGATGCATGACCTAAGAGTACATTAATGCACCTAGTGCCCGCGAGGCATCGTTCGGCCTTGCCGCGGGCCTATATGCTAATCCCCTTTGAAGCCTATCTAGGTCGGCCATGACTTGTTGTACGAAGAACTTTACTGCAGATACAAAAGTCCTTCGAGACATATCTTCACAGAGCTGAGTCTTCCGGGTGATGTATTGGGCGATGCGAACAATCTTTTCTCTGATGACCCCTTTTTCTTACAATAACCGGCTTATTTGTTGAGCGCGAGCATCCAAGGTATGTTGGTTGTCCTTTTGCACTCGTTGCAACTCCAATTCTAATCTAGCCATAGTCGTGTAGCAGTGCTCTCTTTCTTCTTCAAGATCTTTGATAATCTTGTTACTCTTGACCGTGGCTGAAATTATTTTCTTTCTAAGTTGAGCTACTTCAAAATCGTGCTTGTCTTGTAGCTGCCGAACCAACTTGGCTCTTTCCTCGGCGTCTCTGTCCATTTGCTTCCGAGCCCTGACTAACTCTTTTTCAGCTATGTCCAAATCAAAGCTATAGTCATTTACTTTTCGCCGGAGAATCTCAATTAACTTTTCATCTCGGGCTGAACGAACTGGGGTCTCGGATGCAATTTTCATTTGAGCTATTTGAGCCTTCAACATATCATTTTCTTTCTTCAGTTGTTTCTTTTCCACTTCATCGGACGCTGCTTGTAAGCCACTCTCGAAATGAAGATTTCTCAGTTTATCCTCCAACAGACTGATTTTGGCCTTGTATTCTTTTTCCTTGGCCACCCATTTCTAATTTTCCTCGGATTGCTCTATCAGGTCTTGCAAGTGAGGTCTCTTTGAAAGACGTTCGTGTTCAACCCCTCGTCGGTACCATGTGGAGTATCCAGGTGATATCTCCCCCTTTGCCCTATCCGGTACACAAGTATCAATCTTTAAATTTTGGCACTCATTCCAGATTTGCCGGATTTTTGCTTCCGGGAATTGCCCGTCCGGACCAATCTCCACAGCTTGCACACTGAGATCCCCATCTCTTGGAATAATCTGACACCGACCCAACTGTCGCAGGGCTCTGTATGGGGCATAAGGTTGTATACTCTTCAAACCCATGATCAAAAACGGTGATCCCTCCGTTGGCATGTATATCACCTCGTCAAGAGGTAACCAGTCATACGTCCAATCGATTTGACCGTCAGTTAGTGATCGAAGATACACAATCCAACCTTGGACTCCCTCTGGCAATTTTACTTCCTTTGTCCTCGTACTGAACTCTTCCAAACATGTCCGTTCGGCCGAACCATAGCTTGAGTACGAAGGATGGTGGCATAGATGCTCAATTAGCCAGATTTGCAAGATCAAGTTACACCCTTCGAAGAAGCTAGCCCCTGCTTTGCACGCAGTCAGAGCACGGTAGATGTCCGCCACAATCATTGGGGCCAGAGTACAGTTTTCTTGTACTATCAGTGTGGTAGCTACTCCGGCAACTTTTATGTTGATATGTCCATCTTTCCTCGGGAATACAACAACTCCGAGAAATGCCACCAAAAATGCGAACCTCCGGTGTTCCTCCCATTTCGCTCGGTTGGACTTACATCATAATTTGTTGGTAAGATCATTGAAACCCCCAACGTGTCCAAACCTATTGTAGATGAAGCTTAAAGAACAAAACCCGTCGGCCAGATCTTCATTATGAACATTCCGGGCAATTTTCAAAGAGTCGAGGAAGCGATGTACTGTCACCGTCCTCGGAGATACCGGGTATTTTCCTTTCAGCGGGACCTCGGTCTTCCCAATGTAGAAGGCAATCTCCTCCAAAGTTGGGGTAAGTTCAAAATCTGGGAAATGAAATACGTTGTGTGCCGAATCCCAAAACGTGACCAACGCTCTAACCACATCACCTCGAGGAACCATGTCTAGTAACCCCGTAAGGCCTTTTAAGTACTTTTTGACCTAGTCTTGACCATCGGATCCCATGTCCTGCCACCATAATCTCAACTCCAAAGGGATTTTATTTAGGGAAAAGTGTTCATTCATCATCGTGCTCGTCCTGCACATTTATTAAAGTGACTTTATTTAGAAAAAAGAAAAATCTTTTTCAATGCAAGTTTTCAATTTTCGAAGAAAAGAAAAATGACTTTCGAAGTGGCCATTTTTGCAAAAACAGCCTTCCGTCGTCCTTTCGGAACATTCGGCAATTTCCAAAAATAGCAATCACCTCGATTATTTGAAAAGAAAATCTTTTTTGGTATTTTTCTAAAAGTGTGGTTGGACCCGTTTAGGGTTGCCTACGTATCCCACCTAATGGCGAGAATCAAACCTGCGTAGTTCGGTCAGATTATTTGACCAATTATTTCAAAAAAATGTTCCACCTTTTCTTTTTTTTTTTTCAATTTTCAAATTTTCCGGATACCTATTTTTTACAAATCTTATTTTCCTCTCTTTTTTTTCTTTTTCAACAATTTTTCTATCCTTGGGATTTCCGCCGGTCCGCATAACGATCAAGGACAATAAAATGCAACACATAGCATGCTCGGTCTTTTCAATGCCGGGTCACCTGTCCTAGACGGACCCAACCCCTGTGTTGAGTCCCCTAAGTCAAATATGATGCAAATAATCGTCATAGACCTATGTTCAAAATCTTATGGTTTCATAGATTGCTAGACCGTGTACCCGAGCGGACAACTCGAATCGAGAAGGGGGCTACGTACCGGTGACCCGCGGAGTCAATCGGCTTTGTAACTTATCCGGCCTCTGTTTTCTTAATTTATGGTGACTTTAACAGAAAGGGGAGTCTCAACCAGTAAGCACATCCCCGGGGGAGAAGAGAGAAGGGTTTTCGGCACAATTTTATATACAGTTCACATAATATCAAAGCGATAAAGCACATAGCATGTTGTTCAAATCATATAATTAAGTCAAACAAAAACGCGAATGGCAGTTCTAAGGAGCTCGAGTTCTTAAACCCTGAAACCGGAGTTCAGGATTGGATCCCCAGCAGAGTCGCCAGAGCTGTCACACCTCCCTTTTTACTACCCCAACACACTTAAATGCGTATAAATGCACTTGTAGGGTATACCCCGACGCTCAATCACCCAAGACGGATAAAATAACGTAAGGGAGGGAGTTTTTCCAATTAAAGGACAGTCGGTTCGGGATTTTATTAGAGATTAATCAGAGTCGCCACTTGAGAAGGGTAATGGTGTCCCAAGTCACCGGTTAATCCCGAATCCGAGGAAATTTGACTCTTATAGGTGTCTGCGAAGCAGAGGTCCGGATAAGGAACTCTGTTAACCCGAGAGAAGGTGTTAGGCACTCCCGGATTCCGTGGTTTTAGCACGGTCGCTCCACCGTCATTCTTGGCTTTTGTTTGACTGAATTATGGATTTTAACAACATAATGTGCTTTTTTTTACATAAATATTATTTTTTAAGAATTTGCGACATTGCGGAAACACACCTCGAGTCATACCGCAACCAGTACGCCTATGACTTTCGGTATATTTCGGCTTTGCCGAGATTTGGATTTGAGTCGCACCAAGTGCACACTCGTTCAATGGAAAGTATATTAAAATCGTACCCTAAATGATGTCTATCGGCTTTTAACTTTTGGGAGAGGCTATGGAATTCGCTATTAGCCTCTCCGAATATACTATGTTATCTCATTACTAAATGGGGGCCCCGGTGTTATTCGGGCGAGGCTCATCCCAATTTAATTTGTTAAAGTCCAATCCTATTTCATTCGATTACATTTTTTGCTACATTGTTTTTTCCTTACTCGTATTGCTAACATTGTAGTAATCCAGGCCCGTTATTCCTGTTGTTTATTGGGCCTGGGTTCTTCGCTTGTTCATCCAGCGTTCGATCCATCCAGGTCTTCGAGACCCAAGCTTGTTTCTAGGCTTTTAATCAGCGAATCAATCAGCTTTATATTACAGTCCAGGCCCACATTACACATAGGGTCCAAACCAAAATTGCAATAACAAAAGTACATCACATAATTCGTATGAAGAATCAAATACTCGGAAAAAACGAAACCAAATCAATTTTATTCAATTTTTAGAAGATGAAAACCACTATACAATATAATCAATACTTACACCAGATTACCACTAATTAATCTATATACGACTGGACTACCACTGTTTCTTTATTTTCTACCGAAGAGCCTACACCATCGTAGAAATCAATTATACTAAGAAAGGAAGAAAAAGTGATTTGAACTATATATGACAGTGTTTAATCAATCCAATTATTTTCTAATGTCAACTAAATTATCCAAGACTAAATGATCTATTCATATGTACACTAGTATATTATTGATTCTAATTCAGCTTAGCTTATGAGATATCGTGAACCCCAGTTGCGAATGAACCACTGCTTCTTCTGACTACTCTTCTCTTTTGGACTTGTTATACAACTTTAAGCTATGTTTGAACACTGGTTTTAACACCATGGCCTATCTCACTCCTCATCTTTTAAACTTATTCAAACGTTAAAATCAATTAACGAAACATATTAACTAAGTGACTTTATTATTATTAATGCATGCAGGTGAGTTGATTAACTCTGGTTTTAATGGTATTCCTATTTAACTAAGTGGTAAGTGATCCTATGATTATACTACCGTTATGCTACTGATGACTTGTTCCATTACCAAATTATTGGCCAAAATCATGATTGAATCACTGTTTAATCTAGCGTTTCCTATTTTTAAGCTTATCTATGTTTAAATGACATCTAATATGTGATTATGATCTATGAATCTACTGTGAGTGAGTGACCACCGGTTTTGAAGCTATTGTTAACTAACCCATATTTTAAAATCCATTACCTAATTAAGCTAAGTGATGCACTACCTACATTATCATTACACTACTACTATTAGACTAGCTATTACATCTTTTGTGTTCGTTTTTCTACTACTATAGACTACTACAATGGAATAAGCCACAAACTTAAACTAATAAACTAAACTACTACTACACAACAAAATGTAATCAAATCCGGAGCTTCATTTTCATTTCAACAACTCAGGATTACAGCTTCAAGTGAAAGAATAGTGTACCTGAATCAAAGTAGAGAAAACCAATGAGTTCTAGGGGGGAGAAGCAAACAACCAGCAAAGATCCAAACAAGCAATGCAACAGTGAATTGGATGCCAAATGAATTGAACAGCACAGCAATCAGCAAACAGGAAACCCAGTAGAATTCAAATAGAAATCCAGACCAAATTCCAGCAAAGAATTTCGACACCAGAAGAAATTAACCAGTTTTTTACTCGGAAATCCCAGAAATCTTATTGTTTTTATGCTATTTCTTTTTTCTGAAGCTTTGTATTCAAAAGCCAGCCCTTAATACTCTCTTTTTGGGGGTATATATAGGTTGAAATGGCTGAAACTTGGGGGAAAAGAAATGGGAGTTAAATTCACTTCTTCCCCTTTTAAAATTGCTAAATCTACACTTACACCCATATTTCTGTTATCAGATTCCCTTCCAGCATGTGCTGGAAGGTTCTTTTTGATTCTTTTCCTAAGATTTTACCAAAGTATCCCTAATAGTTAAAGATTTTTACAGATTTCCCATTTTAGGGAGACCATTATACCCCTAGATCTCTGCAAAATTGCAGAAATCAGGAGCACAAATGTCTCATATGTCCCTATATGCTCTATTTAATCTACCATTTTACCAATTTATTTTCCCTTTATGCCCTTAAGGACACTGCTGAATTACCCTACCTACCTAGGTCAAGTTTTCAGCATTTTCAGACTTATTTAACTAAGGGCCAGTCCTTGCATTGGTATTTAAGGACTGGCCAATTTTAACTTGAAGAACTATTTCAATTTTAACCAATTTTGCTTTATTTTCTGTTAATTAAAGACTTTGACTTCATTTTTAAGCTAATTGCAGGACTAGCCTGCTTTATTGTTATATTTATACTATTTAAAACTTAGCCAGTCTCAAGTTGAGACTTAGCTTTGGCTATTAAAGCCAATCACCGAACATTTGGGCCCAAAACCATTTGCAGGTTTGGCCATTTTATGCTCAGGGCTCTAAAGAGAGCCTGGGCTAGTCTGCATTTGCAGACATAGCCCCTTTTGCACAACCAGCCACTTTAAAAGTGGATTGTGTGTTAGGGCTTTATAGAATAGGTCAACCCTTTGCAGGGTTGGCCATTCTTAAGCCAATTATTTAACTGATTGCCTATTTTTTATGAATTTCAGTTTTATCCTATTTAAAGACTAGCCATTTTCATGAAACCCTAGCACTAACAACTATAACCAATCCACCTAAGCATGACAAATATTAGCAGTGTTCATACTTAACACAAAACTATTGCAAGCCTAGCCATTTCATCATACAATTGCACATATAACCACATGAAACCAAATATGGTTCATTAACCAATTAAAATTCAGAAAAGAAGATTGATAATGTTAAATCTCAACTAATCAAATCACCTAATTTAAATTCATGTAGCAACATGTCAATTGACATCAATCAGGCATAGTTACAATCATTTCATGCTAGATGGCATACTGAAAAACTCTAAAAATACTTAGCATTCATGGTTATGAGTACATAGACACTAAGTTCTCACAAAAATAGTCAACAGGAAATGAAACATGACTTATTTCAATAAGGAGAACAATGGACCTTGGCAAGATAATATGAGAGTGGTATTCAACCAGACATACTAATCTAAAACTTTTCCAAATACCAACCTAAATCTGATATAAATGCATGACAGGTAACATGAAGATGAAGAACAAAAAGATCATGGAGAAACAGTGGAAAAGAGACAGGAAAGATTAACAACTTAGTGTAAAGATGAAAAGAGAACAAAGTTAAGCTAGTATTAGAACTAAACATGTATGACATTAAGAGAAGACTAGATTGTAAAAGCTAAACAAATCAAGGACTGTAACATTTACAAGATAAGGAAAGAAAAGGGAATCAAGGTGGTTCTTTGACTTAACAGAAGCAGATCATGATTTGAAACAAGCAAAACAAAGGAACTCCATGAAGATAAACAAGGTAAGCCTAGTTCCGTCATAAATCATTAAAGCCAAACATCAAGAGTAGTCAGACAGATCCAAAAAATGAAGAAAAGGAAATGAATCAAAGTAACTTAAACTTATTATCTATGACTTTAAACATAAAAGAACTAAAAGACAAAGGTCAACGGCCATGCTTTTGTAATGATTCAAAACCAATAGTGAAACAGTCAGGGGAAAAGATGAGACTTCTGAAATTAAGGCTAAGAGCCATGAGATCAAAACCAAACAAACAACATCTCATCACTAACATGCTCGGAAGAAAAGATTAAGGAACCTTATGACTAAATATCAAAGACAATTAATGATAAAACAAACCCTAAAACTAAACATGTTGAGAAAAGCTACTCAGTATAGAAGGAAAACAGATTAACATGTGAGGATATACAAGATCAAATCGTAGCAACAGAAGATAAGCAGAACATAAAATCAAAATCAAAACCTAAAACTATCATGTGAAACAAGATCTAAGAAAACAGAATATGCAAGAAGAACACAAGTAAAAATCATAAACAGCAAAAGCTTAAAAGAATAAGAAGAAGGGTAGGGACTTAGCTTAGCGGGGCCTGTCCCCCGAGCTTCCTACTCTCTTTTTTTTCTTTTCTCTATTTCTTTCGGATTCTCAGGCCCTCTTCTTGTTTCTTTTCTTCTTTATTCTTTTCAGAACTCTCTTCTTTTTTCTTTCTGTTACTTTCTTTTCTGATTCTTTTTTTAGGCTCAAAGATGGAGCCTTTTTGAGTTCTGAGTTATAGGGGGGAATTCAGGAGTGTAAAAGAATGGATCTTGGGGGTTTTGATTTTGGGGGTCGCCGGAGTTAGGGTTCCGACGACCCTTTTTCGGATATTCGAGGCGATTGAAGATTATTCGAGGGTGTGGCTAGTATGGTTGGATAGATCGTGGAACGGGGATTCGAACGGCATTGGTTTGAGGCGGTGTTTCATACTTTGGTGGTCACCGGCGGTGAGTTCCGGGGACCGGGACTTGAAGAACAGGGGTTTTTCTAAGGCTTTCTCTGGTGTTTGGTGAGTGGACATGAAGAAGAAGCAAAGGGAGGTGAAAGAGGTACCCGGAGACCACCATGGAAGGCGGTGGCCTCCATGGCCGGCGATGATTGAAGAGAAGAAGATGAAAAAGATGCTAAGGGCGGCTAGGGTTAGAATTTGGCAAAAATGGCCGGCTTCTTCAGACAGAAGCCTTATATAGGTAATATGTCCTAGGAAATCTTGGCCGTCCGTTTGATGGAGATCAACGGCCAAGAATAGGCGTTAGTAAAACGACCCCGTTTAGGGGCATATGAGGCTTTAAGCCATCATCCGTTAGATCAACTCAATTGAACGGCTAAGATTAATCCACTTATTTAATTAACTAAATTAATTCGGCCAAAATATCTCCACCGTTGGATTCAACCTGTTGAACGGTGGAGATTAAATCTCGTGGAATTCAGACGGGCCAATTCGCTGGGCCTAAGCCCTGGGCCAAACAATTGGATCTCAGTTAGCCCAATTTATTGTACCTATATATATGTATGTTTTCCGATATTTAATTATTTTTTAAGGGTTTTCTTTTATATTTTTTTTCTTTTCTTTTATGGAATATTATAAAAATCTAATTTCCTGCTTACTCTAATTATCTAATATTTTTTGGCAATTTTCTACTATTTTTCCCTAATTTCTATTACTTAATACTATTTTTGCTATTTCTCTTAAAAAATTAACTAATTAAACTAGCCAATTAATTACATAGCCTATTATATATTTTTTCTATTTTTCTTCTAATTTCTACTTATTCAAACACAAAAGCATAGCTAATTTCAAACAAAGCAAGTAATTGCACTCAAAAACATATTTATTTTAAATTTTGGAATTAATTACTTAGTGCAAAAATCATGTGCTCACACCGATCGCATAAATTTTATAATACCAGCTCACAAAAGTTTTCACCTCGGTGCTCAAGCCATAGACAAAGTTCCGACCTCAAGTTCTTCTGACCGGCCCAACATGAACTCATGGAGATTATATCTCGCCCCTCGATCGGGGAGTCACAAGCCATCAAGGCAAATTTATTACTAAGCACTCGAGTGCGCACACAAACGTGTCAAAGGAATTTCAAGAATTATATCTCAAGCTGAATCAAGCACGCACGATAAGAATTTCAAGAATGTGAAGTATTTCCTAAAGGTTCCGCAGCCTCCCGAGGATAAGCACAAGCGTCCCCGTACCGATCCACGAGACTCTACCAACCGGATCATGACTCACGAGGTCTAGTAACCTAGGCTCTGATACCAACGTGTCACGATACCAATCCCGATCGTAATGGATCCCAACCCAACGGCTAAGCAAGCCTGATCAAATACACTCTCAACCCGAGCTTAGAGCTCAAAATCATTTATTTTAAGTTACTAACAGTGAAGAAAATCAAAATAAACTGATAACTATAACAATATCCCAAAATTTCACGAAAACCACGTAACTTCCGAAAGATCTAGGGTCACGAGCCAACAACCTCTATCAGAATGTCAATACAATATTATAAGTAACTCTACAAGTCGGAGAGTACGCAGAATAAACAAAATAACAGAGTAAAATGGGGAGTGTCGGGTGCACGAGCCCGCTTCTCTAAAAATTATGAAACTCATATTTCTGGAATCATCGTCTCTCCACGAGTCCGTACATATATAATTTATCAAAATCGAAGTCTATTTGCCCCTTCAAATCATCAATTTTCTATTTTCTTAGGCTTCAAGCAAAAATCCCATTTTACACCTTAATTCCTCCAATTTTCAGTGATATAGATGAAGATTCTAGGATAAAATCACGTAATTAGTCCGTAAAACTTACCTCCAATCGAAATCTAGGTGAAAGTCTCTTAATCCCTCATCCACTAGCTTCAAAACTTGCCCAACAATAATGAAATTATGAAACCCCCGCGTCTGAAATGAATAATAACTGATTCTGTCCGACACTTAAATTCCCTTACGCGATCGCAACCTCCTGCCCCCGATCGCGATGCACAAACATCTAAACCCACGCGGTCGTAACCCCCTGCCTGTGATCGCGTATAATAAAAATCACTGGCCTCCAAAATTACTTACGCGATCGCGATACCTTGTCTGCGATCACAGATAACAACCTCGACCAACTACGCGATCGCATAACCATACCTGCGATCGCGGAGAAAAAAAATGACACCGTCTCCAAAACTTCTACACGATCGCAGGAGAACCCCTGCGACCGCAGAGAACAAAAATCCTGCAATTTATGACAGCAAAAATCTGACCTTAGGCTTAACCAAAAATGATCTGTTTGACCCCCGGAATCACCCCCGAGGCCCCCGGGACCTCAACCAAAACTACCAACCTACTCCAAAACACGATACGAACTTGTTTCAATCATTAAAACACGCCCTTAAACACAAAAATTATCAAATCAAGGCGGATTCAAGCCTAAGTTTCAACTAAAACTTCCGAAACCTACATTCAAACAAGAACCCGACCAAACGATGTCTGAATGACCTGAAAAATTACAGACATATCCAAAAGTACTTAACGAAGCTACTGCAACTCTCGAAATTCCATTCCGACCCCAGATCAAAATCTCACCTATCAACCAGATCCGCCAAAATTCCAACTTAGCCAATTCAAGCCTATTTCTACACCGGACCTCCAAATTCAATTCCGATCGCTCCCCTAAGTCATAAATCACCCCCGCGAAGCTAAACGAACCACCAGAATTCACATCCGAGTCCTTTAACCACATAGTCAACTTCATGTTGACTTTTTTGAAACCAGCTTCGTTCTAAGAGGCTAATTGTCTTATTTTCAACCAAAATCAATCCAAATTCACCCGATAGACTCTAGTACATATATAGAACATGAAACAACATAATGAGGGAAAAAAAGGATGGTAACTCACGTGACGACGAGTCGGATCGTCACATATCAATTCCTATAATCTAATTACGAGTTAACAATGACGTCAATAATCAATACATAAAGTCTTAAATTTACCTATGAGAAAAGCAATGAAGCAGTAGCATTAGCAAGAGACTTTTACTTTTAGACACAAAATACTAATTATTTGAGAGTCCAACATAGAGTATTGAGCCGCTTTCAAGGCCTCGCCGCTTCGGTGAATTATTTGAACTCTAATACATTTTCGGTGTCATGGAGTTAGACCAGTGAGTTATAACATTTTTTTGACTTCTTGAGAAGTTGAATATTCTTCTCCACGAGCCACAGCTATGATCTAGTGGAAAAAGCGTAGCTTTTAAAGTGTGGGTTCAGAGCGCCTTATCGGTTCAAAATATATTATAAATAATTCGTTAGTATTTAAGTGAAGAATGAGTCCATCATTCACCGAATTTCATATCTTGTGTTATTACTCCTTAAAGATTTGTTGATTATAAAAAAATTATAAAAAAGAAGAAAAATAGAGATTAAGAATTTCAAAAGGGGAAAAACGCAAAAAGAGAATTCATTAAAAGACTATATTCCACACCATACAATAGAGAATTTCAGTTAAAACTTGTAAAAGTACAAAGTAAGGTTTTTGTGGAGTGATATATACAAAACTTTTCATACGCAGTATCAATAGTAAAAAAGAAAGAACAAGTCACTCACATGCAATATCATTTGTCGTATTTATATATAATAATAGCAGAATAGCCTAATTGACACTTTTACTTGTTCCCATTTGTCATTCCGGTCTCGATACTCTATTAAGTTTCATCTGGACACTCGTAATTTTCAAAACGCGTTACTTTACACCCCTCTGACCATTGACCAAGCCAATGTGGCAACTTTATGACATAGTTGGACAAAATTTGTGAATTTCACGCGCATAACGAGAGTAAACATAAAAATTTATACTATAAATAATTAAAATAAGAAGAAAGAAATAAAAAGAAAAGTAAAAACAAGGGTCAAAAAAATAAAATAAAATATCTCTGTTATTTCCTCTTTCTTCTTCCCCACCCCTACCCCCATTTCTTTTTCTCTTTCTTCCCCTTACCCTTATCGTTCTCCCCCCTCCACCCCCCATCCCCCACCCCAACCTGCACCCTCTTCCATTCTTCCCCAAAACCCATATCCCATTTCTGTTTTTTTTCTCTTTCTTCCCCTTCCCCTTCTCCCCCCCCCCCCCCCCACTTGCACCCCCTCATTCTTCCCCAAAATCCATCTTCCATTTCTGTTTCTTTCTTTTTCTTCCCCTTCCCGTCGCCTGCTTCCCCTCTCCCCCTACCCGCACCCCTCCTCGTGAAGAGACTAACAACTGTAAATATATCTTGATTTTTCTTTTTTCCTATTTTTTGTGTGTGTATATATGTCACCAGCAACAAAGTTAGTTTATTAAAACACTGCAAGGCTTTTAGAATTGAATGAACACTACAATATTTTTAATGGTGTTCTCTGGTGATCGGAGGAATTTCTGGCGATGGCAGTGGAGTTGTTGGTGGTAAGTGGAAGAGATGGTGGAGTAAAAAAAAATAAAGATAAAGTCAATAGTTTATTTTCCTATATGGCACTAGTAATGACGTGGCATCCTACGTGTAAAAGATTGTATTACACGCACAATACCCTCCTGTCATAAGTGTTTATTATATACCATTTGAATGAGTGTAAGTGTTCAATTGGCAAAATACTAAGTTTGGGGACCGGCATGACAATGCGGCACAAGTAAAATTGCCATTTAGGCTATTTTGCCTATAATATTTATTACGGAAAAGGTCCAAATACCTTCCTAGACTTTACGATAAGGTCTATATATAATCCTCGTTAAAAGTTTGGTCCATATCCAACCTTGTCGTTACACTATTGGACCAGGTACCCCTTTATTTTAAAAGGAGCCAAATGCCACCTAGACTTAATGATAAGGTCAATATTTAACTCTCGTTAAAAGTTTGGCCCATCACCAAATTTTATTTACTGATCAGTGTTGTAACTCTAAGAGGAATTCCTCATCTACCCATTCCCAAAACTTACATTTATGTCTCTACGCAACAATTAGAATAAAATTATCTACGATTTTTGTCTGCCGACATTATTTTTATTTACCTAAACATTTATCGACAAAAAAGAAATTTGTGTGCTTAGAGGTACATTGAATAAAAAAAAATCTAAAATATTGTATTCCATGTAGATCAATTTATGTGAACTTATAAGTTTAAGAAAAATTAAAAGAAGATTTTTAAATAATTATTTAATTAGACAAATAGTTTAAGAAAAAAATATTTTTTTAAACTTTTGGTCTTAAATGCCAATAAATTTATGCCAATAAACTTTTGAAGTAAATATCTCTTAATTCGTCGCCCCAACGATTAAAAGAAATCCTCTAGTATATAATGTTTGGTGATAGGTCAAACTTTTAACGAGGATTATATATAGACCTTATCGTAAAGTATAGGGGATATTTGACTCCGTTTAAAATAAAGAGGTATTCGAGTCAATAGTGCAACATCAAGGTTGGATATGGGCCAAACTTTTAACGAAGGTTATATATAAACCTTATCGTAAAATCCAAGCGGTATTTGGACCTTTTCCGTATTTATTATATATATATATATATATATATATATATATATATATATATTTACAGTGTCAAGTGATATGGATTGGAGCAAGTTGTATTCGCCTCTAGGGTGAGAGAGGGGATTGGTCTGCTAGCTGGATATGGTAATGCAAAGCTCCATCATGAGTAGACCCCATTAATGAAAGGAACTGCCGTTTTTGGAAAGAAGAAGAAGATATATGCCAGCTGCACTATGCCAACTAACCAAATAGCCGTTAGTGAATGAAAGTGATGTTTGTGCTTGAATTGGTCAACAATACTTTCCCCTATATTATCCAAAATTCACTACTGTCAACTCGTTAAATAATGAATTCAGGGCCGACCCAGTTCAATACCCACTTCGTGGGTGTCTGAGGAAGAGAATACTCTAGGCAGTCTTCCCCCTGCTTTGTAGAGAGGCTGATTCGAACCCGCGACCTGACACACCACGGCAAGCAAGCTTACCGCTAAGCCAAGCCGGCCCTTCTAAATAATGAATTCAGTTGAAGTTATATAATTTTGTCCTAAAGAATTGTGTAATATAACATGATGAGATTATTCATTTGCTTCCTTTTGTTTAGAAAAGTTCTTAAATTTGTGAGGTTGTACTCTTACGTCTACGTTAGAAGAGGTATACGAAGCAGCTGATGTCGTTTTTATGTTAAAGCTGGAGATGAATTGTGCCGTATTATCCAAAATGAATATCGTGTCACCTCCTTGTCCTTATCTCTAACGCCAATTAATCAAATAATTATACAACGCTATAACCATTTTTATTAAATATAAACAATCTGTCTGGACTAACATACAAATTTTGAAGGTCTATTTATGACATAACTAAACCATATCTTAAGCGATATTTCGTATTTTATACTCCGTATGTGCTACTTGAACCTTTTATCAATGTAATTAATTTTGAATAATCTTGTTTGGCCGCACACAGATATCTTAGCATTTGTAACTCTAAGTTTGTGACACGTATTTTATGAGTATGTGTTATGACCCTAACTAAGCCTATCGTGATGGTGCCTAATTTGGTACTAGGCAAGCGGACAATTCAAAATACTTCCAACACTTTTAACTGGAAAAATAAAATAACACGACTTTAAATCAGCAAAACTCTCAAAAGCTGGATAGAAAGTCAAAATCTCTAATGACACGATTGGTCGTTTTGCTTTTTAGAACCCCCTCCCCCATAAATAAGACTTCTCGTACCTGCTTTTACTATTTTATGATTTGTGGGGATGGCTACTACGGGATTTGGAAGGGTTCGAGTTGAAATCAGAACACTTGGTTCCTTAAGGTTAGCTTAAAAGGCTAAGTTTGACTTCGCTCAATATTTTGAGTAAACGACCCCGGAATCGGGGTTTGACAGTTCCAATAGGTTCGTATGATAATTTAGAACTTGGGCGTATGTTGGGATCGGGTTTTGGACGACTTGGGAGCGTTTCAGCGCCTAATAGTGAAAGTTGGTATTTTGAGTGAATTTTATAAGTTTGGGTTGAAGTGGATTTTTATATTCTAGGCATCTGTTTGGGATCCCAAGTCTGGAAATAGCTCCGTATAATGACTTAGGAGCGTGTTCGAAAGTGGATTCAGAGGTCTGTAGGTTGTTTCTGAGTCATTTAATAAAAGTTAGAATTTGAAGTTTTAGGAAAGATTGATAGATGGTGGACTTTTTGATATCGTGTTCGAATTCTAGTTCCGGAAGTTAGTGTAAGTCCGTAAGTTCATTTAAGACTTGAATGCCAAAATTTAGCGTCATTCCAAGTTGATTTGATCGGAATCAGACGCGCGAAAGTGTTTTTTGGAAGTTTTTGAGTTCATGAGTTAATCCAAGTGTTTTGGCATCCACTTCATGGGTTTTTATGTTATTTTGGTGTTCCGATGACGCGAGCAAGTTTGTATGTTGTTGTTAGACTTGTGTGGTTAGTTGGTGAGTTTCGAACGTTTGGAAGAATGAAAAACACTTCAATTTTTCTGGTGTTTCTTGGCAGCAGTTGCAGATCTCGCAAATGCGAGAATTTGTTCGCAAACGCGAACTTCGAATTTGCGAGAAGGGTTTCGCAAGGGCAGTGTTCGCATTTGCGACACATTGGTTGCACTTGCGATCCCAACAGATTCCACATTTGTGACCTTAGCAGCCTAAGCCCAGGTTCGCATTTGCGAACCAGGTGGTGCAAATGCGACACCTGAGACTTGTGCACAACTTATTAATTGCGAGACTTGGACCATTTAGCTCAATTCCTCTCATATCTTGGGTATTTTTGGAGCTTTTGGCAAAGGGATCTAGAACTTTGAGGTAAGCAATTTTTACGCAACATGAGTTAAAAACATAGATTATGGGCAGATTAACATGTAAAAATTGGTAAAAATTAAGGGTTTAGATGAAGACATAGGTTTTTGATAAAAATGAGATTTGACCACGAAATTGGTTATAGAAATTTAGTGAAAATTATACATTTGAGTTCATGGGATTATGAGTAACAACTTTCTACAAAAATTTCCGGAATCCGGGCATGTGATCGAGGAGTGAATTTTAGAAATTCTTCAAATAGGCTTGGAAAATCACCTTGATAGTTAGAATATAAACTTTTGAGCATGTATTGATTATTTTATATAATATTTTACTAGTTTTGAGTCGTTTGGCACCAAATTTAGGGGTTGAGCACAATCTTGGACCGAAAAATAGGCATCGAGACGAGGTAAGTCTCCTTTCTAATCTTGTAAGAAGGAATTAACCTCATAGGTGAATTAAATTATGCGTACCTATTTGTGGGAGCTACGTACGTACGAGGTGATGATAGTTCGTACGTATCTACTAATTATGCTATTGTCTATGTAGTCTAGGTCCCGTTCATGTATACTTGAAATGTTTGCATCCCTACTTGTTGATTTATTGCTTAAGTCATATTGGAAGTTGATAAAAGAATTATAAAAGGTAAAATTCACTTACTTGAAGTTGCGAAGGGAATACCTGACTATAAATGAGAATTTGTATTTTTTTGAAATGTTTTCTATTTGTGGAGCGGGCCGAAAACCTAGGAAGCAAATAGAGTGATCTATGGTTCATGTCCTTCAACTCTCGGTAGTGCATAATTTAAATATTATGTTGGATCATGCTTTACGACCTCGACATATTTTGCGCGTGATAAATCTTTGCATAACTTATTTTGCTTAAAGGCCTCGAGCTACAAATTGTTAAATGATGAAACTAAACTTGGGATTTAATGTTTGAGAATGAAAAATTTACTATTTTCTATTATTGAGCTTTCCGTATTATTCATGAAATCCATGTTTAGTATAAAATTTTGATATATCACTGTTTGCCCATAGTAAGGTCAATGTCGACACCTCGTCACTACTTCTTCGAGGTTAGAATGGATAGTTACTGGGTACTTATTGTTTATGTACTCATGCTAGACTTCTACACTTAATTGTATATGATCCAAGACAGGTACATTTGGTACCAGTCTGGCACATATATGTGATCCCCATTACGAGACTACACGGTGATCAACCCTTTCGAGCCGTACTGCAGTAGCCAGAGTCTTTCTTTTGCTTAATTGTTCTGTCCATTCTATTTCAGACAATATATTAGAAATTTTTTGTATATTCTACTAGTAGCCCATATACTTGTGACATTGGATCTTGGCACACACTAGTAGACTTATGATTTTAGGTTGTATTTCTACGGTTATGAATTCATTTAGCTGCTTTCATTTTGATTACTTCAAAATCCGTTATGCATCAAATTCTTTAAATTAAAGAAAATTAGTAGTTTGAAAAACTTATTAGAAAAATGGAAATCACTAGATTGTTCACTGTTGGCCTGCCTAGCAATGGTGCTGGGTGCCATCACGACTTAAACTAGAATTGGATCGTGACAACATGGTATCAAAGCACTAAGTTCATGTAGGTCTCACAAGTTATGGGCAGACCTAATAGAGTCTTGCGGATCGGTGCAAAGACATCCGTACTTATCTTCGAGAGGCTATAGGGTGTTAGGAAACTACTCTTTGTTCATCTCTTATCGTGCAGTTGAGGGTATACTAAGTTTCTTTATTCTATTCTCTCACAGATGGTGAGGACACGCACAATACATATTCCGGACCTGGAGGAGCTTCTCCCCGTGTTGCTAGAGGTCGGGGGAGGGCACCAGCACGAGGTAGGGGGTAAGGACATCCCAAAGTTTCCCCAGTTGTACCACCAGAGGATCCAGTAGAGGATCCCATTGTTGAGGATTAGGGCGAGGTGTTCGCAATAGAGCTAGCCCCGGTAGATTTCATTTTAGCATCGGGATTTCAGGAAGTCATGGGCCATATGTTGTGGTTCATGGATATTATGACTCAGGCTAGTTTACTTCCATAGGACCCGCCCACATCTCAGGCGGAAGGTGAAACACAGACCCCTACTACCGAGGCTCTGAAGATGCAACTATATATCAGACCTCAGGTGTACTACATGTGGGCAGAGCCCAGCCAGTTGCAACAGCTGCACCTGAGCCTAGACCAGCTGCAACCGGTGAGTCGCAGAACCTTTTGGATAGATGGACTAGGCTATACCCTCCTGTCTTCAGAGGTGAGCGTTAAGAGGATCCTCAGAACTTCATTGATAGGTTAAGGCACAAACTGGACAACATAAAGATGTTTGAGTCCCATGGGTTGAATTTCACTGCTTTTCAGTTAGAATGTAGGGCCCGTAGGTGGTGGCTGTCTTAACTTCTCGGCAGACCAATGGGTTCTCCTCCCATGACTTGGGACCAATTCACACACCTATTCTTGGACATGTATATTCCACCCTCTTAGAGGGAAGAGTTGCGGTTTCTGTTTGAGTAGCTCTAGCAGGATAAGATGTTTGTGACCGATTATGAGGCGAGATTCTATGAGTTGTATTGCCATACACTTATGATACTTCCTACTAACAGAGACAGAGTGTGTACGTTTGTTGCGGGGTTGCACTCAGGTATTCATGCTACTATGGCCCAGGAGGTCGAGACGGGGACTTCTTATCAGGTAGTAATAGAGATAGCTCAGAGGATTGAGGGTTACCATTTTAGAGGTAGAGAGCATATGTAGAGAGGCAAGAGGGTCCATTATGATGGGGAATTTAGAGGTGCCCCAATTAGGGGTGAGGTCAGGTTAGGAGGGGTCAGCCTATCAGACCTACATATCCAGCACCACCACCTCCTCGGGGTACTCCAACGAGACCCTATTTCAGTCACATGCTAGAGAGTTCATGCCACCCAATAGCTATTCAGGGTTCTTCCAGTGGGTCTTCAGGCTATCAGGGTCATACTTCAAGACATCAGATCACCACACAGAGAGGTTGTTTCGAGTGTAGAGATCTCAGTCACGTGCAAAGATTCTGCCCTAGGCTTCGGGCAAGGCAGTGCAGCAGGGCTAGCGGCCCATGATTATAGCACCAGTTGTCCGGCCGCCTAAATGGGTATCAATCTGGTAAGGTTCGTCCTAGAGGTGGAGGCCAGGCAAGGGAGTTCAACCAGCTATTGTTTAGTCAGGCGGAGGCAAGCCAGCCGATGCTCCAGCCAGGTTCTGTGCCTTCCTAGCCAGAGTAGATGCAGTAGCCTCAGATGCCGTGATCACATGTATTATTTCTGTTTGCGGTAGAGATGCTTCATGTTTATTTGACCCAGGGTCTACCTATTCATACATGTCATATCTATTTGCTCATTTCCAAGATATTCTTCGTGAGTCCTTGGGTACTCCAGTTTTTGTGTCCACTCCTGTGGGCAATTATGTTGTTGTGGATCGGATTTAGCGGTCCTGTGTAGTCATATTTTGTGGTTATGAGACTAGATCGGACCTTCCGTTTCTTTATATGACTAACTTTGAGGTCATCCTTGGCATGGATTGGTTATCCACATATCAAGCCATCCTTGATTGTCATGCCAAGTCTGTTACCTTAGCGATGCTAGAGTTGTCTAGATTGGAGTGAAATGGTTCGTCTGTTAGCACGTCTAGTTGGTTATCTCTTTTATAATGGCCCGGTATATGGTCACGAAGGGTTGTTTTCCCTATCTAGATTATGTTCGAGATACTACAGCAGAGTTTCCAGCGAATGATTCAGCTAGTGTTAATTCCCAATTTTTTCCTACGTATTTTTTCATATACAAAACACTTTCAAAATAATATATATATGCATATATAAGCATGACCAAGTTTTTTGGTATTTTTCATAATTTTTAAAGATTTTTTAAATCAATTTATTGTCCATTTTAGCAATACAAAAATTGGTAACTATCCCAAAACTATCAATTTTGGTGAATAGTCTATTTTACTCTCATATTTATACCAAAATATAGTTAAGGTGATTTTTGTATATTTTTTTACAAGTTTATATGGTATTTTAAAAGCCAAAATACATACAATTGCATTTTAGCCTATTTTAAGATTAATAGCATTTCTATAATTATAAAATTGGTTCCAACATTTTTTAATTAAAATTTTTTATTTATTATTTATTGGTTCAGTGCCTTAAATTTGTTTTTAAAATCATTTTACTATTTTTTAAAAATAAAAGGGTAAAACTGGCTATTTAACATTTAGCCTCATTTTATTTGAATTACAGCCTCTTTTACATTTCAATTTTAACCTTTAATTGACCCAATCTCAACCCCAACCGGATCGGGCCATTTCTTAATATGATCCAACCCATAACCCAATTCAAACGTCCCTACCTGGTTCCCACCTACCCCTTTAGATCTAGGTCGTTGATTATACAGATCAACGACCATAATTCCCCCTTACCATTTTAACCCCAAATGACATACCCTAATTACCTATTTCACCTAATCTACCACTTTTGAATCTCAAACTCTCTCAAGCTCTCTAGAACCCTAGCCTCCTCCTACCCCTTTCAACCACCTTTCACCGGAATCCATGGCTTCTCAGGCCATGGATAGTTGGTACTCACCTCCCTTCACCAGTAAACCATGGTTGTTCGAAGCTTCGACACCCAGCCTCGATGATTCTCTCTCTGATCTTCTCAGATTAGGTTCCATGGATTCTCCGACCATGCTCCGGCATATTCAAGACTCAGGAGCCTGATCCCTGACCTCTCCGACTCAAGATCGGACCTTCTTCCAAGCCTTTCTCATTTCTAGGGTTTCTTTGAAACCCTAAGATTTTTGAGCTTCTTTCCATGTTGTTTGCTTAGATCTATACCGTATATATGCTTTACTTGACATTGAAAGTGTTTCCCCAAAGTTTCTTTTTAAAATCGTTTGTCTTCGATTTTAGGATTTCTGAAAGGACTTTTCATAAACATCTTTCTGATTCTTCTTCTTCTTTGCTTTATGAATGTTTGTTTATATCATGCTCGTGTGATTTCCTTTTACTACGCATGTATTGTTTTTCTACTTTTCATTTCTACTATACATGTTACTAATGTTAATCTTTGTTATGTTTTCTTTACTCTATTACTATATGTGTTTACCGTTAAGTTATTTGATTTTTGTTTTACTGAACTTTGTTCGTGTTCTTCCTAAACATGTTTTGTCTACTTTTGTTCAAGTTTGTATCATCTCATTCTTCTGAACTTTTTTAAGTTCCGAGTTTTCTTCAAAATGTTCTTCATGATTTTGAATCAACTCTCTTCCTTTGTTGTTCAAACATGCTATCATATTGGTTTTGTTTCTTCTTAGGCTCTAAACATACCTTCGATTCTGTTTCAATGTCTTGCCCTCTCATCTCCATGTCTGATTCAATTTGAAACCTTAGGATTTGGGGGTTTTCTTTGGCAAATTTAATTTGGTGTTTGGACTAGGGTTCTGCATTGGAACCATGAACTCTCTGACTTATTGTGAGTTTGCAACTGGACTTGTACCCCTCTCTTGCTTATGATTATGAACCTTTCAATGTTAGACTATTTTTTCTAAGTAACATGACAACTCTCTTGTTTGATTTGTCTGCTTTATATATGAGAAGTTCTTCTTTTAAAAGGGGTTTTTGCTACCTACTAATTGATTCTGAATTCCTTTAATGGTGTTTTGCATGATTGTTAGTGATTTCCTTTAAATTGAACCTTTCTTTACCTCTTTCCTAACTTGGTTCATTCGAGTAAAAGCCCATAACCTTGGTCTTACTAGTTGTCTAATTTATTCCCTTTCCTCATTTCACACAAACCATGTATTATTGGATTGTTGCCTTAAAAAGCTTCTATGTATTTACCCTTTATTGTATTGCTTGAAAAATATTTTTTCAAATCCCTTTCCTTAATTGTTTTTACCCGTTTGAAATCAGAATCCCTTAATTGAAGGGAGATTCTATGTGATCGATTCCAAACTATTCCCTTACCTTTTCTTACTTGTTTGGTGCACTATAAAAGGGGCTCGGCCCTTCTGCACTGAGACAAATTTTGAACCTTTAAGTTTGACACACATACTTTTACACACACTCTCTCAATCACAATACTCTTTCAATTCTCTACTCTATTAAGAGGTCCTTTGTACTGCTTTGCTTACAACTTGGTTTTTCAATACTACTCTTTTACTTATTTGTTTCCCTGAAACTGGTATGTCTCGATTTTGATTTCACCTTCTTCCCTATGTGTTTACTTTATAGTCACCACACTCTTGCCTACTTTGCTATTTTTATATTTTGCATTAAATATGCTACTCTCCTTTTGTGTTTGCTGTTTGTTATGAATTCCCATATCCCCACCCCCTTCTATGTGAGTTGAGGTTCATGGCATGGTAGTATACAAATTACTGCTTAGGTTTGAACCTGATCCTCAATGGGTCCTAATTCCCAAACTTAGCTAACAGGCTGGTCACGGGTGTGCTAGCATTTCTAATTGTCGGGCATGTCCACTAGCTTGTCTCGGCCTTTCATAATTCCCTATATACACTTACACTGATTCTTAGACTCTAGGTTCTACCCCTCCCTATGAGCCTTGCTTTGGGATCTTGGGTTCCCTTTGAACTTGGACATTTTGGGGCTGGCCCTTCCACACTGCACTATATCCTGATCCTGTAATGTATTTGGGTGTAAGTACTGCCTGGAGTTCATGAAGCTCCTTGTAACTTTGACGCACCCAAAATATGATAAAGGCTTTGGAAATATGATCTTTGGAAGTTGGTTTATTTCATGTTTCAGACTAGGAGTCTAAATTAGGCTCTCCTTGGTTGGAATCTTTAATAATTTCTGATGTAATTTTATCTTTTCTAGATTCATTCTAGTTGTAATAATCTTGTAATAACTTGTGGCGTGTATAGTAAAAAGGGAGAGGGTCACTCATGTTATGAATATGGGGTAGATATAATGTTTTAGGTATCTATTTCTACAGTCACAGGCTTTTCATTTATGTATCTGCATATAGAAATCATGCCTATAAGATGTTTTATTACTGCATATAGAGATCCTACCTATAAGATGTTTCATTAGTGCATTATAAATCCTGTCTCTAAGTTTATGCATATGCATATAAAAATCCTACGTATAAGCCGTTTCATTACTACATATAGAGATCCTGCCTGTAAGATGTTTCATTATTGCACTAGAAATCCTGTCTCCAAGTTTATGCATTTGCATATAGAAATCCTACCTATAAGCCATTTCATTGCTCCATTAGAAATCATGCCTATAAGTTATGCATTTCATTAGAAATCATGTCTATAAGCTCATGTACTTACATAACCACTTTTTAAATCAGTAACGCTTACAAATCATGTCTATTGGAGTAATCCTTTAAATTTGATTCGTTTACAAGTTTAAAATCGATAATAATGTCGTTTAATATCCGCATAATTGGTTTATTTCTAAAATCATTAATATTTCCTTAAAATAAGTACTTTATCTTGTTAGATATCATGCCTATAGGTCTCACCTTGGCAAAAAATTAGGTAACAAATTAATTATACCAGTCTTTAATAATTACAACCAGCAGTCATGCCTAATTTGTACTTCTTATCTAAAAATATGTGATAAATCAGCTGCCCCTTTAACGGTTAAATTTAATTAAAGACCTAACCAGTACCTGTAAATCATGGTAAATAATCTGTTGCTTTGAATGAGGAGGCCTATTTGAGCCTAAAACTGTTATGTGTTTTTCCCTTTTACTGCTTTTATGTATTTTGTTTGTCGCACTAGACTTTTGTCCTTAAACTTTGAAAAACCAATCTTCCATCCCTTTAGGATTAGTAGTCCCAACTGCCACATGTACTGATAGGATTGGGGCGGGTAGTAGCATGCAATAAGTAACGAGACCATTCCGCAATTTAGTACCTTAATAGGGTGAGTAAAAGGTAGACATGGATATGATGACCATGCGAGAACACCACGTGTATAAATAGTTATCGGGTGTTGTGTGTGATGATCCGTGTTATTTATAAACCTAGGACCCCCTCCCTCTTTATTTGTTTACTTTATTTTCTTTCCAGAACTTTATAAAAAAATATTAATTTTCAGTTCTTTTAAACTTCGTCTTTACTTCAATCACTTAAAAAATCTCTTTTAGTTATTTGATTTCTAGCACCGTTTCTTCTCCAAACTTCAGCCTCTGGTTCTTTTTTTTTTAAATTTCTTCTTAGTATCCTAATGCACTTAATCATTAGGTGGTGACTCTTATAAATTGCAAATCCAATTCCCAAAAGGAAAAGAGTTATCCTCCCAAATGTTGTAAATCCAATTTTGCGAGAAAAAAGGGGGCATCGACAGTATGGCAACTCTGCTGGGAATTCTTTAAGGCTTTTACCATTTCTTGCTATTTGTGACTTTATGCTTCTTCACATGTCTTTATTTGTTTAAATTCCTTTAAGTATTTATTCTTTCTTCTACTATGGAACTGACTTGGCTCTTGGTTTCTTTTCTTAATTTCTCTTAATGATTTCAATTAATACTGTTGTAAATTATGAGAAACTGTTGTAATTATTACTTTATGAATGTGCAAAAACATGAAAACTTGTTAATTATTATAACTGCATTTTTTAGCATCATATTCTTCTCATGCCAAACAAGATACCATAGCAACGCTTATAATTCCGATATTATCACCCTTTAAATTTGGTAAAGGCATATTTGCGGTATAACTAGTCGACCAGTGGTGCCATCGATAGTTCCGTGCCTTTCTCTCTTGAGTTGTCAACTCAGGGGTATCAAGTCTAAAACTCCATAGAAACCATTTTTATTTGAATTATGCATGCATCATGGTCAAACTGAGTCGAGTCAGTTATGTTGTCCGCATAATGGCTCTTTAAGATAGCCTTGTCCAAAGTCTACCAGGTTTCCTTGAAATCCAAACGGACACTACCACGTTTGGTGCATTCATTTGGAGAACAAAATGCTTGTTATGCCAATTATTAATATTAAATAGTCGAGTCTGGTGTCGGAAATGGCCTAACTTTTTGTTTTGCATAAATGAGGTACGAAGTACCCAGATTCGGCATGGTCACCAATATCCACCCCAAATTGCTGAATTGGTGGGGAGATTCATTCCAGTGATCAAGCTCTTGTCAGGAAGTATCTAGGAAACCTGCCTTCTCTCCTAG
Source organism: Nicotiana noctiflora (assembly GCA_032618575.1). Classification (NCBI taxonomy): domain Eukaryota; kingdom Viridiplantae; phylum Streptophyta; class Magnoliopsida; order Solanales; family Solanaceae; genus Nicotiana; species Nicotiana noctiflora. Next base: position 182,708 of record JASVEL010011908.1, read on the forward strand.
AGATTCAACCTAACAACAAAATCATAGAAGCTGCAACTCTATTTTAGGATTGTGATAGATCGATATTTCGTTTCGGGGTCATAGAGATGTCATTTTTTCTCGAGGGAATAAGAGGACTAGCTCGGATACAATGGGAAACTCCGGGTTTGCTAATGCTGGAAAATCGTAAGGGTAGGGATTTTCTTAAAATGATGGGTCTAAAGAAGAATCCCGACTTGGCATGTTTGGAGAAGTCTTACAATCCCTTTAACTATTTTTATGAAAGGTACGTCCATAGCAAGTCTTACCGTACCTATCCGGACGAATTCACCCTCACTTCATTGGGGCACATCTATCAAAGGGTCTTTGTATTCATGTTCTGTTTCTTGGGTATAATAGTGTTTCCAATGAAGAAAGTAAGAATCCGTACCGGACTAGCCATGGTCACCGAAACCTTGATGGAAGGAATTAACGAACAGTAGTTCAGCCTTGTGCCAATGATAGTTGCAGAAATATACCGAGCCCTAGAAAGATGCCAATAGGGAGCCAAACATTTTGAGGGTTGTAATTTGCTACTCCAACTAAGGCTCTTGGAACACCTCCAAAGGGGTGAGTACTGTCAAGAAATCCATCGTAGAGACTAGGACAATCATACCGCTTTTCATCACCGAAAGTGAATGAATTACATGCCCAACATGTTCGCCCAACCAGAGAATGCTAGAGAATGGGTCTAACTTTTCAACAATCTTACTGAGGACCGAATTCAATGGATGTTCGAGTGGTTCCCTTCTGAAGAATTCATCATCCGATCTAGGGATGTGTCATTTCTGATATTGATCGGTTTGCGAGGTACCTACCCATATGTCTCTATCTGGGTTATGAGACAGGCAAGTACGAAACAAGTTATACCAAGGTTCGACAATATGAGTCACTTTCGAGCTGATTTCCACGATGACAATAGCCCATACAGGTACCATGCTTAGAATATGTGGCATTGCAAAATTGTCTTAGGAAAAGACACCATTGAACCAGATCGCTACCATGCTGGTTGTAGCCCACATTATATAGGTTGGCTGGAAGACAATCACAATGATTTTGGTCAGCCCGGGTTTGTTTGAGGTCACAGGATCATTGATGAAAAGGCTGAAGCACAGGTAAAGTACAACCAACTGTGCAAGAGGAAGCGGGAATGTGAAAATGAGCACCGTGAAATACAAGAAGCCAATCAAAAGCTAATAGGAGATGGAAGTATATGGCTGTCAGCACCAACAAATGACTGCTCTGTTTGGATCGGGACCTAGTGGAGCTGGAAAAGCAGTTTCTGAAGAGGGTCAAAGGTTGCCGAGTTGCTGAAGAAAATAAAGGCGGACATCTGGCTAGGGCCTTCTTGTTGCTAGGATTGCACGAGCTGGGAGAGCTGTGTGAGCACATGATTTTTGCACCGGTCAAACAATTCCAAAATTAAAAATAAATATATTTTTGAGTGCAATTGTGTGCCTTGTTTGATATTAGCTACACTTTGTGTGTTTGAATAATTAGAAATTAGAAAAAATAAAAAAAAATAGGTTAGGTAATTACTTTGTCTTAATTAATTAGTTTTAAGAAGAAAACCATCAAAAAATAGTTTTAAGTAGTGGAAAATTAGGAAAAATAGTAGAAAAATTGCAAAAAATATTAGATAATTAGTATAAGTAGGAGATTAAGTTTTTATAAAAGAAAAGAAAAAAATACAAAAAAGAAATACATAAAAAATAAATAAAATCAGAAAATAAAAAAAAGGGGGGGGGGGTACATTGGGTTCGAATGTTTTGGGGCCAAAACAAATTAAATCTGAAGGCCCAAATGCATTGGCCCAAGTGATCTGGTCCATAAGCCTTGAATTAGCAGGATCTCAGCCGTTCATTGCATCAACTAACGGCTGAGAATATTAGTGGATCTTTTATTTTTGATAATTAATTGAGGATTGATCATAGCCGTTCATTTGAAGTAATCTAGGGGATGGGAGTCTTAGGTCTCTTGAGTGACCAAACGATGCCGTTCCAGTGACAATATTTTTGAGCCGTTGATCTCCATCAAACCAACGGCTCAGATTTCATTATACTCCTCGCTTATAAAAGGCCTTTGTCTGAAGCAGCCGGCCATTTTTCATAACACTTAACCCTAGCCGCCCTTGATGTCTTCTCTTCTCTCCTTCTTCATCTTCTTCAATCTCATGGAACCCTAGCTGACCATGGCGGCCACCACCCTCCACGATGGTCGCCGGCCCCTCCTAACCCCTCCCCTCTCTCTTTTTCTTCCTTTTTCTTCTTCTTCTCCGACCAAACACCTAGAAGCCCCAGAAAACAGACCCCTCTTTCAAACGCCGGTCACCGGAACCTACGACCGGTGACCACCCAAACAACGAGAACCCTCTCCAAACCAACGCCAAAAGAACCCCCTTGACCTGATCTACCCAACCATATAAGCCACCACCCTCGAATCTTCCCCAATCCCGTCGAATATCCAAAACAAAGTCGCCGGAAACCTAACACCGGCGACTCGAAACTCAACCTCAATCAAGATCTAGCCTTTTACCCTCCCCAAACACCCCTCTGCAACTAAGAGTCCTAAAGACTTCGTCTTGAAGTCTAAAACCAGAAAAACAGAGATAAAATGAGAAAAATAAAAAAAAAAGGAACTAGAGTCTGGGGTAAATACTTGAAAAGAGAATAAGAGAGGGCTAGGAAAGCTTGGGGGACAGACCCCGCTAAGCTAAGTGCCTCCTTTCCCTTTCTGTTTTATTTTTGTTCCTTTATTCTCTGTTTTCTTGCTTTACATGCCTTTTTCTTGTACTTCGCATGGTTAGTTATAAGGTTCTTATCTTTTGTTTCTTCTTTTTTTGTTTGTTTCACGTCTTTTGCCTGTGTCTCTGATGTTTAGTCATAAGGTTTCTTAACCCGTTCTTTTGAGCCTGTTAATGATAGGATTTTTGTTTGTTATGTTCTGTTTTGATCTCATGGTTCTTTGCTCTAAGTTCAGAGATTTCCTCTGTTCCTCGTCATTTTAACTGTTGATTTCTGATTCACTGCAAAAATGCATGACCGTTGATCTTTATCTCTTATTTCTTCTGTTTTTGTTGCTTAAAGTCATTGTTAATAAGCTCACGTTACTTTGACTCTTTTTCTTTTCTTCATTTTTATTAAATCATATAGTTTTTGGATCTGTTTTGACTGCTCTTGTTGCTTTGGCTTGAATGATCCATGATAGAGCTAGGCTTCTTTTTCATCTCGTTTATCTTCATGGTGTTCTTTTATTTTGCTTGTTTCAAATCATGTTCTGCTTCTGTTGAGTCAAAAGAGTTACCTTGATTCCCTTTCCTTTTTCATCTTGTAAACATTACAGTCCTTGATCTGTTTAGCTTTTATAGTCTAGCTTTCTCCTATTGTCATGCATGTTTAGTTATAATACTAGCTTAACTTTATTCTCTTTTCATCTTTATATTAAGTTGCTTTTGTAGTATCCTGATTAATCTTCCCTATTTTTCTTCACCCTTTGTTATATCTAGAATTTTCTTATTTTTGTTTGGCCTTCAACATCTCATCTTTTAAATTAGATATCTCTTTTATCTCCCTTCATGCTTTAGCTTGGCTGTTTAACTCTCGATTAGGGTTCATTCTATTCAGATTTCCATGTTTTTATTGTTTTCTCTTCTCTACATTAGCTTGGTTCTAGGGTTAGTAGTTTGATTCTCATGTCTGATTAGGCCATGTTTAATTTCTCTTATTAACTGTTTGTGGGAGTTGAGCTTCTATACATGTTTGTGCCCATGAACCTTGAAGGTCTTGGGGGTTTTTCAATGTGTCGTCTGACATGAATTGGTTGTAACTAAGTCTGATTGACATTGATTAACACTTTGTCACATGGAATTAGGTAATGTGAACTGATTAATTAAGATTCAACCTTATCAAATTTCCCCTTATGAGTTTTAATTTATTAATGAACAATATTTTGTTTCATGTGGTTATGTGTGCAATTGTATGTTGAAATGGCTAAGTTTACAATAGTTTTATGTTAGTATGAGCAGTGTTAATGCCCATTAATCTTAGGGGAATTGGTTATAGCTGTTAGTGCTAGGTTCCATAAATTGGCTAGTTTTGAAATAGGTTAAGACTGAAAGTGAACACAAAATAGGTTATTAGGCAATAATTGACCTAAAAGTGGTCAACTTTGCAAAAGTTGATCACCTCTATAAGGTCCAAACACACCAGTCCACTTCAAAAGGGGCTGGTTGTGCAAAACTGGTTAAGCTTGCAAATGCAGGCTTACCAAGGCTCATTTCGAGCCCTGAGCTCAGGTGGCTAGGTCTGCAAAGACCTTTAGCACAGCCTGTGATCAGTCAAAGGCTGGGATTTCCCAAGCTAAGTCTCAACTTGAGACTGGCCATTAATTAAATAGTTTAATAAAGCAGACTAGTCCTGCAATTAGTTTTAAAAGAGATTAAATCGATCAATTAGGCAAAACTGGCTTAGTCTGCAAATGCAGACTTGCCCAGGCTCATTTTTGAGCCCTGAACCACAGGTGGCTAAGCCTGCAAAGGCTTGGGCCCAGCCTGTGTTCAGTAATTGGTCTTCAATTGCCCAAGCTAAGTCTCAACTTGAGACTGGCTAGGTTTTAAATAGTTTAATTATAATAATAAGGCAGGCTGGTCCTGCAATTGGTTTATAAATGAAATAAGAGGTCTTAATTAACAAGAAAATGAAACAAAGACTGGCCCTTAGTTAAATAAGAGAAAAAATTCTGAAAACCTGACCTAGGTAGGTCGGGTAATTCAGCTATGCCTTTAAGGGCATATAGGGAACTTGAATTGGTAAATAAGTAAATAGTTTGAAACATATAAGGTTATGGGTGTCATTTGTACCCCTGATTTCTGCAATTTTGCAGAGATTAAAAGGGTATAATGGTCTCCCTAAAAAGGAAAATCAGTAAAAATATTCAACCCATAAGGATACATTGGTAAAAAGCCCTAAAAATGAATCTTTTAGAACCTTCCAGCACATGCTGGAAGGGTTTTTGATAACATAATTGTGGGTCTAAGTGTAAGTTTAATAATTTTAAGAGGGGAGAAGTGTGATTTAATCCTATTCTTTTTCCCCAAGTCATCAGCCCCTTCCCTTCCTATAAATACTCCCAAAAAGAGTGAAATAGGGGCTAGCTTTTGATAAGAAAAGTTCAGAAAAAAAGTAGTAATATAGCAAGTAGTTTTTCCGGGCAATTTGAAGTGAGAATAGCTAATAGTCATCTGTTCTCGTGGTTTTCTGCTTGAATTTCTGCTTGGATTTCTATCTGCTGTTCTTTGGTTGTCTTGCTTATTTGGGATTCATCTTTCACTGTTGCATTGCTGTCTCAGTCCTTGCTGTGCTTTTCTGCTTAATCCCTTAGACTCATTGATCTTCTTTTGCCGATTCAGGTACTCTTCTGTCTATTAGAAGCTGTAATGGCAAGTTTGACTAAAATAAAGTGAAGACGGCTTATTTTTTGTGTTATTGTTATGTATTGTTATCTTAATAGCTGCAATCTGTAGTTTACTTATGTTAAAGTAGATAGTAGTAGGAGAAACAGACCTGAAACATTGTAATAGCTAGTATAATAGTAGTATATAGTAGTAAGTAGTAGATAGATCATCTAGTTAAGTAGATAAAACTCATAAAAACAAGCTAAATAATCATAGCATGAATCGATAACAATAACGCACACAGCAGTAACATAAGACACATTCACATAGCTAATCAGATTTGTGAATCACCATCTTGATATAAACAAGTTCAAAAGAGAAAAACAGTTAGAAGAAGCAATAATTCATTTGAGACTGGGTTTGTGACACTGAATGAGTTTAAATCGTAGTAAAACCAGTAATGTAATTATGCATGTGTAATTAATCACCTAGCCTTAGATAATCAGGTTTATCGTATTAAATAGTTGAATTGTTTAGTTAGATAATGCTTTACATAATTAAACTATTTTCTCATAATTTCTTAGTTAAGTAATTTCAATATCGGTGTAAATCAGTTATCAGAAAATAGAAGGATAAAAAGTAGTTGATTCTCATATACATCAGATACTCGAGATCTAGAATTAGCATTGACAATTTTGTACAGTGATTTTCCCCTTTGATTAATAAAAAGAGTAATTTAATTTTATTTCTTAATTCTGTATGTCTGATTTACTATGAGTTCATCATTTTTGCGTTCTTTATTATTACTTCAATCCGATTTGGGCCTGATAAGTAGCATGGGCCTGGATCATGTGCACGTGACTGCTGGGCTGGCAACTGAAAGCCCAGGTCAGGTCAGGGTCTCTAAAGACCTGGACGGGCCTATAATGCATTAAGAATCATTCTAAGGATCTAGGCCCAATAACAACAGAAATAATAAGGGCCTGGAATATCTAGTATCACACACGACTAAGGGAAAAACATTCATAGAAAATATAGCTAACATTAAGATTGAACCTTAATAATACTTGGGACGAGCCTCGCCCGATATCAAACAACGGGGCCCCCTTAGTAATGATATAACATAATTAGACTCGGGAAGACTACTAGCTAACTCCATAGTCTTACCCAAAACAACTAAAAGCCGATAGACTATTTAAGGCATGATTTAATATACCTTCCTTGAAACGAGTGTGCACTTGGTGTGACTCAAATCTCAAATCTCGGCAAAGATGAAATATACCGAAAGTCACAAACGTACTGGTTGCGGTGTGACTCGAGGCGTATTTTCGTGATGTCGCAATTCCGTAAATTATTTAAGCAAAAGCACATATTTGTTGTTAAAATCTATATTGGGTCAAACAAGAGTCAAGAACGACAATTGAGCGACCGTGCTAAAACCACGGAACCCGGAAATGCCTAACACCTTCTCCCGGGTTAACAGAGTTCCTTATCCAGATCTTTGTTTCGCAGACATTTTTGAAAGAGTAATTTCCTCGGATTCGGGATTAACCGGTGACTTGGGACACCATTATTATCTCAAGTGGCGACTCTGATTAATTATAACAAAATTCCGAACCGATTGTCCTTTAAATGGAAAAACTCCTTCCTCTATGCTATTATATCCGTTTCGGGTATTTGAACATCGAGGTATACCCTATAAGCGTATTTATATGCTTTTCACAGTGGGGTAGTAAAAAGGGAGGTGTGACAAGCTGTACGAGGGAGCCAATACTGTCGAAGCTGGGGAAGGTCCTTCTAGGACCAAATGGATAGGAGTCTTCTTTTCCTTTAAAAATGTAATAAGGCCTACGACCACTAGTGATATTTTTTATTTCATGTTATTTAGTGTCGTTTAGGATTCGTCTTATTTTCTTATTAATAAAATGAGGCATTTAGCATTCTAAGTTCTCCAAATTTACTTGTCGCTAGGCCTACCTCAAGCACAATGAGGTCCCCCAAGATTAGGACACGCTTTATATTCCCTGCACTACATGTTTAAATATTGCAATATCTTTCCTTATGATCCTTACTAACTTGTTACCTTTTATTTTAATTTTGTTTATTCCCCTCCCCAAAGGCTAGTTCGTGAACTCTGGAAACATCAACATATTTTACAAGATCCAGGGGCCCTCCACGTACTCCTCCTACCAGTCACGTCAAACACTAGAGCAAAAGAATAATGGAAGACTCAAATAACTCAGCTGAGTGGGTAAAGATCACTCGTACTACCATGTTCCCCAAGGAGAATGCCTCTCATATAGAACAAAAGTTACTAAAGTTCCAAGAAGAGCTTGACCAAGTCCATAATTTGGCAAGTCTATCATTTTCCCTTACTGCTCCAGAAGTCACTCAGAATCCCACACCTCTAAAAAATGTCCCAAACTGTCCCACTTCTCACCACCACTGCAATACTTGACACATCCCAACAACACCCAGATGCTCATCCCAGAACCATTGAACTCCACAAATGATCATCGCCACAACAACACCCCAATCTATATGGAAACTATGCCACACCCTACTCAACCCATCTCAAGCACACCCGAATCTGATGATAAAGACTCGCTCATCAGAAATTTGGATGAAGATCTTAGGAAGTTGACCACCAAAATCCAAGGCGTTGAAGGTAGTAAGGGAATTGAGTGGCTAAACTATAAAGATTTATGCATACAGCCCGATGTCGAACTGCCCAAGGGGTACAAACCTCCCAAGTCTGACATGTTTGATGGTACAGAGGATCCTAAGGTTCACTAGAGGACATACTGCGACAAGCTATTCAGAGTAGGAAACGATGAGAAGATCCGCATAAAGCATTTCATGAGGAGCCTAAAAGGAGATGCTCTGTCTTGGTACATTAGGCAAGATCCAAAGAAGTGGCCACACTGGGTTAGTATGGTATCCGACTTCATGAATATGTTCAGGTTCAATATGGAAATGCATCGGATGTGTTTTACATTCAGAATCTAAAGAAGAATCCCAAAGAAACGTTTTGCAAGTATGCCACTCATTGGAGATCAGAGGCTGCTAAGGTTTGACCTGCTTTAGGGGAAGAACAAATGAACAAATTTTTCGTCCGGGCTTAGGATCCTCAATACTATGAAAGACTGGTGCTGATCAAGACCATAAATTTTCTCACATCATCAAGCTAGGAGAAAAGATTGAAGAAGGCATCAAAAGTGGTATGGTCACTAACTTTGAACCTTTGCAAACCACCAACAAGGCTCTGCAGTTCGGTGGTACATCCAAGAAGAGGGATGTAAGTGCTGTAATGGTTGCACAGAGAACCAAATCACTAGTCAAATACCAAACCTACCCGATATCTCCACTTGCATATCGACCCACTCCAAATTTCCAAACACCTGCACCCTCCTACCAAGCTCCGCCACCTACCTATCAATTGCCTCGACCTCCTACATACCAACCTGCTTCACCCAGATATTCCCTGCCCGCACACATCTACGAAGCCTACAACACTCAACCATCCTACTATTAATCACCTCCCACTCGACAAAAATTTTCTAGACCTCGACCAAATTTTGACCGCAGACCTCCAAAACAATACACCGCCACTGCTGAGCCAATCGACCAACTTTATGAAAGACTCAAAGTTGCTGGTTATGTCACCCCTATCTCTACCATAACCCCTGAAAAACTCTCCTAATGGGTCAACCCAAATAAAACCCGTGCATACCATTCTAGCATGAAGGGGCATACTATTGATAAATGCCGCTCCCTGAAGGACAAGATCCAGGCTTTGATTGACAACAAGATCATCGTGGCAAAGAAGCCTGTTTCGAATGTCCACAATAACCCTCTACCATAATACAATGGTTGAGGTGTTCATATGATTGAAATAGAAGATGATTGGAATCCCAAATGATCGATCAGTATGATCACAGAAGATGACGACTCAAAGAAACCAACAGTCACTCTTAATCCAATTGTAGTCTAGATTCAGCCTTCTGAAGATGTCGAGGTGCACATGTCCATACCACTTGAGTGAAACACCGCCTCTGCAAAGATGCCAATACCTATTGAAGTCGAGTTCAGGTCCCCAAAGGCGCCCGAGCCATTAGAAGTTGCAGTAATACCTTCCAAGACAAGGGTGCCTATTCCAGTAGCAATGATAGCCATAACACCATTCCACACAAAAGCCATACCATAGGACTACACAGCCGAGGCAAGAAGGAAGGGAAAATCCAAGTTCGGGGAATAGATGCATTGCAGAGTATGAGAAGAACCGATAGTGTTTATACCGCAGAACACTTGACTGAGTCAAGTAAGAAGACCTCTGGTCGACAAGCCATAATTGAAACTGGACCCAGTGATCTCTGGATAAAGATGCAAGACAAGGAATACTCGATCATTGACCAGCTGAACAAAACACCAGCACAGATCTCTATCCTAGCTTTGCTACAAAGTTCTGATGCACACAAGAATGCCTTGTTGAATGTGCTGAGTGAGGCATATGTACCCAACAACATCACTGGAGGAGAAATGGCAAACATGGTGGGTCAGGTATTGGAAAGTCAGAACATCACCTTCCACGAGGATGAGCTGTCGCCGGAAGGATTGAGTCATAACAAGGCATTACACATCAATGTGCAGTGCGATGATTATTTTATCATCCGAATCCTGGTCGAGGGAGGATCTAGTCTCAATAATTTTCCTCCGGTAACACTCAGAATATTGGGAAAAGGGTTGCATAAAATCAAGGACCGGGCCATCAACGCCAAAGCTTTCGATAGATCTCAAAGGTCCAATATTGGGGATTTTAGCCTACATTTGAAAATGGGACCCACTTGGTTTGATGTTGATTTTCTAGTGATAGATGTGTTAATATACAATTTACTGTTAGGACGACCATGTATTCATGTAGCCGAAGCCGTGGCGTCAACACTACATCAAGAAATGAAATTTGAGCGAAATCACTAGGAGGTGATCATTCATGGTTACAGTAGCAACCCCATATATAGCCGCCAGAACATTCTAGAAATTGGAGAAAGAAGAAGAATAGGTGGGAAAACTTAACACCACATCGAGCGAGTCAACACCGTCGATAAAAACAAATGGTGGGACAATAAAATTCAAAGCATACTGAATTGGAGTAAGTATGAACCTGGCAAAGGACTTGGTAAGAATCTCCAATGAATCTCTAAGCCATCAAGCTCAAGAAGCATGACACCACTTTCTGACTGGGGTATGAGTATACCTGGGAAGAATTCAAGGACTGGTCGCCACCCTGGCGCGATCCTCACTATCCATTGGAGCAGCCAATACCCCATCTGGAGCAGACATTCTAACAAAGTCATCTACGGGTCATAAGATGATGAAGCATTAGTAGCAATGAGGAATTTGTTCCCGGAAGAGGATGATATGGACTGCTGTGTCATTTTTGAGGAGGAAGGGGAGGAAGACCCTTCTATATAGGCTGTAAACGGAGGAACATACTTCAAGAACTGGAGCGTCAGAACCACTAGAGCTTGGCATGCCTCGGGGTAGCAAGGCCGAACAAAGTTCTACACACTATTTTGTTTTACTATTTTTTTTATCAATCCACTAGGCATGGCCTAGAGCTAGTTTTTATATATCAAACAAATAAAGGAAAATACAATAATAGTGTCAATATGTCTAAAGTGATGGAAAAATAAAAAATTGCCTACTACATTATACCTATGATCACAATTAAGCAATGTGCTCAAATATGATCTCACATAATGACTATAAAACTTGTATAAATATAAAACTAGCCCTATGTTCATCAAAAAGATTAGTCCAGCAGCCCATTTCGAGCACACTGGGCCAAATGTAACATTAGCAATCCAATGTATATAATTTTGTATCCCTGAAAAAACAGGTCCAATCGATAAGCCCAAATTACCGCCTATATGCTCCAAGACAGTCCAGCCCACTTGTAGCCTTGATGTATGAAAATCCAACGCTCCAATATTCTTGCTGCCCACATGAAGAGGCCCAACCTTCTCTCTTATGCATCTGTCACCCGCAGCCCAGACGAAGCAGCCCAAGACCACCCAGCTCTTATTCCCGTAGCCATGTTATTGCCTCTTCTCCTTATTGTTCCCATAGCCACCTATTTGGCTTATAGCCTCTACATATGGTTCCTTCATTTTGCAAAGGTAGCCAATCTTCACCTCAAGATATGTTTTAAACATTAGCCACTTATACATCCCTATTTCAAGACAGTTGTCTGAAATTATACAATATTCTAGACACTTTCCTAAATGACTAACACTGTTAGAGCTAGGTCGTCCATTCATTTCCCATCTCCTCAGCCATCTCTTCATCTCTCTCTCCCCAGAGCCTTCTCCTATGGTTGACTGTTCATCTCTCCCCAAGACCACCCTGACGCCTCTTGAGCTTTCCCACCAAGCTTATTCCTCCTCTCCGATTGTTTCCCCCCAGGTAATCTTCTCCAATTCTTTCTTTGTTTTTTGATTCTTACTCATTCTTCGCCTATTAATTTTGTATATCTTTTTCTGTTGAAACTCATTTCTATCTCCCTGCTTGGAGATTCCCCTAGGATCCACTATCTTCTAGAATTTCCAGTATTCTATTCCCGGTAATCTCTTCCCTTTTCCTTTGTTTCTATTACTTCCACCAACTTTTCTTCTCTTGACTTTTTCTTTTCTTTCTTGACGAGTTGTCCCTGCTATTGCTGCTTCTCCTTGTCTATATGTGTTTGTAGCTGCCTCCGCCACTGGTAATCTCCTCATCCCCTTATCTTTTTTTTATTGCTATTTTCTCCATTCTTCTACTCATTCTTATATTTTTCCTTTTCTGTATGTCTACTGGACTGAGATGAATGCCTTGTGGATGCCTGCATGTGATGACTTGGTCGTCTGCATGAGTGAAAGTGATATTCTAATGGAAGATCTGTACAGATGCGACTCTGCTGCGTGTGATGTTGTCTATTGATGCTGCACCATAGGTGATTTTCCTAAGGATCTTGTAAAGTCCAAAGCGAGTATTTTCGATTTTTTTCCTTTTCTTTACATTCGTTTACATTATGTGTTTTGCATGCATTTCTGCAACCTTTATAAAATGTTAACTGAACTCTCTGCCTAGTAAAATTTTTCTATCGTACGTCATCCAATACTTTTCCTTTTGTAATGAAAGGAAAATTTCTGTCAGCACCCTCATGAGCTCTTGAGTTCTGTGTGTTGTGCAATTGGGAGTCCATCTCCCATAGAGGGGGAGTTGTGGCCTTCCTTGTGCCTTTTATGTACTCCATGTTTAATTCCTCCCTGGTGGATTGAGTACTAAGTACTAATACCACCACTTGAAGCCTCCTTAACCAATAGAGTACATAAGGTGCTCTTTGTTTCCCTGTGTAAATTTCCTTTTGTTTCCCCCTGTAATTTGTTAAGTGTGTCTTCATGTGTTTCATCCAGTTGAGATTAATGTCATCATGCTTTAATTCATCTTTGTTAATCCACATTGACTTGTACTACTTGAGCCTGGTTATTACTAGGCTACATGCTATGCCTAAGTTCCACCAGGTGGGTTGAGTACATAAAAGTACTAATACCACCACCTCAGTTTTGCTTAGGTCATAGCTTATAGCTAGTTTAACAAAACCTGCAAAAAAGAAAACCATGTTAGTAAAACTAGGTTCCATTTATTCTCTTTGTATGAATTTGATTGCTTCTCTCCTGGAGTTTGTGCCTATACTATTGCTTAGATACAACTTTAATCCATTGGATTGAATGCATAGCATTGATACCACCAATAGAATTATCATTGCACCATAGAACAATAACAAAGGCCAGTAGCCTGCAACACAACTGCAATTGTTAATTGGAAACCTCCTTATGCTCTTCTCCTTGAGGATTTGAGCATATTGACCACTAGAAAGGTCCTTTGTTTGTTCATTCCTCCTGTCCTTTCCCCTAAGGAATTGGACATTTTTTTGTTGACCTTCTGTTGTGTATATGTGGGTCAGCATTCCTTTGCCATATTTTGATAATATGCTAAAGCCTCTATCTCCTATTTCCTCCTTCCTTTCACTGAGTTGGATAAAAAATCTCAATATCAATAGGAAAAGGATATAATCTGAGAAAATAGCATAGAAAGCAGGCCCTATTCTCTTAGACATTCTAGGACCTATTAACACATGTGGGACTCCTATGATTGAATTCTTCTTCAGTTGTGGGAGCTGCTCATTGGATTGAGTACACTGTACTAATACCACCACTTGAGTCTTTCCCACAACATGAAAAAGAGATTCATCTTCAGTACCTGCAAAAAAAGAAACTCTGTTAGTGAGAAAGGCTGGTACTTTGCTCTCCTCTTTCCAGATTTGAGCAAGGTGTGTCTGATTGTGGCCAGAATTCTCTATCATTGATATCTCCCCTTTCCTTCTCTTCACTTTGAGACTGAGACTCTCAAGTAAGGGCATCGTGATTTGTCTGAGTTGAGGAGTTTTCTTCCCTGAACATCTAACTCTTCAAGCTATAGCATTCTATAGGTCCAACATCCAATGCATAATTAGCAAGGTGATCAGCCAATTTATTGCCTTCTCTAAGAGTGTGAGCCACTTTAGCATTGACTGTATTCATTATCTCCTTTATGTCCTCCACCAGGGTACCTATATTCCAAGGTAGCTTCCATTCTCCTATTACTACCTTCTTTAGTGCCATGTAGTCTGTATGTAGGTCTATGAGAAAGTAGCTATGTTGCACACAAAACTTTAATGCTTCATAGATGGTTGTGACCTCTGCTGAAGTATTATTACCCTCGTGAATCTCCTTTCCACATTCATATACATCATCTCCCTCTTCATTTCTTAGAATAAAGCCAATAGAACTCTTGCCAGGGTTACCTCTAGAGGCTCCATCAGTGTTTACTTTCACCCACCCGCCAGAGGAGTCACGCTGAGCTTCAATGCCAAGGAAGTCATTGAGATAACCCAAGTCCTTCATGGCAAAATATTTACTGAGACGGTGAATAAATTGAGTGAGAAGAGATCTGTTGTCACCAGTTAAGATGATGTCGTCAACATAAAGCCCTTGTTCTGGAAACTCCCATAGGACCTTTGTGTATTTAAGGGTTGGTGTGAATTGTTCCATCATTCCTATCATGTCTGACCATCTGTGAGGAACCTGCTAAATACTTGGCTTCCTTACTTTTATGAAAAATTGCAAAGTAGTAGATATCTGATATACCACTCTGTTGATAGTGAATGGCTCCCCATAATTGTATCCATTTCTTCTCTTCCATTGCTCCCATATGATTACAGTTGGCAATGCTTGCATAATAGGCTTAAGTCTTGATACTACATCTGCAGTCCATCATCTAGTTATAGCTTGATGAAATGTAATCCCTTCTATGTTGATTCCTGCATGTCCCAGAAAATACCTCCACACTTTGCATGCTGCATATAAAGTGAAAAACATGTGTTGTGTTGTCTCTTCTTATGGTTGTGCACAACACCAACACTTGGATACCATGTGGTAACCCAATCTTCTAAAGAAATCATCCAATGGTAGTTTATTCCTCCACACCTTCTACATAAAAAATGATATTTTGAATGGCAATCCCTTAGCCCAAATCATCTTGTATGAATTCATAGGATTAGATCTCCTTCTCAAGTAGTCCCATGCAGCCCTTTTAGAGAAATGATCTCTAGGTTCTAGCATCCACTGAGGTGTGTCTTTAATCCCATCCTGAATTGGTGGCTTAATGTTCATCAGGATGTGATCTACAAATTCTTCAGTTAGTAGCTCAAGTAGCTTCTCAGCATTCCAATTGCCCCTTTCCATTACGTCATCACTAGTTTTTTATTCCTTTGGGATTTTTATATTTGCAAGAAAAAGCTCCAATATTAAAACACTTATGGAATCTATTGAAGTATTTCAATTTTCTTACAAATCTCACTCTTATTATTTTCTCTCATTACTTTACTCAAACAACATTACTATTACTTATCTTAATGAACCAACGACGGTGACATGCAACGAGACAACGCAACAAACGGACATAGACTCAGAAGAAGATGATATACCAGAAGGAATTGATAAAGAAGTTGAGAATTTTGAGAACAGACCTAAGTCTAACCTAGACGAAACTAAGATCGTCAATGTGGGAGATGCAGAAAACATCAAAGAAATGTGAATCAGAATTCATTTGTCACCGTCTGAAAAAGGAAGAGTATATGGAATTTCTAAGGGAATAGGAGGACATATTCGCATGGTCATATGATGACATCACTGGCCTAAGTACATCCATTGTGGCTCACAAATTACCGACTGATCCAGATTGTCTTCCAGTAAAACATAGGCTTAGAAAGTTCAAGCTAGACATGAGTTTGAAAATCAAGGAAGAAGTCATTAAGCAGGTCAAAGCTAAGATTCTCAAGGCTGTAGAGTTTCCAACATGGATAGCCAGTATCGTGCCATTACCGAAGAAGGATAGGAAGGTCAGAATCTTTGTCGACTACCGAGATCTCAACCGTCCAGTCCAAAAGATGACTTCCCCTTACCGAATATTCACATCTTGATTGACAACTACGCCAAACAAGGGATGCAGTCATTCGTTGATTGTTTTGCTAGGTACCATCAAATATGGATGGATGAAGAAGATGCTGAGAAAATAGTTTTCATTATGCCGTGGGGGATGTATTGCTACAAGATGATGCCGTTTAGGTTAAAGAATGCAGGGGCCACTTACATGAGGGCCATAACTAACATTTTTCATGACATGATAAACAAGGAGATCCAAGTGTATGTAGATGACGTCATCATCAAATCCAAGAAAGTCGTTGATCACATGGAAGATTTGAGGAAATTCTTCAATAGACTGAGAAGGTACAACCTAAAATTGAATTCTAGTAAATGTGCATTCCGTGTTCCAATGGGACAATTGCTCGGGGTTCATTGTGAGCCACCGAGGAATAGAATTGGATCCATCAAAGATCAAATCTATTCAAGAATTGTCACCGCCGAAGGAGAAGAAGGCGGTAATGAGTTTCTTGGGGAGACATAACTACATCAGTCGGTTCATAGCACAGTCTACTATCATCTGTGAGCCAATTTTTAAGATGTTGAAGAAGGACTCTGCTACCAAATGGACTGAGGACTGCCAAAAAGCCTTCAGCAGAATCAAGGAATACCTGTCAACACCGCCATTTTTGGTTCTTCCCAGACCGGGTAGACCCCTACTACTACACCTTGAAGTATTGGATGAAGCGTTTGGTTGTGTTCTAGGGCAGCATGATGAAACGGGAAAAAAGAGCAGGCCATCTATTATCTCAGCAAGAAGTTCAACCCGTACGAGGCCCGATATTCTCTATTGGAACACACATGTTGTGCTTTAACTTAGGTAGCTCAGAAGTTGAGGCACTATTTCTGTGCTTACACCACGTATCTCATATCAAGAATCGACCTATTGAAGTACATCTTTCAGAAGCTCATGCCCACTAGCAAGCTAGCCAAGTGGCATATCATGCTGAGTGAATTCAACATTGTCTATGTGACTCAAAAAGCAATCAAAAGACAGGTCTTAGTAGATCACCTCACTGAAAACCCTATGGATGGAGAATATGAGCCTCTGAAGACGTATATTCTTGATGAGGAGGTATCATTCATAGGAGAAGACATTGCAGAGTCCTATGGCAGTTGGAGGATGTTTTTCGACGGAGAAGCAAATTTCAAAGGAGTTGGCATAGTAGCAGTCCTAGAATCAGAAATCGGCCAGCATTATCCGGTATCCGCCAAGCTTAGGTTCCCATGCACGAACAATATGGCCAAGTAAGAAGCTTGAATATTTGGGCTCAAGATGGCCATTGACATGAATGTTTGAGAGTTGTTAGTGATTAGAGACTCGGATTTGCTTATACATCAGGTCCGAGAAGAATGGGCGACCAAGAACTCCAATATACTCCCATATTTGCATCATATATAGGAGTTGAGGAAAAGGTTCACAAAGACAGAATTCCGGCATGTCCCCAGAGTCCAGAATGAGTTCGCTGATGCATTGGCCACTCTCGCATCTATGATTCAGCATCCAGATAAGAACTTCGTAGACCCTATTCCAGTAAAGATTCATGATCACCCAGCTTACTATGCTCATGTCGAGGAGGAAGCAGATGGAAGCCCTGGTTCCATGACATCAAGAAATATTTATCCAAAAGAGAATATCTAGAGCTTGCAAATGCTACTCAAAAGCTCACACTTTGAAGATTTGACAACAATTTCTTCCACAGTAGAGGAATCCTGTATAGGAGAACTCCGAATTTGGGTTTCCTAAGGTGTGTGGATACAAATGAAGCATCCAGAAATTCATACCAGGATCTGTTGTCCACATATGAACGGTTTTATCTTAGCCAAGAAGATTCTTTGGGTAGGTTATTTTTGGATGACTATGGAGACGGACTGCATCCAATATGTTTGAAAGTGCAACCGCTGTCAAATCCACGTAGATATGATAAAAGTGCCTCCAAAGAAGCTTATGCAACAAGCTCGCCATGGCTGTTCGCCGCCTGGGGAGTGGATATTATCAGACCAATCGAACCTGCCGCATCAAATGGACACAGGTTTATTCTAGTAGCAATCGACTATTTCACCAAATGGGTTAAAGCAACATCTTACAGAGCAGTGACCAAGAAAGTCGTGGCAGACTTTGTCTGTGATCGTATCCTTTGTCGATTCGGGAATTCCAGAATCAATCATTACTAACAATGGCTTCAACCTCAACAGTGATTTGATGAAAGCTATATGATCAAACACAGGAATTCCACATAATCTTACATGCCTAAGATGAATAGAGCTGTAGAAGCCGCCAACAAGAACACCAAGAAGATACTAAGAAAGATGGCAAAAAAGCATAAGCAGTGGCACGAAAAGTTATTATTTGCTCTATTGTGTTTAGACTATTCCTTTTTGAGTCAGATCACGGGAGTCTAACTTCCAACATTCCTGCAATTTTGCACATTTCATTAGTTTCGGGAACATAATTAATTTTAGACTAAAACAAAAGCTAAGGGCACTAATAAGCATTCAAAATCCTCACTTATCAACTTTCCTAAACTTCAGTCTTTACTTTTCCTCAAGAAAACAAAATAGTTCCCACGTCCAAACGTTAAGGGACATTACAACTAGCCATTGGTGAGCCATACACACCTCAGTTGGGACCAACATTTACCCACACCACTCATGATTTATTGACAAGAAGACAAGTTAAAAATTTAAGCACGTATAGCTTTAATATGACATTCGAGCACCAAGAGTTGACTTTACTCATCAAGGACTCTCGCTCTATCTTATTGGTCATGGTGGATTACAATTTCTTCCTCCTCTAAATTCCATTTGTCAAGCTCACTTAAGAATTTATCAATCAATTCAAAGATTTGTGAAAGGTTTACTCATCTCTCTCAAGAGAATATCTTTCAATACCATAGGCTTTCCCCTCATGTGAATCACCACTAATGTAGCTCACTCGGCTCAAAATCAAGCATGACTTATTTGGGATGTAATGAAGGCTTTTGGATTAGGGATTAATACAATATAGATTAGTGGTTACACATTTCTTAAGCACTCCATCTTTCAATTCTCGGCTCATACTTTACCAATTCCCTGAGGCATTTTATTTTCCACGAGGTACTAGAGAGACTTAACATCTCTCTTTCTTGATCATTACATTAATATTTCTCCATGTTTGGGATCATTGTCTTTCTTTGAATCCCTTCAACTCATCCATTTATTTACTTTTTGCAATTCTCTTTTTGTTCGTTTCTTTTCTTTGCCTTTCCTTCTCATCATTTCTTCTATTTTTATGCCCTGATACCGTTTTTCTTAAATTTCCTCGTTCCTCCCCAAAACTTATGTTTTAGCCATTTGTTTCACATATTTGTTAAGGAAAGCTCGGGTTCCTAGAGAGAGTCACGATAGAATAGGTACAGACTTATAACATGATTTTCAAATGAGAAAGGCTAAAGGTTCGATGGGATTGACTAGAGAGGACATCATTGGTAGGCAATAGAAAACTCAAACGGGCCAAGGAAAGCCTACAATCACTTCTCAAGCCAATTAAAACTTATGATTTTGACTTAAAACACATTGGGGCAAGTTCTACACCTTCCGTATGGGTATTGGGACTAGCAACAAAGCATCACACCCCTCATGTAACTAGATTGTTAAAGAGGATAAAGTTGAGGGCCTACAACGTACACATTCAAGATTGAAGATCACTATGGTCCAATTAGACCACTCGATAGTATCAAAGTCAACTTAAGAGTCACAACTGACTAGAGCTATTCCCTTTTAAAAACGTTGTCTCCAACCATTAGTATATAGTTAAATATATTGGTGCCAAATAAATCATGTTTGGCTCTTGAGTTTGACTTAAAAAGGTCTTTTTATTCATTACTACTATTATTTTACCTAAATACAAAATAGACTAATTCCCTTAAGAAGGTTATCACGCTATCCATCATTGGGATGAGTCACTCGGTTCACACGACAAATACCTTTGGAAAGTACCGTGATACTAAGAAAATCAAAGGCTTGTTATCTACTGAAACATAAAAAGAAGCTACTAAATAAAAAAAAATCTACCGAATTATACACTAACTAATAAGGAAATAAACATACAAAACCTACAAAACAAAAACTATTAAAAGCAGAACAAATTTACATAATAAGAGAGAATGAGTATTATCAAGTTAAGTACATGTCAAATGTCTCAAAATCAACAAATAAGATCAAATAAGCTCCACCCCTCCAAATAAAAATAAGCATTGTCCTTAATGCTTACAAAATAAGAGTGAAGGAAGGGAAAGAGTGAATGAGACTCGCTATAGCTCCTTGGACATATTTGTGCCCCCAGCAGTGTCACCACCCTCAAGCTCCAATTGGATCTCATCATCTTCAATTCTGGGAGAGGACGGGTTGGTGAACATCTGGCACACTGCCTCGGCAGTGTTGGCAGCTAGATCTGGCTCCTTAGATTGGCTAGCTAGTGACAATGGAGCAGATGGTACTGTAGGTAGGGGTGTTCATGGTTCGGTTTGGATCGATTTTTTCTTAAAAAGAAACCAAACCAAGTAAGTTAATTTTTCAAATATTAGAACCAAACCCAACCAGTTACGTCGGTTTTTTCTCGATTCAATTTATGTCGGGTTTTGTCATTTTTTTTATTTTTTGGTTATTTGTCAATATTTTCTTAAATATAAGACATACACTACCAAACACATATTTCAGAGACCACATTTTCAACACAACACTATAAAATCAATTGCCCTTTTAGAATTATATTATTTACCAAGATATATTGATGACAATTAAATCAAATAATGATGAATAATTTAAAGACTCAATTAAAAATATATTATTTTAAACACAAAATGGATTCTTATTCTTAACAAAAGAAGACTACCAATCAAACTAGAATGTAAAGGTAACGAACTATACTAAAAGTGCAAACTATTAACATTTATCATTTTGTGAAACTTTATAATAAAAATATGCATATATATAGGTGTAGTAAAAAATTTGAAATAGCTACTCCTATAGTCGGGTTGGTTTGGTTTTTTTACGGTTTTTCTGATTAAAACCAAAACCAAACCAAATACTGTCAATTTTATAATTTAAATCAAAACCAAATCAAACAAAAAAATATCAATTTTTTGGTCGGTTTGATTTTGTTTTTGGTTTGGTTCGGTATTTTGTGTTTTTATGAACACTCCTAGCTGTAAGAGTTGGATCAATCAACATATAAAATGGGATATCTTCGGATGCTGCAATTTTGGTCAGCTGCCTCCTGAGCTTGTCAACCGACTTCTTGGTAGCGTGGGACTTTCTCATTTTCTTTACCTCTTTCCACAACTCCTCAATTACTGACCCATGTTGTACCAAAGTATTCATGATAGTAGCTGGTTCTCCAGGAGCTTCTTTAATGTATCTTCCACTATTAGAAAACCTATGGTTCCTGAATGGATGACTGTGCTTCAACTGTACTGGATAGGCCAGACAACTTTGTAGTGGTTGTCTGTATCTAGTTGTTGAGGCTTGCCAGTGTTTGGGAGACTCCTAGCGCAGAAAGTGGAATAGTATGCATGGGCACTGGCTTCAAAGTCGAGGTAAACCTGTGATAGGGACTGCGGTGGGCACTAGGAGGCATAACTGCGACACTAGAGGAAGGCTCGGCCGAAGAGGAGGGAACATCAGCTACCTCCGCAAATACCAAAGTGGGCTCATGAGACTGACATGTGGTGGTATACGGAAGACTTTTTCTCTTAAGGTTCTTCCCATCTATCAAAGAATACCACGAGAAGGGATTATTCTGCTGCACCTTCATGTCATAATCCCTCGGATCTACCTGCGCATCCGTGAGGTACTTTGTAATGGTGTTGGGATATGGGTAGGAAGAATATCGTACCAAGAAATCACTAAGATGTTGGCCGACATCACGATACACATATTGATACGGTACCCAACCATAATAGAGGTAACTAGCATTGCCCGAGGAATCGAAAGATACGCGTTATTCTGACTCGGGTCTAGTTTGCTGCAAACAAAGGTTTGCCACCCCTTTGCCTTGAAACTCAGGGTGCTCCTCTAGATGGGCACCCTTGTTGTGATCAACGGTGGTGGTGGTCCTGGTGCAGCTAGCATCTCTACTAACTAAGGCCGAGCTGCATCCCCAAATGCATACTACTCTAGGTACTTTGTGGGCTCGACAACAACAAAATCAAAATATGTGTTCAATGTGTGCTGATCAAATCGTACCTTGAGGTTTCTTACTTTTCTCACTTTTGTCCCTTTCTTGAAATGCGCCGCATTGGCGTAAATTTTCCGGACAAACCACATCCACCCTTTGTGTTCTCTAAACTGTCTCAAAACTGCAGGGTTATACCTCTCTAGGTTTTTCAACTGAAACTATCGCTCAAGAGTGAGCGACCTTACTGGACACCAAGTGCGGAAGCTGGGGAAGGCAACCAAACTCTTCAAGGCCGGCAGCTGTAGCATCTCTGCCTCTACCATCATCGATGATGTTATCAACAGTAGTATCTGGTGCCTCGGGGACAAGTGTAGAGGATGGCTCAGAAGCCTGACTAGCACCTTCTAAACCTTCAAAAGTGCTTTGAGATGTGGACGACTCATCCCTCAGTACCTTCCTAGTGGCTTTGACTCGATAGTCGGCTGCTCTTGAGCAAGTTTCCCTCTGCACCCATCCCTCTACCGGCTGTAGTCTTCTTTGTTATTATCTTTGTAGGGCGAAGGGTAAAGCACTCTTGCCTCAACTCCTGGATGGTTCACCCCCTCCCATTTGAAGTATCACCTCTACCTCGAGATCTTAAGTGGTATTTCATATTTTATAATTAGTATGTGCTACTTGTACCTTTTATCAATGTAATTAATTTTGAATAATCTTGTTTGGCTGCACATATATATCTTAGCATTTGTAACCCAAACTTAGCTTGTCGTGATGGGGCCTAACGTGGTACTAAGCAAGCCGACCCCTTAAAATACTTCCAATTTTTTAAGTGAAAAAATAAAATAACACGGCTTTAAATCATCAAAACTAGGGGTGGGCATCGATCAGTACGGTTCGTTTATGAATATTATCAGTTTAGCATATCGGTTATAAGTTTACAAATTTGATGAAACGATAACCGAAACAATAAGATATCGGTTATCGGGTATCGGTTAATCGGTTATCGATCATTATCCATTTAACCGATAAGATAACTCGATTTAGAGCTAAGCAAAAAAGAGAAGACAATTCACTTGAGTTAAGAAAAAAAGAGAAGAATTCACATATATTATACTAAAGACTTACGGTAGGAGTAAATTATAAGGTCTATGAAGAATGGAGATGATGCAACAAAAGAGTGCGGTAGAGAAAGAGTAGGAGAGAATGACTAAAGCACTAGAATTTGTACATACTTAATGGTAAAGTTGTAATTTTATTAATTCTTATTAGGTTATCGGTTAACCCATTAACAAAATTTGCAAACTGAGGCCCAAACAAATAACATAATAGTAAAAAAATTATAAATCGTTATTGAACTGTTAACACAATAACCTGATACCGATAACCCAATAACAATTAACGGATCGATTTATTGATTTTACCCGGTATATGCCCAGCCCTAATCAGAACTCTCAAAAACTGGATAGAAAGTCAAAAACCAATACGGAAATTCCCAACATCGGGGTGTCACAGAGTACATGAGCATCTATATAGCACAAGTATGGAAATACTATCTATAAAAGACTAAAATAAAATACAAGAAACTGAAAGATAAGGAAGGAGAGACAAGGTGTGTGAACGCCGAGCAACTACCTTGAAAATTTCAAACAATCAAACTGCACAGATAAATCAACAGCCGTCATGTCCAAAAATACCTGGATCTACACACGAAGTGCATGGTGTAGCATGAGTACAACCAACTAGAGTACAACCAACTAAGTTAGAACAAGACTAAATAATAGATTGAAAGTAGTGACGAGCTTCATGGATATAGTTCAATTACAAAATTTTCAACATAGGAAGATAGGCATGCTTTCAAATTCGACAATTAAGGCCAAAACAGTTAAATTCAAGTCAAGTTCAATTGAAAAAGGATAGAATATCTCTCAAAATTTACATGATAGTGATATATATCAGCTAAGGTACAACAGTAATAAAATGAAGTGCATAAACTAAGAGCAACAATCACTCAGTCCGCTCCCATACACTCCAACCTCACGGTCACTCATTTTGCAATAGTAACAGTCACTCATTTTTCACAACCTCACAGTCCTCCCATACACCAAACCTCACACTCTAACCGCGCTTGGCACTCGCACTCAGTAGGTACCTGTACACATTGGGGATGTGTACAGACTCCTGAGGAGCTCCTTTAGCCCAAGCGCTATAACAAGCCAATCATAACATAAATCAATGAAACATGTTGCGACGTGCAACCCGATACCATAAATATCCTCACAATTAGGCCCTCGGCCTCATTAAGTCATCAACTCCTCCAGTCTCTCGGGCTCTCAGTAATCATGCTAATTAGCCCAAACATCGATGATATAATGCATCAACAAAAAATAATATAGATTGAGATATAATATGCAAGTAAAACTGTAACTGAGTACAAACAAGAATTAGCAAATAATTTAACATGTAACACGACCTCTGTGGGTCCCTATAATACCAACACATATTCTAAACATGATTTTTAACATGATTCATAGTTCAATTTCTATAACACATGGAGATTATTCGGATAAGAACAAATTATTCAACTATACAATTCTATGGAATTGACCAAGTCATAATTCCTACGGTGCTCGCCCACATGCCCATTACCTAGCATGTGTGTCACCTCAAAATCAATCACATGACACATAATACAAGGTTTATACCCTCAAACCAAATTTAGAACATTTACTTACCTAAAACCGTGAAAATCCTACTCCAACACACCCTTGCCTCGTGAATAAGCCTCCAAATGCCCCGAATTTAGCCACAAACAATTTGATATAATTGACACAAGTTAAAGGAATCAATTCCATAAGAAAATACTAAGTTATTAATCAAAACTCAAAAGTCGACTCAAAAGCCGCCCCTCGGGCCCATGTGTGAAATTCAATAAGAGACAAAACCAAAACGTTTATTCAACCACGAGTCCAACCATACTCAATTTACCAAAATCCGACACCAAATCGTCACTCAAGTCCCTAAATCAATCTATCCAAATCCCTAGCCTCAAACCCCCAAATTCCACCTTAAATACACATAAACTAGGTGGAAAATTCAATGGGAGAAATAAGATTATTGAATAAGAAAGAGCATAAGTGACTTACCTCAAGAAACCCCATTGAAATCCTCTAAACAAATCGCTCAATCCCGAGCTTGAATTGTTTAAAATGAAGAAAAACACGAAACCGTTGTTTTTAAATGTTCTGCCCAGCCTCTTCACTTCTACGGTTCATTTGGAAGCTTTTGCGGCACTGCTTTTGCAGTCAACCATCCACATATGCGGAAGTCCCTAATATCGACTAATCGCTTCTGCACATGTGCATCTGCACAAATCATCCGCATCTACGGACCAGCCTTCCCAAGCTCTCTTCCGCTTCTGCGATCCTCAGCGCGTAGGTGCGAGTCCTACGACACACCCCAAAGCCATACCAAATCTTGCTTCTGCACCACTTTCGCCACGCCTGCGGCCAACCCCTCGCAAGTGCGATCACAACAGAAACTCCCAGCTTCAGCAATGCACTAAGTCTAATTTCGATCCGTTAACCATTCGAAATCAACGCGAGGCCCCCAAGACCTTAATCAAACATACCAACAAGTCCTAAAACATGATACAAACTTAATCGAGCCTTCAAATTACCTCAAACAACATCACGAACAGGAATCACACCCCAATATTAAATCTAAGAAATTCCAACTTCAACAAACGACTCCGAAAGCTATCAAATCACGTGCGATTGACCTCAGATTTTGTACACAAGTAACAAATGACACAACATAACTACTGCAACTCTCGGAACTCCAATCCAATCCCACTAACCACAAAGTCCACTCTCGGACAAACCTTCAAATTTTCAATTTTCGCCATTTCAAGCCTATTTCTACTAGGACCTCAAGTCACAATCCAGACACACTCTCAAGTCCAAAACCATCCAATGAGCTAACAAAACCATCAAAACTCCATTCCGGAGTCGTCTACACATAAGTCAACATCCAATCAACATTTTTAACTTAAGCTTCCAACCTTGAGACTAAGTATCTCAATTCATTCTGAAATCCATCCGAACCCAAGACGACTACCTGGCAAGTCACAGAACTATAAAGTCCAAAATGATCAGTAAATGAGAAAACGTGGCTATAATTCTCTAAATAATCGACCGAATCGTTGCGATAGACCTCAAAGCTTTTGCTCAAATATAACATTTCCAATCTTTATTATAATTATTTTACAGAAAATCATGTAATTCTCCGGAACGACTCCTCCATTTATTTAATCCGCCGTCATATTTTAAATCACACGTGTTACATCTACCTCTATCATGCAATTATCTTAGAGCATCAAGCCTATATACATGACTTTGAAATTATTCACACAGTGCGATCTAATTTAATCTTACTTCTGACATCGTTCAGAAGTAAGTGAGATATAGTGAGATTTGTGTAAAGCCGAGGATGAAAATAAGTTTAATTTTCATCTTAAATCATTTTATAATGATTAATTAACCTAAGTCAAGCACTTGCGCAATATGAGTCGCCACATATTTTGACGCTGTCATATCTCTAACGCCGTCTAAAGATTATGTAATCAAAACGATTTCTTGAAATGATTGAAATGACATGTTACTAAAATTATACTGCCTCCGTTTCAATTTATGTGAACCTATTTTCTTTTTAGTTCGTGCAAAAAAGAATGATCTTTTTCCTTATTTGGAAATAATTTACCTTTATGCAATGATATATAGACACACAAAATAAAGGTGCCTCATTTTACACCACAAGATCAAAAGTCTTCTCTCTATCCTTAAATTCCGTACACAGTCAAATAAGTTCACATAAATTGAAACGGAGAGAGTACGAACTACGGAATTTGGCAAACGACATTATCCATTTAAATAAAAGTTTTCATTTACGAGTGATTGATCCAATATCATTAAAAATATTAGTAAAGTTTTAAATGTGTCAGTGACTGCAAACCTGTTCTGATTTAGCACAAAAATAAGAGACAATAACATCAAACAGTGAAAGTAGTTGATTACATTATGAATGATTCTTAAAGAGATGTAGTGGTAAAACACATTGACATTAAACTTTGCATACCAAAATATTGCTACATTTATTATTCCGAGTATATTTATACAAATATCATAATTAGAACATATTAATTAAGTCTTCAACTATAATAACTTTGAATGCATATATGTCAAATACTAATAGTATCATTTATATAGCAGCAGCAGAAGAAGAAAATATTGATCTTTTTGTATGGTCTAACCACACTGTATGCAGACCTCAGTTGTCCGATCAATAGATTCACGTTTGCGTAGGACCCACTATGACGAAAGTGCTCCCTACGAGATTTTGTTATTTCTACACTTTGAACTCGAGACATTTGGTTGAGGGTGTAGGGATGTCATCCACCCTACTGCATCTCCTAATAGCCTACTAGCAACAACAACTATCCCTCAGTCCCAAACAAGCTGGGATCGATTATATATATATATATATGAATTCTCATAACTTTTATCTAGATTCTTGTTGCATACGGCCCATTTAATAACTCAAACTACTTTTTTCCATCATATAATTAGTGAAAACTAACAAATGATGCTGGATTATTTTTGTTATGCTTTTAACATAACTTTGTGTATGAGAAATTAATCATAACATTTTCTTACAAGCATATATAAATTTTGCACATAAGATAGGTGATGTACACATTTGACGTTTCCTTTGAAAGCAACTTCATTTGTTCCACGTTTATTTGTATTTAGCAAATCCAAATTTTAAGTGATCAAGTGGGGGGACCTGAAAATGAAGGCTTAAGTCCATCGAAGGGCAACTCGACCTAAGCAGAGCTTGCTTGATTAAACAGGTAATGCCCATCAAAATTAAACCTCAACCTCACACGTCCTCCTTTATTTCTCATTTCCATCCAATTAGAAAAAAAACATTAAAATCTTTGTGTTGGTGCGAAAATGCCTTAAGAAAGCTAAAAAGCATTGTTTGATGAGTGTGCGTATTGCGTAGTATAAGGTAGTTTGTCTGGTAAAGACTAATCAAGCCAATGATGTTTAGTTGATTTTTTCAGATAATCAGCCACACTAAACATCCGAAAAAATTCAACGAGGATCTTGAGGAGATGCAGCGAAAATTCAACAGTTTTCTAGGAATTATACGGATGAACGAGAAAAAAGAAAGCATGAAGAGAAGATTAGAGATTCACTTAGGAATGACATCGAGTTCCTCAAGGCTCAAGTGAATCAGTTAATCGACTTGCCCCACTCTCCACCAAAAAGCCACCTTTATGAACAGGATGAAAGCGATGAAAATAATACAAATGATGAAGAAGATGAGGGGGAACTCGAAGATGAGTGCTTTTATGTTTGGTTGGATTATTGTTTAGTTGGATGTTAACTTTGAATGTTACATTTTGATGTTTGGTTAGACAGTTTTGATGATTGATGGGATAATTTGGATGCTTAGATAAAGTTTATAAAGTTTTTGTTGTTGTTAAGTTTAGTTTTATTGTGGTTGCATCATAGTTTGTATTGTAATATTCTGCTGGCAGGTGGTGCAACAGAAAATAGGCACTGCCTGCAAAAAATATATTAGATTTACCGAGGGCGTCCGTCGGTATGCTTGAACCAAATTTTCAAATTTTGTTGAAAATACCGACAGATAGCCATCGAAAAATGAATTTATTCGTATTTTTTTTTTTGTTATATTACTAAATTAAGATTCTAAACTTATCGATGGTGTCCGTCGGTATTATTAAATTATTATTTTAAATTTACCAACGAATATCCTTCGGTATTAATATTATTTTTATTATTATTATATTATTTTATAATATATCGACGGATATCCGTCATATTGATATTATTATTATTATTATTATTATATTATTTTATAATATATCAACGGATATCCGTCGGAAAGTTAAATTATTTGACCAGTTATCGTAAAAAATGTACCGATGGCTTTCCGATGGGGTCCGTCGATATTTTTTATCGAGAAAGGATTTACTTACCAACTATTTACCGACAGATTTCCTTCGGTAAAAACTTGTTACCGTCAGATATCCGTCGATAATTGCGTCAGTAAACAAGTGATTTTTTGTAGTGAGACGACCAAGCTAATGATGCTTAGTTGATTTTTTCGGATGATCAGCCACACTAAGAGTGAGACACGGCGTGGACTCCTCCCAATGAGGGCAGCTGAACGATTTTCAATTGTTATTATGTGGCTAATGCTGAGAAAATAAGATGATGACGATGCTTCTCAACTATAGATTCCTAGGCTTATTTCTTGAAATTATCTTAGAAGTAAGATATTGAAAATTTGTAAAAAGATAAATCCGGTACTTACCTTTGGATTAACGTTTGGCTAAGTATATGTCTAATGAAAGCTACAAGAAAGCATGCAAATGAAAGCAATATAAGGAACGATTACAAGAATTGGATGAAAATACAGAGCTGGTCACTAAACCACTAAACCATCATATCCTAATTTTCCAACGAATTCACCAACTCTTTTGACTAGACCAAATTTGAGGTAAAACTTGAGGTAATTCATGATTCATTTTGGGAGCTTTAATTTAAAGATATTAATATCCTTAAATCTCAATTTTATGCTGAATTTATAGGTCCAGCAAGCAGGGACTGCCTCGGAGCTGACTCAGTGCTATGCTATGTGGAAATGAAGTAGATACTGGACACGTTGAATGGATTTGCAATGGATTGTTTACTTTCTTAATTTCAGGTTTTTCCTTTACAAGATGCACCAGAAATGCGAAACATTCCATCTGGTTGGTTATGTAGATTGGAAGATGCAGTCACCACATATTTTTGTGAGCAATCTGGGATGGCCTGGAATTATCTGTTTTACAAACTTTTAGAGAGGTCATCTATTGAATTTGAAAAGATTAATGTGAACTAGTGTGAATATTTGAAAGCCTTCTTTTAGGAGAAAATTGGTAGATGCATTTTTTCATGCTTTATATTACAAAGAGAAAAAGAAGATTCAAATGTCTTAGGAGAAAGGAAGGCAAGTGAGAGATATTTTACGAATGAATAGAATCCTTGCTTTTTATAAAAGAGAAATTGCCTTAAAAATTTCATGCATGATATCACATTAAATGTGATCATACAATGTAAATGCATGACAAAATGCATCTACCAGTTTCCTCCTAAAAGAAGGTTTACAAATGTTCACACTCGTTCACATTAATCTTGTCAAATTTAACAAATCATCATCTTGGCAAGATTTCACGTTTTCAATTTTCTCTCATTGATAAATTTGATTGTGTCTTTAACTTCAATCTTCAAAGTTCAACAATATTAATCAAGTTCAAACAATGTTGAAACTTGATCGCAGTCACTACTTTTATTAGTATATCGGTACGGTTGTCCGTAGTCCGAATTTCCTGCACCATGACTCCACCTTCTTCTGTAATATCTCGTATGAAGTGATATCGAATATCAATGTACTTTTTCCTTGCATTATAAACTTGGTTCTTTGCTAACTCGATAGTACCTTGACTATCACAAAACGGTGTGATGCTTACTTGACCAATACCAAGCTCTCTAAGCAATCCTTGAAGCCAAATTATCTCCTTTATAGTCACCGTAATTGCCATGTACTCTGTCTCACTAGTAAACAAAGCAACAATTGACTGCAAAGTAGACTTTCAATTTACTGGTGCATTTGCAAAAGTGAAAACATATCCAGTAGTTGATCTATGCTTGTCCAAATCACCCCCGTAATCCGAGTCATAATATCCAACCAGATACTGACTATCTTCCTGCTAAAAAATCAATCCAACATCTATAGTATTACGGGTATATCGTAGAATCCATTTCACAGCTTGCCAATGCTCATTTCAGGGATTATGCATATACCTACTTACAACTCCGATAACAAGTAAAATATCAGGTCATGTGCAAACCATTGCATACATCAAGCTACCAACGACATTCACATATGGTACTCTTGACATATACTCTCATTCGACTTCATTCTTCAATGATATTGCAACACCAAGCTTAAAGTGATGAGTTAGTTGAGTGCTAACCGACTTCGTGTTGTCACTTATGCCAAATCGATTTATTACTCTCTTCAAGTATTCTTTCTGAGATAGATAAAGTTTCTTGAATGTCTATCTTTTTTATCTCCATGCCAAAAATTCTCTTCGCCTCACATAAATCCTTTATCTCAAACTCCTTTCTTAGTTGAATCTTCAACTTCTCAATTTTCAGTTGACTTTTGCAAGCTATCAACATATCATCAATGTATAGGAGAAGATATATGAAGGAGTCTTCAAGCTTGCGCAAATACACACAATGATCTTATTTTCTTCTTCTGTACTTCTGCCGCAATATAAACTTGTCAAATCATTTGTACCATTGTCTGGAAGATTATTTCAATCCGTATAGCTATGTGTCAAGTTTGCACACCATATTTTCCTTTCCAACAACTCTGAATCCTTCTAGCCAAGTCATATAGATTTCCTCTTCCAAGTCTCTGTGTAAAAATACAATTTTTACATCTAACTGAACTAGTTTCAAATTCAATACTGAACTAGTTCCAAATTCAACTGTGCTACTGTCACGCTCCAAAACCACGTGACCGGCACCTGGCACACTACCAATCCGAGTGAACCAACCCATACTAGAATATCCATCCGTATGACTAACATATGCATGCAAAAACCTTTTTGAAAACATAATCATTTTAAATGATTAAAATCATACATGAAGTATAGTATTTAAATAAGTCATCTTCAATAATTAAAAATACATAAGGAGAACAATGTCTCTTTCATTTCATGATATATGAATGACTATTAATTACAATCCCAAAAGAATACTAATAGTCTATAAAATCTCTAGGACATGAGAATAAAATAAACACTTGGGATAATCCCGACCAACTGAGAATAAAGGATCAACATGACAACTACAACAAAATAGAAATGGTGCCTCACCATATACCTCGAAAAGAGAGTCATCCTAGCCTCATCTTCTCATCATGTACCACACCTCTTCCTAAAAAATATAAGGTAAGCGGGACCCTAGAGAGGGGCCCCTAAGGACAGAGTACACCATATCGGTACTCAATAAGTATCATAGACTCTCTCTAACTCAAGCTTATGAGAAAAGGCTTTACAAAAAAATGCAAGCAGCATTGATATAAAACGATAACAATTATATCAATTTGTAGTCTATGTCATTTTAAATTAAAAAATAGAAAAATATAAATCATGATACAATCTTTTAAAATATTTATACCAACCCATGATTCTAATAAAAATCATGTAAAATTATTTCAACTTCATTAAGTCTGTAACGATTTAACCCCGTCATTACGGGAGTTACCACCACGTTTTCTCTCTTTTATGCTTTTATATGTTTCATTATATGTGTTTGGAGAATTTAAAGTAAATCGGGTAGAATTCAATTAGAAATGAGGCAATAAATCTCTTTATGAGAAGGTTAGTTTGGAAAAGTCAACCAAATATTGACTTATGAGTTAGTAGGCTCGGAATAGATTTCTGATGATTCGACTAGTTCGGGGGATGATTTATGATTTAGGAGAACAATCGAAACAGAATTCGGAGGTCCGGTGTAGATTTAGGCTTGAATTGGCTAAGGTTGGATTTTGGTAAATTCCGGAAGGTATGTAAGATTTTGATCCGAGGGTCGGAATGGAATTTTGAGAGTTGTAGTAGCTCCGTTTGGTGATTTTGTATATGTGTGCAAAATTTCAGATCATTGAGATGTGTTTAGGTCGGATTTTAGATCAAATGCAAGTTTCGGAAGTTTTAGTTTAACTTAGGCTTGAATCCGTGATAATTTGATGATTTTGATGTTTATGACGGTATTTTTATGTTGCGAGCAAGCATGACTGAAGTAATATAACATATCTATGCAATTGGTTGAGGTCCCGAGGGTCTCGGGGTGAATTCGGATGGCCAACGGGCAAGTTTGGGATGCAAAAAGGCAGCAGAAAATTTGCAGAGCAGATTTGCTCTATGCGATCGCGAACATGGGGCTGTGATCGCATAGAAGGGATAGGAGGAGCCCAGAATTTTCTCTATGCGATCGTGTGAAGTGGTCTGCGATTGCATAGGCTTAGGTAATTGGTCAGTGCGATCGCGTAAAGTTATTGCGATCGCGTAAAAGGGGAAAAATGTTCACTGCAATCGCGTGGGAGTTCCTGCAATCGCATAGAAGGAATTTTAGGGGCTTGAGATTTTGTACTATGCGATCACATCAGAGGTATTGCGATCGCATAGAAGAATGCCTGGGCGGAGAGAATGTTTTAAGGGGCTATTTTAGTCGCGAAACCCAACATTTTCTACCATTTTTAAAGCGCCTTGAGAGCTTTTTGATCGATTTTGATGAGGTTTTCCACGAAAAGTGATCGGAGGTAAGTCTCGTGGCCTAGAAACATGATTTAACTGAAGATTTTTCGTTAATTCACTGAAATTTAGAAATTGTGAAGAACAAGGGCTTTGTTTTGAAAATAGATTTTTGGAATTTGAAAGGCCATTCGAACTCCATTTTCGATAAATTTTATATGTACGGACTCGTGCTAGACGAGGAATTCATTGGTATGATTTTTGGAATTTTTTGAGAAGTGGGTCCGGGGCTCAGGTTTTACTAACTTCATGAATTATTGTACTTTTTGAGTATTTTTGATTGGGCTATATTTTTTGACCTATATTTATGTATTCACTGTGGTTTTGACTAGATTTGATGTACGAGGAGGTCAATACGAAAGGAAAAGGCATTGCGGACGTGTCCACGACCGGTTATCCGTCAAGAATTTTAACTGTAAATTTCGCATTTGACATAATTCTTGTCATAAGCGAAGTAGCCAACGACGTATTAGTGACATTTGATGTGGACTCTTCATTTTTGTTGTCTCCCATTTCGCCACAGATACTATTTATTTGCTGATACTACAGAACACCAAAGTAATTATTTTCTGATGTGAAAGTTCAGATTATGATGCAACCATAGAGCATACTCAAATAGAACATTAGCTTTGATAATAATTGTTGTAGAAGCTGAATATATAGAGAGTGATTAAATCATAACTACTATATCTAAAGGTATCTAGTAAATAGTAAGTGAGACAATAATAAAAAGAACACCAGAAATTAACGAGGTTCAGCAATATTTAATTTGTCCTAGTTCTCGGACACAATCAACTCAAATTTTATTTCGCTCCAAAAATACAAGTGAAATATTACAAGAGAGAAAAAAGATTCAAATGCTTTAGGAGATAGGAAGGCAAGTGAGTGAAGTTTTACAAATGAACAAAACTCTTGCTATTTATTGAAGGGAAATGACCTTAATAATACCATGCAAGTTGGAGTGAAATAAAGCTTAAGTTGATTGTATTCGAGAACTAGGCAAAAATTAAATTTTGCCGAACTTCGTAACTTCTGGTATTTTTTTTAATTATTGTCTCACTTACTATTTACTAGCTACCTTTAAATATAGTAATTATAATTTATTCACTCTCTATATATTCAGCTTCCACAGCATAAGCATATAAGAAGATAGACAATACCCATATTATTAGATCAACCCAAGATGATGAAGACTACTGAAAACGAAATGTAGATAGTGTGCAACCGAGGCAATGTTGATATGGCATCAACAAGTTTAGCTAAGTTGACAAAGCTTCGTAGTGCCTGTTTGGCTTAGTTGATTTCAGTACTTAAAGTGTTGAAACTACTTTTATAAATAATAAATAGTTATGTATTTGAATAAGAGTGCTAAAAAAAATAATAAACAGTTAAAGTGTTTGGTAAAAAAGAATTTATATGCAACTTTTTTTATGTAAAAATAACTCAAATACCCTTATGCATGTTCATTAACACAAAGATGGTTATTGCAAGAATTTTAATTCTAAGTTATTCAAACAATTAAAATTATTTTATGTTTCAATTTACTTTTTAGCTCTAAATTTATCAGATAAGATTGTTTTAAAATATATAAAAATTATTTTGTGATAACCTAATACACAATTATTAATAATTCGAGATTTTTGGTAAATACATACTTGAATAGTGCGTGTAATATTTGATAAACTTTCAATTATGATAAGTTTGAAGTTCCAAAGTAAAAACCCAATAACTATGGTGATTTTACGTTAAAATTTTGTGTTTTTTTATCCTTAGAAAAAATAAGAAACAAAAAAAAAGAATAAAAAAATAAAAAAGAAAAATCTCCATCAAGAAGAAAAGAAAAAGATGAAAGGTTTATGAACAATAAGCAAAATACACTAACATGTAGCCCTTTTATACTAGGATAGAATAATTCATCATTTTATTAACGGAAAAGGGCCTAAAATGCCCTTGAATTATCCGTTTTGGTACAATAATGCCCTTAATCCACCTATTGGGCCAAATATGCCCTTCCGTTAAAGTTTTTGGCTCACAAATGCCCCTTGAGTTAACGGAGGGACACGTGTCATCGTCCTATTAGATCATTCTAAATATTTCTTAATTAATTAAAAAGACTCATTATTTATACCTCAATTTTCTAAAGCAATTTTTCTAAATGTTTTTTTTACTAAAAATAGAAGAAAAAAAAGAATTTTCTTTTTCAGTTTTTACAAAAAAATAATTTTTTTTACTAAAATAATGTTTTTGTAAAAATAAAAATAAAATCTAAAAAGCAATTTTCTAAAACAATATTTTTGTAAAAACTGAAAGAAAAAAAAAGTAGATGTTTTTTGCTAAAAACTGGAAAAAAAAACCAAGTTTTTAGAAAAATATTTCTTCAAAACACTCGAAAAGGAAATATTTTTAAAGAAATCCAGTTTTTAAAATAAATATTTTTCTTAAAACTGGATTTTTTTTAATTGATTAAGTGTGACACTTATTATGAAACTGTTAAAAATAAATTATTTTTTGAAAAATAAAAAAAGTTCACGATAACGTTCTTTAATTTATTAGATGGTTTCTGAGTAGAAAAATAATTTGTAGAAAAACATTTCCTTAAACCAATGACACAGTTAGCAAAAAAAGAGTGTTTGTGTGAGATTTTTGAGTATTAAAATTTTTTGTACTGATATAGTCTAACTGAAATAGGAATAATGATATAAAATCAAGAATCAAAATATTGTAAAGGGAAATAACTTTTATAATCAAGTAAGAGAAGTCATTTTTCGTAGATGCCAACCAAATATAAAAACTTTTTATACAAACACTATTTCCCTTTACAAAGTTCATGAAAACTGGAAAAAAAAAAAATTAAAGAAATCCAGTTTTTTAAAGAAATATTTTTCTAAAAACTGATTTTTTTGTTTTGTTAATTTTTTCATTTTTTAGCAAAACAAATCTATTTTTTGTAAACACTGAAAAAAACTTCCTTTTTTTTTCTTCAGTTTTTAGTAAAAAAAAGTTTTAGAAAAATTGCTTTTTAGAAATTTATTTTTCGAGTATGAATAATAAGTCTTTTTAATTAATTAAGAAATATTTAGAATGGGCTAATATGACGATGACACGTGTCCCTCAGTTAACTCAAAGGGCATTTGTGAGACAAGAACATTAACGGAAGGGCATATTTGGGCCAATAGGTGGATGAAGGGCATTATTGTACCAAAACGAATAGTCCAGGGGCATTTTAGGCCCTTTTCCGTTTTATTAATGATAGTCACCACCAACAATATTTGTTTTAACAGTTAAAGAATTAGAAGCATATAAGGTCTTACACAACAATATAAGCTAAGAATCTAACAAATAATGGAGAGGCTTCTCATCCAAAATATTACCAAGAAAACGAAAGTCTTGCTGGTCTTGGAAAGAAAAGGGTGAAACGAAGTCGTGGATACCGAGTGGGTTAGGACATTTAAAAATGGCTATTTTGGGATAAAATAGTAATATTATTTGGTCAAGCTAAAAATACTTATAAACTGAAAATTCATAAGTTGGGGAGATCTGTATGGGTCAGAATCCGACCTCACAATAACTGCCGAAGCTAATCACCTTTCAGGTTAATGCAATATTAATAAGTGATACGACCACTCATAATTGACGGTACTTGACCCCTGCCTGACACAATTAATAAGGCTACGGCCTATCCGCTATCCTAAAGGCGAAACCTCAATGTGGTCTCGGCTACCAACCGCTAGCTCATATAACTCACAACTATAAATACCGAAAAAGGAAACCTCATAAAGGGGGCTTCTTCTTCTTCCCCACGGGGACTCTCCAAAAAAGGAGAAAGAGAGAAAACAACAGATAAGAAAGATCCAATCTCACACAGGGATACAACATGATTGTAAGGCTCTGAACCTCTTCATGGAAAGGCAGATCAAATCATTATTATCAATAAAAATTATCAACATTTCTCACCCTAATTGGGAGTGCTTATTATTATCTCTTTTACATGGTTCTTGAATTATTACGACTTGCTATGAATGGCTCGTAATTTATGTATGTTGTTTCATATTCACGAAGCGCATGGTAACTTTTGAGTCGAACAATTTGGCGCCGTCTGTGGGGATTTACTAGCAAGGTCGTGTAGTTCTTCCTAGAACCAAAAGAAAAGGGAATGCCAGAAAAGAAAAAAAAATAACACAACTCGAGCAAGCCCTCTCTTTCTCCGATTTCTGATAGTGCAAATGGGAAGAAAAAGTCCCCCCTAAGGGAGGATCCCTACGAAGCATCCCCCACACTTAAATTAAACAAAGACTCAGGCCATGCGCCTTCGCCTCCAAAAATTGATAAAGTTCAACAATAGTTGAACTGGGACTCTAACTATGCACCTTCGCTAATAAATTCAACTACAG
Source organism: Nicotiana noctiflora (assembly GCA_032618575.1). Classification (NCBI taxonomy): domain Eukaryota; kingdom Viridiplantae; phylum Streptophyta; class Magnoliopsida; order Solanales; family Solanaceae; genus Nicotiana; species Nicotiana noctiflora. The sequence continues at coordinate 220,683 of JASVEL010011908.1, forward strand.
TTGAACTGGAACTCAGACCATGCGCCTACACCAATAAATTCAACTATGGTTGAACCAAGACTCAGGCCATGCGCCTTCGCCAAAAAATTCAACCAAGTTTGAACCAAGGCTCAGGCCATGCACATTCACCTCCAAAAATTAATAAAGTTCAACAATAATTGAACTGGGACTCAGGTCATGCGCCTTCGCCAAAAAATTCAACTACAGTTGAACTGGGACTCAGGCCATGCGCCTTCGACAATAAATTTAACTACAGCTGAACTGGGACTCAGGCCATGCGCCTTAGACAATAAATTCAACTACGATTGAACCAAGACTCAGGCCATGTGCCTTCTCCAATAAATTCAACTACGGTTGAACCAAGACTCAGCCCATGCGCCTTCACCAATAAATTCAACTACGGTTGAACCAAGACTCGGGCTATGCGCCCTTGCCTCCAAAAATCCCTAAAGTTCAAACAGTTGAACTGGGACTCATGCCATGCGCCTTCGCCAATAAATTCAACTACAGTTGAACTGGGACTCATGCCATGCGCCTTCACCAATAAATTCAACTACGGTTGAACCAAGACTGAGGCCATGCGCCTTCGCCTCCAAAAATTGATAAAATTCAACAACAGTTAAACTGAGATTCAGGTCATGCGCCTTCGCTAATAAATTCAACTACGGTTAAACCAAGACTCAGGTTATGCACCTCCGCCAATAAATTCAACTACGGTTTAACCAAGACTCGGGCCAAGCGCCTTCGCCTCCAAAAATTGATAAAGTTCAACAACGGTTGAACTAGGACTCAGGTCGTGCGCCTTCGCCAATAAATTCAACTACGATTGAACCAAGACTCAGGCTATGCGCCTTCGCCTTCAAAAACTGATAAAGTTCAGTAATAGTTGATCTAGGACTCAGGCTATACGCCTTTGCCGTCAAATTCAATAAGTTCGACCTCACTTGAACGATAAGTTCAGACACTTTCGCCCTCAAACTTAACGAGTTCTGGCCATGGCTGCACCAAAACTTAGACGGAGCTCCTTCACTGCCAAACTCAGCAAAAATTCAATCGAATCAAGGCACGGGTTAAGCACCCTCACCGTCCAAGTAAGTACACCCAACTCGAACTAAAATTAGAGACACATAAAGTTCAGCCTTGGTCGAACTGCGAGGCCGTGTTTTCATCTTCACGGCCAGTAGCCCGACCGCGCCCGAACTGGGACTAAGGCTAAACACCACCACCCTCAAATGACAGTTCTAACTCGATCACCCCGAGTCGAGAAGGAAAAGTCACCAACAATCAAAAACTGACATGTCTACCTGAGTCAAACGCAAAAGCAAGCCACCCCTCCAAACGCATGCAAAGGAAACCCAAAAAAGGGAGGTGCAAAACATATACAGGGCAAATAACGGAAGGCATATTCCTTTTATTCATAGAACAATTGCGGGTCATTCCTTCTTACGCCTGGCCGAAAGCCGATCAATGAAAAAGAAAAAAAAAAGAAGAAGAAACAAAAAAAAAGCAACAACAACAAACACCAAACGGCGAAAAAAAATGAAGAACACTTCTTTCTACTCAGCGCCATTCGCGCTCCCACCTGCGCCATCATCAGCCCCTGGCATCGCCGCATCAAAACCACAGTCCATACGAGCCTCCCGAGCTTTTTGGTACGCCCCCTCAAAAGTAGCTTCGGTCAAGATACCGGCCTCCCACAGACTTTTGTATTCGTCCCGCTGGGCCTCAGCATAAACCCAAAGCTCACGAGCATGGCCAGAGGAAGCGGCCTGCTCCCGAAGATGGTAGTTTTCCTCCTCTAGGATTGCAACCTGCTCCACGGTGGCCCGAGCGTCCCGCTCAAAGACCCCTATATGCTCCTCGAGGCTCGCCTCACTGAAGGCAGCAACGACGCTTACCAGGGACAACTGGGACTCGCCAGCACGGACAACCCCCTATAATGTTTTAGCCCTCCAGTGCAGCCACCTCCCTCCCTCCAGTGCAGCCACCTTCTCGCTCCACACCAATGCGGCCTCCATTACCTTGGCCAGACACCGTCGCTCACTCGATTGTGGCCCTCTTTTCGGTCTCAAGATCTTCGTCCTTCTAACGGATCTGCACTTCAAGGGCGCTCATCCGGCCAAGTGTTTGTTGCGCCTGAAGCTCCCACCTCACCAATTCCTCAACCAGGGCACGGCTAAGGGGATCATTCCTCAAGCGCACACGCATCTCCCTACAACTGTCCCGGTAGCGGCGGTACTTCTCCAAAACCCGCAAAAACACCGCCAAACAAATATTAGCTTGGCGGATGCTCTCCACCTCCAGCAAATAGGATTGCGAAACAAAGACAACGGTTAGAGGGGAAAATAAAACAAGTCAAAGAATGGACAGTCCAATATACGAATGCGTACCTTCAAGCCCATCACGGCCACCTCGTTCATCAACCCAATGTCCGTGACGTCCCTCAGCGACTCATTCTCTACCTGCGAGCACAGCAACCCAAACTGCGACCCCAAACTCGAGCCTTTGAGCAGCAGATTCGAATCCGTGGGAACCTCAATAAAGAGTGACCTCCCTTCCGCACGAACGACTACCTTTGTAAAGCCGTCTCAGAACATGCGAACATACTCAAGATTTAAGTCCGATTCGAACCCAGAACCTTCTCCTACAATCTCTCCTCCTCTTCCCGCCGCAGCCAACGAGATGCTCGAACCACCAGCTTCAGCAAACATAGCGGTGTTTCCCCCGTCTCAACTATGGGGGTCACCGCTCGAGCCGCTGAAGGGGGCAGTATCTTCACGTCCCAAGTTACTCGGAGTGACTTTCACCGTTGGTTCACCCTCAGGGGTAGGCACTGCATCCTTACCCTCCCCCGTTCCACCGTAGCGGAATCCATATTAATTACCACAGGGGGTGTAGGAGTAATTACTGCGGGAGGAACTACAGTAAACGCGACCCTGCGCCTGACCAACGATCTTTCCTCCTCCTCGCCCGAGGATGATTCATCGCTGGGACGGTCCTCGACGGCCCCTCATTCTGAACTATGGGCCGTGGAGGGGAAGGAACCATCGAAGACTCGACCGATGCCGCGCTCGGCATGCAGCGTGGCACTGGTGCTGCAAGAAGCCGAGCGATCACACCCGGCCACCGGAAGCCAGCTGAGGAGCCCTGCCACAGCTCGCCCTCCTTATCATAGAAAAGTAAAGTTGGTAAACAAAACCAAAATCACGAACCAAACAAAATAAGGAATAATGAGATGACTTCAAGCCACCCGCACATCCCTGCTAATGGGGTCGGTGACAACCTCTAGCTATGAAAGCAACAATGAGATAACGTTCACAAACCCAAAGACTTATAAAACAAAACAAAAGAGGAGAAAGGAAGGAAACTGATTATCACAATAAAGCAACTCACATGCATGGTTCCAAGCCTCTGGGAACCTTGATGGGGACGCCACTAGATGCTCGGTCCTGATGTAAAAGAAATAATCGAAAGGGCGGGGCTCACCCTCATCATCTAGCGCCGCAGTCAGCCCTCTCGACCCATAAGGGCATGCCCAAAGCATGGTGCCCCGTACCCGTTGGGTGTCATAAAGGGCGAGCACGTGCTGCAACGTAACCACCCTGCCGTCTAGTTCACCGTAATTCAGGAACATCGCTAGTAACTTGTAGAGAGAGTGGGTGAGCTGGCCCGGGCACACCCCGTAATAGCGAAAGAAGTCCCCCACCAACATGGAAAGTGGAATCCTGAACCCCAACTTGAAGGGATACGCATAAAGGACACAGTATCCACTGCGATCGGTGTGAACCCTTTCCTCGCTTCGGGCGAGTACAATGTCGGCATGGGTTGGAATAACCCCCTGCTCCCGTAAGCAGGCCATCCCAATCTCCCCCATCAGTGGGGCTTCATCCATAGGATCCTCCCCACCATCGGCGGTAAAATCAATCCCTGGACCTCCGGGCCGTGGAAGAATCTCATCCACTGACGGAATTCCTCCAGTCTCCACCTGCTCAACACCTCCCATTACCGGAGGTACCCCTTTAATCGTCGGGGGGTTAACCCGCAAGTTTAACGGAAGAGCTTTACGTGAAGAACTACCTGCCATTGCTTAATTGGTTGAAAGGAAAATAGTAGAATTCGGTGGGCAAAACGAGAGTTATCACAGTCAAGAAGGGAAAGGAGAAAGTGAACTAGCAAAGTAAAAAAACTTCCTCAAACTTATTCTCAGATGAATAAAGAAGTAATGAGAAACGGATACCTCAATCCACCTTTATAGGCAACATAAATGACTTCGGGAAATCCAATGGACATCATTAACTACATAACCAACCGTCAAACGATTCGATTCTACCGAGGCACACACCATCATGACAAGCAGCACGAAGCGCCCACTCGTCCTTCTGTTGATATCTCGCCAATCGAAACAATCAAAGTGCCCTGCCGATACGGGGGAAATGTACCTTACGCCCTCAAAATTCTAAAAACACTGCAGACAATGCACTCGGGCACACTACATAGGACCCGTCTCCCATTGTCGATGGCAGCTGCGTACCTAAGCAAACGTAAGGATCAGAACGCAGCTAAGTTTGCCCTCGCCCGGATTGCAATAACAACTTCATACGCCTTCATAACAAGGGGTATCCTATCTCGATCACATAATAACTTGATTATACGGAAAGGTAACGTCGAAAAAAACTCTACAAAGTTCGGACCGTCGCCATAGCGAACACGGTCTTGACCAGAGCGACGACCATCTATTCCGTATCCAAGTCTTTGAGATCACAGTCGATGAAACCCGCTCATCAAGCTCGTGCGTGGAACGACCTCGATAAGAGGAGTGACTAACTATATGGGTCAGAATCCGACCCCCCAACAACTAACGAAGCTAATCACCTTTCAGGTTAATGCAAGATTAATAAGTGATACGATCACTCATAATTAGACAAGAGGGGTTGCTCTGATGGTAAGCAACCCCCGCTTCCAACCGAGAGGTTGTGAGTTCGAGTCTCCCCAAGAGCAAGGTGGGAAGTTCTTGGAGGGAAGGATGCCGGGGGTCTATTTGGAAACAACCTCTCTACCTAGGGTAGGGGTAAGGTCTGCGTACACACTACCCTCCCCAGACCCCACTAAGTGGGATTATACTGGGTTGTTGTTGTTGTTGTTGTTGTTGATCACTCATAATTAACGGTACTTAACCCCTGCCTGACATGATTAATAAAGCTATGACACATCCATTACCCTGAAGGTGAAACCTCAATATGGTCTCGGCTACCAACCGCCAGCTCATGTAGCTCGTAACTATAAATACCGAGAAAGGAAACCTCATAAAGGGGGCTTCTTCTTCTTCTTCTTCCCCATGGGGACTCTCCAAAAAAGGAGAAAGAGAGAAAACAACAGATAAGAAAGATCGAGTATCACACAGGGATACAACATGATTGTAAGGTTCTGAACCTCTTCATGGAGAGGCAGACTAAATCATTATCATCAATAAAAGTTGTCAACATTTCTCAGCCAAATTGGGAGTGCTTAATATTATCTCTTTTACTTGATTCTTGAATTATAACGACTTACTATGATTGGCCCGTAATTTATATATGTTGTTTCGTATTCACGAAGTGCATGGTAACTTTTGAGTCGAACAAGACCAACTTATAGATTTTGTCTAATTCTAGCTTATAAACACTTGACTTATAAGCACCTTTGGTATTTACCAAAGGTGTAGATAAGCTAACGTCTTATAAGCTTAGCCAAACACCCTCTACGATTGCTGGTAAATAGAAATGAAGCCTCCGTTTTTATCATCTTCAAGGCCATTTCTTAAAGTTCTTGTCTCCAGTGACAATTGATAAAAGCATTGTCATCTTTGCAAGAATATGGTTGTCAATCTAGTGTATTAGCAGTGTGGAAATAAAACTGAAAAGCTTGACGTTTGTGGTAGCTCCCCAAATAGCATTTGGTCATTGCTCCACATATCTCTGCTTTTAAAAACTGCATCCTCATTTCCAAGTTTAGAAACTGGATCTTGATTAACAAGCACCCACCACATTGATAGCGACCTAAACAGTGCTAAATTGCGTGTAATAACGATGCACACTCAAATAGGGGAGACAGACAAATAACATAAGTATCTTTATCAAACTTCAGAATACAGAGTCTTAAAGATTAAATAACAGCTGGTGTATTAAGCTCCCACTATATGCTAGGTCCAAAAAAGGCCCGAGCCTCATTGGGTCTATTGTCACTAAATTCTTTAACATTGTGATTAGACTTTCTTGTCTCTTTGTTTCCTCTGTAACTGTCTTGGCAGCTCTATACTCACTATATTCGTTTTATGGTGGTCGCACTGGTGAAATAAACGATTGAGAGATCAAAACTAAGGTCACTAATGCCAAAATTTCGCTGCAACATGCAGCAGTTGCAGAAAATTCTAGAGCCGAAGCAGCAGGTAAATCAACATCCGTGTTCTTCAAGAATGTGAAAATCAAACTTCTGGTACATTTTTCCAGTGACAATTACAATCACCATCTGTCTCCGCAAGAACATTCACCACCCCTAAAGTGATGGTAACGGATACGATCCCTAATGATGATCTCTCTTTGGTATAACTTCGAGATGAGTTTCATGAAAGAATGACAGTCCTCACAAGATCTTAGGTTTTTTACTACCCTAATGACAGTTCCTGGAATTGTTTTGATAAGTCCAAATGAGACTGCAAGTTTCTCACTGTGGTTTAGAAGCTGAGATGCTTTCTCATCATCATCTATTTCAAGTAATACCTCTGATATTTTGGGATCATAACCTTCCCTTCTAACATTCTGCTCTATTTCATCCAATTTTGCATAAATATTTTCTGCTTCAACATGTCTGGAATCTCCAGCTGTAAATTCATGGACCAACCCATCAATCTCAATCCTACTAGACCCTGGTGTCTTAACTAGCCCTCTTTGATTCATCAACTCTCTCATCTTCGCCTTCTCCTTCCAATTTCCCGAGGCTGCATAGACATTCCCAAGAAGTATGTAACTCCCACAGTCATGAGAGTCCATATTCAAAAGTTCAACGTCCTTCACTAAGCGTTCACTCCTTTCAACATCTCCATGAATTTTACAACCCCATAACAACGTTCTCCATAACACGACATCAGGATCAATTGGCATCTTCCTTATAAATTGCTCGGCCTCTTCTAACTGGCCAGCACGCACAAACGTGTCAACTATGCATCCGTAATGCTGAATTGTCGGTCTTAACTTATACTTCTTCATACTCCTTAAATGATACAACCCTTTACCAATCCAACCAGCATTCCTACACGCTGACAAAACTGCAGTCATCGTTCTTTCATCCGGCTTCACATTACAACTCTTCATCTGCTCAAAATGTTCCATGGCCTCTTCTGAAAGACCCTGACTTGCAAGACCGGATACCATTGCTGTCCAAGCATAAACATCCTTATCCATTGTTTCATTAAATACTTTTTTAGCACTTTCTATACACCCACATTTTGCATACATATCAATAAGTGCAGTACCAACGTTAGCCTTTTTACTAAGATTCCGTTCCTTAACAAAGTTATGAACTTTTTGCCCAATACTCAGTGCTCCAGTGTCAGCACAAGCTCTAAGTACTGAAACAAGAGTTGCTTCATTCGGGTCCACGCCATTATCCGTCATTTGCTCAAACAACCCAATAGCTTCAATAGGTCGATCATTATCCACAAACCCATCAATCATTGAGGTCCAAGAAACTACATCTTTGTCACACATTTCATCAAACACCTTCAATGCAAGACCCGAGTCAGCACAGCCCGAATACATATGAATTAGTGCATTGTTCACATAACGATCCGACATTAAACCCGACTTTAAAATCAGCCCATGAATCTGTTTCCCGAGCTGGGCATGTCGCAACTTCGAACAAGCCTTAAGGACAAACGGATAAGTGAACTTGTCGGGTCCAGGTACAACGGGTTCTTCACGGCAATGCATTGAAAGGAAAAGGCTAAGAGACCGGTTTGGGTCGGGAGAGTCCGAGTAAGCACGAATCATGGTGTTGTAGTAGTATGAATTTGGGGTTTGGAGATTGGTGAGAATGTGGCGGGCATAAGTGAGGTCACCTGAAGGTGAAAGAGCTGAGAAAGTGAAAAGCTTGCTGAGGTTTTGGGCATGGGTTTGGTCTTCGGGTCCCGACTTGAGTACCCGGGCATGGAGCTGCATGGCTTGACCCATTGTTGATATTTCCATGGCGAAAGCCATTCCGGAAGAGGAAGCGAAGGTGGAACTAAAGATACGCTGTTATAGTTTGGCTATCCTGAGTCCGAAAGTGACCATAATACCCTATAATTTCATGACTTCTCAATTATTGTTATTGTTATAAATAGAATTTTATTTATGGTGAATATTTATATTTAGATATATTATTACTTTGTGGCTAAGTTAATCTCTCCATCTATTCCATAATTCATCCCAAAATTTAATAAGAGTTTATTCTCTCTTTCTCTGCAATATTGCTCTTGTTTTTTTATTGTTTTATAAGACGTTATCAGCACGAGTTTCTACCGTCTCAAGAAGCTTTTGGGAAGATTAAGGTACAATTTTTTCCTCTTTTTAGTTATGACAGGCCTTATGAAAAGAAAGTTTGTTACCCTTAAAATTTTGGGCAAGAACTATATGACATGGGTGTTGGATGTTGAAATCCATTTAGATGCAATGAGTCTGGGAGACACCATTAAAGACAAAACTAAAGCATCCACCCAAGACTGTGCTAAGGCCTTGATTTTTTTGCGCCATCATTTTGATGAAGGGTTAAAAATAGAATATCTCACACTCAAAGATCCACTTATTTTGTCGAATAGTTTAAAGGAAAGATATGATAACTTAAAGTTGGTTACTCTTCCACAAGCATTATATCATTGGGCTCATCTGAGGCTCCAAGACTTTAAGACTATTTCTTAATATAATTTTGCGATATCCAGAATTACTTCTAAATTGAAACTATATGGAGATACTATCACTCATTATGATATGCTTGAAAAAATATTCACAACATTTCATGCCTCAAATATGGTCTTGCAACAAAAGTACCGAGAGAAGGTTTCAATAAATACTCTGAGTTGATTTTTCTTCTCCTTGTGGCTGAACGAAACAGTGACTTGCTCATGAGAAATCACGAAAAATCAACATACTGGGTCAATACCATTTCCAGAAGTGGATGAGGTGTATTCCCACTATGCTAAGCGTGGAAAAGACCGTGGCCCTATTCGTGGTCGTGGTCTTGGTCGTCGCCATGATCGTAGGAAGAAATTTTTCTGGTGTTAATCATCCCCCAAAGAAAAATAACCACCAAAAGTGGAAAGGAAAAGATGAGAAGCCAAAAGCAAATGGTTCAAAAACTGATTGTTATCATTGCGGTGGAAAGGGCGTTAGGCAAATATATATGGTGTACCAAGACATTTGGTTGAGCTTTATCAAGCTTCTCTAAGGAACAAAGGCCATGAAGCTAACTTTGTCTATGACAATGAATTTGACATCGCCCACTTAGATGTGGCAGACTTCTTTGAGCGTCCTGATGAAAAAATAGACCACCTGATCGGTGATGAATTTGTGATTAAAAAAAGATTGAGTAGTTTGAATTTTTTTTGTTGCTTATTGATAATAATTAGTGAATAAATTTCATGTAATCATAATTCTACATAAGTAGTAGTCATTAGTATCCATTAATATTATTTATTTTATAAAATAATGTTAGTCCGTTTTGATTAATAGAGTTCTAGTATTCATTTTAAACAATGTTTCACTATGCTTAGTTTTCAAGGATTAACATATCCACTATCATACTAAAAAGACTGCCTTCCCTTAGATTATCAATTACATTGCCGTGATGTTTTTTTTAACATGTTATTTTATTTTAAATGCATAAAATATATTATAATGAATGTGTAATTTACATTCTTCGATTTGTATACTACTATTAATTTAACAAGTAATAATTAGTTTGACGATTCTTTTGTTCTTACGTACTTCTTTTACAAGGTTGACATGCTACTATTTTCTAGTTGGGATAGCTGACGAAAAAAAAATTGATAATCACACCTAACTATATCTTATAAAAAGAACAATGTGGCCGCTGCAAATATAATCTGGTTTACAAGTTCGGAGTCGAATCCCACAGAAAATTAAGGTTTAGCTACATATGTTCACTATCACCAGGAAGACAAGCTTGAACAGTTCCTAACTTATAGATATTAAGATTCTTGTGTTTAACTAATTAATTAACAAATTAAAATAATAAAATAACAACTAAAGATACTAAGAGTTAGAGACAAGATTAAGGAGGTCTAGAGTTATGATTTCTCCTATTGTCGGTATCCTTCCCGCTATGTCTTCTATAATTTCACCTAAATATTATCTATCGATCATGAGCACTCTTACTACCGTAAATCTCTTCCGAGTAATTACGACAATTTACTAGACGAACTCTCCTGAGTTATGCTAGCTAGCTTTTAATACAATTCACTTCATATCTCACCTAAGGCTTCGTTATCCCTAATCCTGCCTTTAAACCCTCGGTTATTGATCCCTCATATACTTTGGGAGTGGTGTTGTTCAACAATTACCTAAATATGCACTCTCTCCCAAGTTATGCATACTACATAGGCACAACTAATTGAGATCTCTTCAATTAACCAGAATATAAACGTAGTTGAACAAATGAAGAAAAGTTATGGCTCAATTATATAAAAACATAACAAGAATTTATCCTACAAAAAGTTCTATCAAAACTCTAGATAACAAATTAGCTATTCATAATAGTATGTAAAACTATAATACTAAAAGTCACAACCAACAATGAAAAATAGGAAGAGGAAGGAAAAACTCGTAGAAGAATTCTCCGCCTTGCTCCCAATGTGTTCTTGCCTCCAAGGGTGTTGTCTAACCCTCAAGTAGTGTCTCTTATCTTCTTAGGTCTAATTTTTTGTCCAAAATATGTACCCTCCGCTCCCAAATAGGTTTAAGACGCCTTTTATACAAGTTGGAAGAGTGTAGCGCCGAAGTAAACTTATCCCGGATGAAATAGAACTCTTTTTTATGCATGGAGCGGCGTGACCGCGGTCAAAACGCGGTAGAACCGTGGCCAAACATGGTCTCTGATTTTCTGCCGCTATTCTGCCGCGGTCATGGTGAAGCCGCTATTTTTCACCCTGTTCCGTTTGGAATTGGGAAAAGCACAAAACATGCAATATGTAGCCCTTTGAGTTAGATTTCCAAAAATATATTATAGAGCCCCAATGGAGGTTTGAGAAAAACGTTATGTCTATTTTACTAGACAGTGTACAATATGCCTCCTCGAGTCGTCGTTCGTACTTAATTATCAAATTTGACTCCCGAACACGATCCCGGCTTAATTACTTGAGCTTTTACTAAGACTTCAAAGCTTTATATCAGTTAAATGCATTCCATAACATCTATATAGCTCGAAATCACGCGTACAAGGTATAAACACATAATTAGTGCAAAATACTAGCGATTAAAGCTCAAACTCAATTAAAGTGCAGTAAACTCGAGTGTAATAAGCGACTAAAATACGTAATTATAGTTTATCACCAACCGCCCCACACTTTAACTTTTACAAAGTTCATAACATTCAAGTGATCATGAGAGGTGAAAAAGGTTCAAATAGATGGTTAATTCAAACAAATGGGTAAGGCTTGTAATGTGGTTGCCAAAGAATCAGGATTACAAGCTCAAAGGGGTTAACTACGATACACAATAATTAGGTGGGTAAAATATGTATATATGGCTCAACAAGAAATGCCTATATCACTTCCAAGACTGAACAAAACTACTATCTCGCTTTGCAAACACACTGGGCAAGTTCTAGGCATCAAATGCAATGCACTGAATAACGCAAAACCTTACACACACATGGCACATACTCACTCTGTCACGACCCCAAAACCCGATCGTGATGGCGCCCAACATATTTTTAGGCCAGCCTGACCAATCTCACACAATACCGAGCTATCGGCTCATACTTTACTTTCAAAATCAGTTTTTAACAATAACAGAAATACAATATTTTAGCATAAGTTGCAAAATAACCCCAACACAATATAATATCTCCCACAGATCTGAAGCCATAAGCCATGAGCCTCTACCAAGAATACAATAGCGATACTGAATACAACAGTATCTAACAAAAGTGGAAAATGTCTAAAAGATAAAGGATAGAAGGGAGTGTCAAGTCCTGCGGACGGTAGCAGCTACCTTGACAGTTCGAATAAGCTCGATGAGCAGCTGGGGAGTCAGCCGGCTGTGATGTACCTGGATCTGCACACAAGGTGCCGGGAGTAGTGTGATTACTTCAAACTCAGTGGTAATAAGTAGGTTAAAGACAGTGAAGATAAGAATACCCAATATTGCACTAGGCAAGGCTATATAACAATCTTCTTTTACCATCTCAACAGTATAAGTCTCAGAATTGGCAATAACAGCTAAATAGTACAACAGGTATATCTAAATGCAATGCAGATGTATGAACATGGCCTTTACGGCGTGTAGCCCGATCCATTTGGGTACCCACGCTCACTGTGGGAGTTCAGACTCCGGAGGGGCTCCTACAGCCCAAGCGTAATATCAATGATATGCTGCGGCGCGCGGCGCGATCTACTATTAGTCCAGCTACATGCAATGCAAGCCTCATAGGCACAGGAAATATCATTTTGAAATATCTTTTATCAATAACTGTGGAAAACAGTGTTCCGAATTACCAGAGTTTGGAAAACCTTTTTAGACAGTGTTTAGCTCAGGACAATATCAGAATAACATGCTATAATCACAAAAGCTATGATAATGATCCTCACGGGATCCAAATAACTGGCTCACAGCTCAAAAATATCCACAACCATCCAAGTAGGAGGTTTACCGGCTCATTTATAGCCAACATCACAGTATAATATTACATAGTCAGACTAATCCATAGTCCCCAATCACAATCGATCCCACACTCACAGTAGAGTACGTGTCTAGCCTCAATACAGCGTCACATAGTGATATACCGGGGTTTCGAACCCTCAGGTCATCATCCATACCCATTACTCACCATGACTCTGCTCTAAAACTAGCTCGCAATGTCCTTGCCACGAGAATCAGCCTCCACGGGTGCAGAATCTGATCAAAACCAATAGGAATACGTCAAAATAGGCTAAAGGAACATAACACAACCCAAATAGCACGAATTACACCCAAAAACACGAAGTTGCCAAAACCCGACCCCTGGGCCTGCTTCTCGAAAAATTACAAAATTTACATTTTCAGAATCTTTATCTCTCCACGAGTCCATACATATAAAGTTTATCAAAATCGGACTCCGTTTGCCATTGAAATTATTAATTTACTATAACCCAAGTTTAGAGCAAAAATCTCCCATTGATACACCTTAATTCTTCCAATTTCAGAGGTTAATTCCATAATTTATCAATTAAATTGAGTCCATGAGTGCTTACCTGATGATACCCCTTGATTTTCTCATCAAAATCGCCAAAATCGCCAAAATCGCCTCTTAGTTCGAAGCCCCAAATGAGTTATAATTTCTTAAATTTCGAGGCATCACTGTTCATTAAACCCTGGCATTTTTTCGCTTCTGCGATAATTGCCTCGCTTCAGCGAGTCCGCTTCTGTGGATAATTGGTCGCTTTTGCGACCCACGCTATAGTCCAAGACCGCTTCTGCGGTATAACACACGCTCATGCGAGTCCGCTTAAGCGGACTTCCTTCCGCTTCTGCGAGTTTCCCCAACAAGCTCATTTCCGCTTCTGCGGAACATTTCTCGCTTCTGCAGGCCCGCCCCTGCGACCAATCGCCCGCTTCTGCGAAAATCTTCACTAGCCAACCCTGAGCTCACTCCCGTGATCACTATTCTGCTTCTGCGGAGTCGCTTATGCGGTCCTCCATCCGCAGAAGCGAAAATCACTGTTGCATTAATACCAGCAATTACAAACTTCAAAAATTCATCCGTTGCACCATTCGAAAATATCCCGAGGCCCCCGGGGCCTCAACAAAAAATACAAATCCACTCTAAATCATCACACGAACTTGTTCCAATCATAAAACACACCCTTAAATACCCGAATCATCAAATTAAGGTGGATTCAAGCCTAAGATTCAACCAAAACTTCCGAAACCTACATTCTATCAAAAACCCAACCAAACGATGTCCGAATGACCTGAAAATTTGTGGACATATCAAAAATTACCTAACAAAGCTACTGCAGCTGTCGGAATTCCATTCCGGCTCCCGGATCAAAATCTCACCTATCGACCGGATTTCGCCAAACTTCTAACTTAGCCAATTCAAGCCTATTTCTACATCGGGCCTCCAAATTCAATTCTGATCTCTCCCCTAAGTCACAAATCACCTTCCGAAGCTAACTGAATCACCGGAATTTGATTCCGAGCCCTCTAACCACATAGTCAACTTCAGGTTGACTTTTTAAAAACAAGCTTCACTCAAAAGGCTATATGCCTTATTTTCAACCAAAATTAATCCCAATTTACCCGATAGACTCTAACATAGATATAAAAATATGAAACCACATAATGAGGGGATAACGGGGCGGTAACTCTCATGATGACGGGCCGGGTCGTCACATTCTCCCTAACTTAAGCAAACGCTCGTCCTCGAGCGGGTCGAGAAACATACCTGGAGACTCAAATAAGTGAGGATATCTGCTCCGCATCTCCTGCTCGATCTCCCAAGTGGCCTCCTCCATGGGCCGATCTCACCACTGAACCTTTACTGATGCAATATCCTTGGACCTCAATCTCCTCACCTAACAACCCAATATAGCTATAGGCTCCACATCATAGGTCAAGTCATCATCAAGCTGCACTGTACTGAAATCCAACACATGCGATGGGTCTCCAATATATTTTCGGAGCATAGATACGTGAAACACCGGATGATCTCCCGATAGACTAGGTGGCAAAGCAAGCATATAGGCCACCTCTCCAATCCTCCTGAGAATCTCAAAAGGGCCAATAAATCTCGGACTGAGCTTTCATTTCTTTCCAAATCTCATGACGCCTTTCATAGGCGAAACCTTCAGTAAGACCTTCTCACCCACGGAATAAGACACAACCTGGACCTTCCGGTCTGCATAACTCTTCTGACGCGACTGGGCTATGCGATGTCTCTCCTGAATCACATTCACCTTGTCCAAAACATCCTGGACCAACTCTGTCCCCAACAACCTAGCCTCGCCGGGCTCAAACCAACCAACTGGAGATCTACACCGTCTCCCATATAAGGCATCATATGGCGCCATCTGAATACTAGATTGGTAGCTATTATTATAAGCAAACTCTGCGAGACGCAAATAATCAGCCCATAAACCCCCAAAGTCAATAACACAAGCGCGCAACATATCCTCCAAGATCTGAATGGTACGCTCGGACTGTCCGTCCGTCTGAGGATGAAATACAGTACTCAACTCAACTTGTGAGCCCAAATCATGCTAAAATGTCCTCCAGAACTACGAAGTAAACTAAGTACCTCTGTCTGATATGATAGAAACCGGAACTCCATGCAATCTCACAATCTCACGAATGAATATCTCAGCTAACCGCTCTAAGGAGTATCTAGTACACACAGGAATAAGGTGAGCTGACTTGGTCAGCCTATCCACAATCACCCAAACTGAATCAAACTTCCTCGCTGTCCGAGGGAGTCCACTAACAAAATACATAGTTATCTTTTCGCATTTCTACTCGGGAATATCAATACGCTGAAACACGCCACCGGGCCTCTGATGCTCGTACTTGACCTGCTAACAATTGAGGCACCGTGCTACATGACTCACAATATCCATTTTCATCTTTCTCCGCCAATAATGTTGTTTCAAGTCCTGGTACATCTTCGCGGCACCTGGATGGATAGAATACCGCGAGCTTTGGGCCTCCTCCAATATCAACTCACGAAGGCCATCAACCTTGGGCACGCATATCTGGCCCTGCATCCTCAACACACCATCACTATCAATAGTGACATCTCTGGCATCATCATGCTGAACTCTGTCCTTAAGGACAAGCAAGTGTGGATCATCATACTGGCACTCACGAATGCGATCATATAAGGAGGACCGAGAAACAACGCAAGCCAACACCCTGCTGGGCTCTGAAATATCTAACCTCACTAGCCGATTGGCCAACGCCTAAACATCATATGCAAATGGTCTCTCCCTAACTGGAATATACGTCAAGGTGTCCATACTAACCGCCTTTCGGCTCAAAGCATCGGCCACCACATTGGCCTTCCCCGGATGATATAGAATAGTAATATCATAATCCTTGAGCAACTGAAGTCATCTTCGCAACCTCAAATTGAGATCCTTCTGTCTGAACAAATGCTGGAGACTATCCTTTGAATAATTAGAGCAGATTTTTAATCATGAAGGCATTGCCTCTTTTCTTATAAAAGGCTGAACATCTTTACACATAAGGGAGGATGATAGGGGACACCCAAAAAAGGAGCAACTAAAAGTGGATAGAACTTCCTGTTGTTTAGCTAAAACATTTCCAGAAAGAAGCATATGAACTCTTGAAGTTTCTCTTCTAGGTTCCGATTTTTCAAACAGATCATCGTTTTCTACTTCTTACGGAGTTCTGGGTTTGATTACTGCTGAAATCTTACTACTGTTGCTGGTTCACTCTAACTAAAATAGCTTGTCATTCTGTCACTCGACTGCGTTCTTTCTACTTCTGCGAACTAGGTATTTCGTCCAAGTTTGTAATTTATTTCTTAGTTTGCATAAAGTTATGGTGATGACGTGCTAAGAATATATTTTAATTGAAAATATGGTTCTTTGAATGGAAAACTGATTGAGAATGGCTATTTGGATCTGCTAGTGCATTTTAATTCAATTTTTTGGTTAGTTAGATGATAAAATATGTAGTAGAATAGGTTTCAGTTTTGTGTTTTTACTTCAAGTGTTCTAGGTTTCCTATTAAACTAAGACAACATTTGTATTTGGCTTTGTTTTTGTCTAAACATGGATGTGGCTGAGATTTTTATTAGTCTAATGGTATTTCGGTTGAGGAATTCAAGGAGTTTTCTATTAATCTTTCTTTAAGTTGTATATGATTATTTTAGTTTGCTAAAAAACTATAGTGACAGATTCGACTCGCGTGAGGACATAGTTTAGCTTAAGGAAGAAATAGATATAAGATCAATTTGAAATCTTTTGATAGCTAATAGCATAAGAGTAAATGTTTGTGTAAAATTTAAAAATCCATCAATGAAACTATACTTCGTATTTTGAGATATCTCGTAACATGAACAGAATATTAGCTTCTTTTTCTTCTTCTTTTAGTTAAAATAGAAGACGGACGTTAAAAGTTTTTTTTCTCTCTAGTTTCTCCAAGGGGTTTTAAGTAGAAATGAGTGTTTAAAGATAAAAGAAGAATGTGTGTGACTACTGGGTACTTCGTTTATTACCAATTAGGAATTAAAATGTTTGAACCACGACCTTGAGAAAAGTTTTCTTTTTTGAAATGTTTCATCCTTCTTAAGTGCTGAAAATAATTTCAAGTGATTGCATATAGTGAAAGAAAAATTTTCGAAAAACTGAAGCTTGAGGAAGGAGATTCTACATGAGGTTTGTTTGAGAGTGAGTAATTGTTTATTTGGAGTTCTTAATATAAGAGCAGTTTAAATTTAAAAAAGTTATATTTAGCTTTTAAGAATTTCATGTCAAGGCACCTTTGAGAATTTGAGAAAGTTAAAGCAAGGAGTTTGTTTTAGTTCAGGTCAATTGCTAGAGTTAGCTAGTAATACATGTCATGTGATTATTAAAGAATATTCCCTTGGTTAGAATTTTGGTTGGCTACTAAATTCATTAGAGAAAACTACCCTCTATAGCTCCTCAAAATTTTAATAGCCCATGTTTTGATCCACTTTCAAAAAATGGCTCTTCGGCCCAAACATATTGCATATACTAGCCGAACAGAAAGAGTATGACAACATAAGTGCTTGTAGCTTAGTGGGTGGAGCGTCTGATTCCTAAGCAGATGGTTGTAGGTTCGACCCCTACCTAGCGCAATGGAGAATTTTTTTTTTGCAATGTATAAATATTATATCCTAAGTTCGATAGTGTATCATTGGTGTACATTGAGCCTATCTCAACTGTGCTTGTGTATCTAAAGTGTATACATTTGTGTATCCCAAATATAACTTGTATCGTGAATGTATAATCTGTCTAAAATTGTGTATAATGTGTATTTTCTAATATTTTGGAGTGTATCATGTATTTTTGTATAGTGACAGTCTTTTTTGTATATATTTTGTATAGTAACATCTATTATGTATATTTTTTGTATGGTGACAATCTATTTTGTATATTTTTTGTATAGTTACATCTATTTTGTATATATTTTGTATCGTTACATCTATTTTATATATTTTCTGTATAGTGACAATTTATTTTGTATAGATTTTGTATAATACCAATTTATATTGTATATATTTGAACTTTTTGTATACCTAGAGGAGTTTCTCTTTTAAGAGAACCATTTGAAACATTTAAGAGTCTTTCAGATTATCTCTAGAATTTCTATTGGGGGAAGTCAAAGGACATGCCTATGTTCGACCTTTTGCTTTTGTAACAATGATGAAGAATAGACAGGAAGATCGAAGCAACAACATGAGTAGTTGAGTCACCCCAACACCCATATTTGCTGAAACCCAAAGGATTTCCCTAGCAAAGAAAGTTGAGAGTTAGCCCAGAAAAAAACGAGGCAATAATAGAAAGCTTGGGATTTTTATTTAAAGAGTGGTTGTGCCTCTCTCTTTAGCCAATAATTTTTCTTTTCCACTTTTAAAACAAAATCAACAGCCCTTGAATTCTTGAAAATACGCACTACTGTACACAACTATTTCTTCAGCATCAATCAACAATAGCCTATCTCTCTTTCTGTCTTTCTTTATTATACCCGAAACCAGCAGAAATCAGCCACAAATATTTGTTTACCCACATGCACCATCAGGAATTTTCCAGAGCAAAGTGATAGGGGCTGGGAGAGTCAAGGTTCAGAAGAGCATTCAGATAGATGAGGCGGATGGATAGTGAAGATCTGACATAGAAACAGGTTCAATAAAGCAGGAGAAAAGAGGACTACACAGAAGGAATTCAGAAGACATATACAGAAAGAGGGGGGAGAGGGAACCAAACTCTAGGATAAGCAATTTGTAGAGAGAGACCTGAAGGAGAAGATATGTGTGGAATCGGTGATTTTGTAGCCATAGCGTGGTCGCCTCTCTTTTCCACGATCTGTCTTTACAGATCTGAGCCTCAGTACTTTTGGCTAGCCATTAGAATTATTTTTGGGCTATAAAATGTATATTACAGTTTTTGGGCTACCAGGTGAAATATGTTCGGGCCGATGGGCTACAAATGAAGTTTGCTCATTAGGCCATGTTGGACACAAAATAAATTATTGGACCAATGAAATTAATTTCCAGACCCACAACAAAATATTGGAATTTGGATTTATGTTAATTGGTTATAGCCTGAAAGGATAGTGACGTAGCCCAAGTGGTGGATAAAATAAATGGCCTAATATTAAATATTATGTGTGTGGATAAGTGAGGCCCAATAACTATTGGCATGTGATGGGTAGGCACTCTCTATAAATAGAGGCCAACCTCCTTTCCCTAGCTATTAGAAAACCCTAGCGTATTCTGCCTCTTGAATACGTGGTAACGGTAGACGTCCCATCAGTCAAGTTCTCCGGGCTGTGAGAGCGCATAGCTAGTGGATTGTGGAAGTTGGTCTTAGGCTTAATCGCCGTTTGCTATCCCTGCTGAATCCATGGAGTTTAAGGTACGCTTCCTTAGACTCTAACTCTAGATTGATTGTGTAATTGTGTCTTAATCTCTGCTATGACTACGATTTAATTATCTTACAGTTGGTATCAGAGCTACCATAGTTAGAGATTAAGATAGTTAGTAATCTTGTGTAAATCAACCAAAGAATCGCTATATGAAACTACCGCTTAATATTTGATACGGCGGTGAGAAACTTGATTTAGGGTTCGACATCTACAATTGATGACACTGTTAATGGAACTACTTGGTTATTGTATTGCTTTTAATAATTAATTAATGGAGGCAGCAGTATAGTGATTTCCAATGGTTTTACAAAAGGGTAAGGAAAGAAATTTTGTGGCCAATTAATATATCACATAATAGCGGCGCACATTTTGAGATGGACTTGATTCTGTCTTTTAGTATATGTAGTTGATATTTCTTTTTATTCTGTAAACATTACATGGGCCACAACTCCAAATAGACAATCTTTTTGCCAACATACTGAATTATATTTTATTTTGTGGAGTGAAAGAATCTTTAATACTTAGTTGAAACAGATTGTTTGAACTTAACGTGATATTACGACTTTTGTCTGTTATCATATTCACTATACTTGATTGTGTATAGTGATTCTCGTATGTCTATCACTTGTTTGTTGGCATATTGTATATGAACAGATACAATAAATTGTTACTGTAATTTTTTTTTAAATATTAGTTAGAGAATGGAGTAGATAAATAAAAGATTTAAATATATGGGCTAAATTTATCTCACATGTATGTGATATTATTTAAATAAGAATTTATGATTAATAAATAGTATCCAACAAAGTGGTCTATTTATTTGGAATCATTGAAAATTCTTAAAACTTTTTTACATATGAAAAATCTTATACATGGATTGAAAATTATGATTACTAAATAGTTTCCACCAAAGTGGTCTATTTATTTGAGTCATTGAATATTTTCAATCCATATGTATAAATTATCCTTAATAGAGTGTGCGCTGGTGTTGGAGGTTTACCCGTTTTGATACTAGTGACACAAAATTAATTTATGAGATAAGATATTATATTTCAACCCAAAGGATGAAGCTTAATATCTTGGATTCTCACGTATATATTTAAATTAAATGAATAAGGAAAATTTGATGTAAGAGGAGGTTTTGTGTCTCTTACCTAAAGGAAGAACACAATGTATGCCTTGTACTCTTGGATAATAAGGGGAGGCCTTGTATCTCTTGCCCAAAGGTGAGGATGCAATGAATGCCTTGGACTCATTGATTTTTTTTTTAAGGAGGAGACAGTTGCATCTTCTACCCAAAGGAGGGGTGTAATGGATGTCTTTGACTCTTTTGATTTAATATATATTCCCGCCCATAATTTTATTTAATTCTTTGTTTGTTTGCTTATACAGCTGTTAGCAACATGACTACTCAGTTGAATTCTATTGAAACTTTGACTAGTAGCAACTACAAGAAGTGGAAACAGGATATTGAAATAGTGTTAGGCCTGATGGACCTGGACTTTGCATTGACTGAAGAGAAACCTGCTGAACCTACAACTACTAGCACTGCTGATGAAAAAGCTAAGTATGAAAAATGGATGAAGGCTAACAAATTGAGTCTTATGATCATGAAGAGATCTATTTCTGATCACATAGAAGGTGCTATTAAGGATAATGGAAATGCAAAAGATTTCTTGAGTGCCATTGGACAAAAATTCCTAAAATCTGATAAAGCTGAGATAGGAAGCCTAATTGATTCCTTTTCTACCATAAAGTATGACCTTGTAGGTAGTGTGCGTGATCACATTATGAAATTGGTTAACATTGCTACCAAACTGAATAATTTAGGTGTAACCATTACCGATGATTTTCTTGTTCACCAGTCTCTAAGGTCCCTTCCTGAGCAGTTTAACCAACTTAAGACAACCTATAATGCCCAAAAGGATAAATGGAGTGTTGATGAACTTATTACTGTTTGTGTGGTAGAGGAAGGGAGGATCCAAAAGGAGAAAGTTGAGGGTGTAGTGAATTTTGTTAGTTCGTCTAAGTCAGCTGATTACCCATCTTACAAAAGAAAAGGTGGACCCAAATTTCACAAAAAGAAACATGGCCAGTCTCATCGTCTAGGTGGTAATAGTGGTCATACTAATAAGCCTGGTGGTAACCAAGGTCAGTCTCATAATCCTCTTAGTCCTCAAGCTGTAATTAAGAAAGAACTCAAGTGCTGGGATTGCAAACAAGTAGGTCATAAGAAATCTGGCTGTCCTCTGAAAAAGAAATCAGGTAAACTTTTGGCTTTTGTCTGCTTTGAAACTAGTCTTGTTCATGTTCCTTTAAATTCTTGGTGGTTGGATAGTGGTGCAACTGTTCATGTAACCAATGACATGCAGGACCTAGTAAGCAAACGGAAGCCAAAAAAGGATGAAGCCAGTGTTGTTGTGGGCAATGGACTCAAAGCAAAAGTAGAGTTTATAGAGATATCTATTTTACCTTTTAAGAATAATTCTAATATTCGTTTAGAAAATACTGTTTTTGTACCGTCTATGAGACGGAAATTAGTCTCGGTTTCCCTTTTGGACAAAGCTGGTTATTCATTTCAACAAAATAATGGTATTATTAAAATTTCCTATAATTCACATGTTGTTGCTGATGCCTTTTTAAGTGATGGTCTATATCGCTTGAATATAGTTAATGAAATTTTTTCTGCAATGCATGTTGAAAATATTGCCCACAAAAGGTCTGTTATGAGTAAAATGTCTTACCTATTATGGCATAGGCGTCTTGGTCATATTTCTAAAGAAAGAATTGAACGATTGATAAAGGAAAATATTTTACCTATTCTTGATCCAAAATATTTTGAAATTTGTGTAGATTGTGTTAAGGGTAAAATGACCAAGATTAAGAGAAAGGGTTCCACTAGGAGTTCCGAACTATTAGAAATAATTCATACTGATATTAGTGGACCTTATGTACCTACTTTAACCAATCATAAGTATTTTATTACTTTTATTGATGACTTATAGGCTATCCTGACCGCTCTAAGGGTTTTAGGTTTTTCTGTCCTGGGCGTGGCTCTAGAATCGTTGAGTCTATTAATGCGAAATTTCTTGAGCATGATGTTTGTGATTGTGATTGTTCATGTGGTAAGGAAATTGTATTGAAAGAGAAGGAAGTCATTGTCCCTATACCTGTTATGCATGAAAAGGTGGTAAACCAACCTATTCATGAGGGGGAGAATCAAGGGAACAATGAGGCAGATCCCATAGTTCCTGAGCAAAATATTCAAAATGAACCACTCCGTAGGTCACAAAGAGAAAGAAGGTCTGCCACATTGTTCCCTTGATTCTCCCCCTCATGAATAGGTTGGTTTACCACCTTTTCATGCATAACAGGTATAGGGACAATGATTTCCTTCTCTTTCAATAGTTATTGGGCCTCGCTTATCCACACACATAATATTTAATATTAGGCCTTTTATTTTATCCACCACTTGGACACAAAATAAATTATTGGACCAATGAAATTAATTTCCAGACCCACAACAAAATATTGGAATTTGGACTTATGTTAATTGGTTATAGCCTGAAAGGATAGTGACGTGGCCCAAGTGGTGGATAAAATTAAAGGCCTAATATTAAATATTATGTGTGTGGATAAGTGAGGCCCAATAACTATTGGCCTGTGATGGGTAGGCACTCTCTATAAATAGAGGCCAACCCCCTTTCCCTAGCTATTAGAAAACCCTAGCGTATTCTGCCTCTTGAATACGTGGTAACGGTAGACGTCCCATCTGTCAA
This sequence comes from Nicotiana noctiflora, assembly GCA_032618575.1. Classification (NCBI taxonomy): domain Eukaryota; kingdom Viridiplantae; phylum Streptophyta; class Magnoliopsida; order Solanales; family Solanaceae; genus Nicotiana; species Nicotiana noctiflora. Next base: position 244,324 of record JASVEL010011908.1, read on the forward strand.
GTTCTCCGGGCTGTGAGAGCGCATAGCTAGTGGATTGTGGAAGTTGGTCTCAGGTTTAATCGCCGTTTGCTATCCCTGCTAAATCCATGGAATTTAACGGTACGCTTCCTTAGACTCTAACTCTAGATTGATTGTGTAATGGTGTCTTAATCTCTGCTATGACTGCGATTTAATTATCTTACACAAAAGTCACAAATTGGACCAAGCTTTAAAGTGTTATGTTTCCACCAATTAATTTCAATAAAAATCAGATTTTTCTACTTATTAAATTAACTCGTTTCTTTTAATTTAATTTAAACACTAGGCAAATAGTAGCTGCTCTTTAATTTCATGGACTCGCTTGCATAGCATGATGCTTAACGTTTAATAAGTTAATTCATTAATTTTATATCATATTCAAAATTTTAATTAATTGATAAATCCTTTGCTAAATTGGGATTCGCTTGCGTGGCGTGATAGTTAATAATTTTTTAATAATTTTCAAGAATTAATTTTATCATATATACTAATTTCTAAAAAGTATTACAAATAGTCGATTTTATGATTTCGGATTCACTTGCGAGGCGTAACTGTGATAAGTTAATTAATTTATTGTTTGATAACGCATTCGCTTGCGTAGCACGGTTGTGACAATGTAATATTATCCAAATTTAATTATCAAAAAATAAAAATGGATAGGTAAAACATAGAAATTGAATAAACCATAGTTTATCCAAAAGTATTTTAAGCAAGTTTTAAGTCAATAAAGGGACCGTTCTAGAACCACATGACTCGGAGAATAACTTACACATTCTCCATGGTTAACAGAATTTCTTACCCGAACTTTATTTTCATGGACCGATATAAAAGAGTCAAATCTTCATTTGAATTTGGATTCAAATAAAAGGTGACTTGGAACACCTAAAACATCAATTCCAAGTGTGTAAACAAAATAATCCCTATTTCAAAATTATCACTTTAATTGGAAAAACTCTTTAAACCACAAATTCATAACATACACATATCCTTTCGGGGATGGAAAAAATGGATGTGACATAGGTGTATTAAAAATAAGTAGAATTTTAAGTAATTTGAGATAATTTTTAATTATGCGAATAATTGATTAATTACCGGATAAAGGGACATTACCGATAAGTTGGATAAAGATTAAAAATTCTCCTCACACCGCACATCCCCACGTGGTAGAAAGCTACTTAATAAGCAAATAACACTTAGGTATCATTTGTTTGCACTTAATGGATGTTTGAATTTTAATCATTCAGATCTCAGACATTAAGTGTGTTTATTTTTAAAGTCTGAATTTTAATTATTCAGGTCTTAATCATTAAGTGTGCTTATTTTTTTTTCTCTACAACGACTTAATCGATCTGAATAGGTCTGTATGATTAAGATATATAAGAGAGACTTAATTTTATTAAGATGTTATCGCATATTCATTATTAACTGTCGCCACCGCCTACCATTATCAACTACCACCATGCCGCCGCCACCACACCACCACCTCCACCACCACCACACCACAATCATCCTTAATCATAGCGGTCACTATTATCAACCATCATCACCTACTATCCCTACCACTTCGACCACTATCATTCTCACCCACAATCAACCCTCATCCACCTCAACTAACCACCCCATCATCATCAACAACCACAACCGGTACTGCACATAATTATAACCTACGACCCACCACATTTCTCAGTCACAACTAGTATCACCACCTGCCATATTAACTATCACCACCAACATCCTCAATTATAATCGCCATCACTATCAATCATTACTAGCTAGTAGCATGAACCACCATCATCAACCAGAACGACCATCAACCATTGCCTCTAGCCGACATTTACCCGTTAGCCATTACCATCAACAACTATCATCTTTTAAAAATATTATATATTTTATTGATTGAATATTAGATTAGTTAGTATTTCATTTGAATTTTATGTTTATTAATTTTCAAATAAAGATAAATTTTATACATTCAGATATTAAAAATCAGTAATCTTAATTATTTTATATTTAGATCTTAATACACATCTTAATATATCCACATGTGTATTCAGATTCAAATATCTTAATCTTAATACACATCTTGATATTGAAATGCGTATTCAGATTCAGACGTCTTAATCTTAAAAAAAACAAATGTGTCCTTAGTCATTTCTTATTAGGTGGCATCCTAATACATTAATGACAAGACACCTCAAACTTTATGATTTTCAAAACAAAAACCATACTACAATCAGATGCCAAAACTCATTCCTAATATTTTAAATGTCTTGTTTAAATACCAAAACATTACAATCAGACGCGAGAAATGTTAGCCATTCTTATAATTTTTCAAATTTCATTCTCAAAGACACTTCAATCAGATTCCAAACCTTACACTAGCAACGTGATTCTTCAAATTCCTACGCAAAACCTAACAAGAATTATTAAGATCATAGTAACTTATAATTTTGCATTTCCAAGAATATTATACGAATTTTTTGTATTCCAGGTATGTTAAAGCTAAGTTCTTCCTTTATTTTGCATGATCTCGTAATTACGCAAGTTTGATAACGAGGAAGAGAAATTTTTATCCCAGAATTTACATATATTTTTCTAGTTTTGTAAGCTACAATAATCTCCTTATCGGCACTTCAAATTCAATTGAGTATTTTCTTCTTCTAGTCAAGAGAGTAGAGAGTCTATATATACAGTATTACAGTATTTTCATTAACATCAAGCTATAATTGATGGACAAGCCCCTATTAGGCAACCTCTAATTAGATGGTAAGATGTATACCAAACCTACTACGAACGAGCGTCTATGAGTGAGCCCAGTTGGTCGAGATGCAGAGCCTAGTATGGTCGTGCGCCTATGAGCGAGCCTAATACAGCATAGCAGTTATATATGTATAGTGAGTCCTATAGGACCGAACATCTATTTTACTTACTATACTGAGAGAATAGAGTCAGTATCAGCAAGTGAGAATATCTTTAGATTATCTTTGTCCACCAGTTGCTTTAAGTTATTATATTATCATTTCAGTTTCAGCTTTTAGTATATTTCCTTACATACTCGATACATTATTTCATACTAATGTCTCTTTTTGGCGGAGCTACATTTCATGTATACAGGTTCAGACAGACAGACGGGTAGACCTCCTCAGTAGGTGTTGCTCGAGTTTAGCTTTATCGGTAAGCTCTCCGTCCTTCGGAGTTACCGGACCCAGAAATAATAAGGTAAAAAGTGTGCCAATGTAAAACAATCCTTAAACAATTTCTACAACAACCCCCAAGACCCAGTGTCACAAGTGCATGGCCAACTAATAAAAGGTACAATAAAAATACATCATCTGTCTGGAATACAAGTTAGACAACAAAAATATAAATAATTCTGATGGAGACTCTGTATGCTGCGGATCGTAGCATAGGGTGCATCTCACCATAAAGTCTCAGCAATAGCTCTACCTTTCCGCCCAAAAGACTACTAGGGGCATATACATGCACAATTAGTATAGAAGAGTAGTATGAGTACGTAAATTAATGCGTACCCCCTCAGTATCTAGCCTAACACCAGAGAAGTTGTAAGAGGGGTCGACATCAACACTTACTAGTGGTATAATATATACATTACAATAGAAAAAAATAAGTATATAACTAATGTAAACAAATATAGGTATGTGGTATGATCCTTATCTGAACAGTAAACACAAGCTCTCAATTATCTGTTACCTCCTCAATCGAAGTATATATAAAATGGTCCCCACCAGATAGGTCGTCATAACTCAAATCAGGAAAACTCACATATACCTTAACTTCTTGTCAAATATTATGCATTATTCTACCGATACGAATGTTCCGATCCTATAAGAGTGTTTCATAAAGTTGGCGAGATGAACGGACCGATCCCATAAGAGTATTTCATATAAATGCTTACGAAAATGGTCCGATCCCATAAGAATGTGTTGCATGATGCTGCTAAGGTGAATGGCACGATCCCATAAGAATATGATACCGCCGAGGCGAATGACTCGATCTCATAAGAATATAATATTACCGAGGAAAAAGGAAATCCCATAAGAGAGTAATACTACCGAGACGAACGGCCCGATCCCATAAGAATATGATACTGTCAAGGCGAACGGTCCGATCCCATAAGAGTGTGGTACATAATTCGGTCGAGATGAACGGCCTGATCCCATTAAATAAGAAGCTCTATGAGTTCTTTATTCCACTCATGAATAAACGTGTGAGTTATGAAATTTAAGGAAGCCTTTTGATGAAAACGCATAATGCGGGAAAAATTTGTAAAAGGGGCACAATTATTCTGGGGCTTATCAAGTAACTCATGAAATCTCTACAATAGCGATTACATCGCTCTACACAAGCCGAGTCTCAGGTCGTAATGAGAAATCACATAGCAAAGCAGGCAATAATAACTTGACCAGTACAATAAAGCATGGTATGAATTTTTGTCTATCGGAAATAGTTAGGAATTCTAGTATGCACAGGGACACTCGTTACCTCATACGTGCGCAGATCCAACAACATGCATCACATAAGAAGATTAATACCTACGGGTTAATATCTCTCTCACAAGGTTAGAAATGAGACTTACCTCGCTTTGAAGTTCTACAACCTGCTTCGATGCCTCTCTAACACCTCCAACCGATGTTCGTCGATCCAAACTTAGACAAATAACGTGCAAATAAATCAAAATATACCTCAATGCATATAATTTAATAATTTGTAATGATTCCCAACCACGCTCGAAAAGTTATCAAAGCAACCCTCAAGCCTACGTGCCAGAATTCCAAAAACATTGAAGATAAACATTACCCATAACATTTACAAACTCAAGTATATAATTTATTCATAATACCATTTTCAAAATTATGGTCAAAGTTCAAATTATCAATTCTAGGTTTCCTACCGAAATCCCACAATTTTCACCCATTTCCATATATAAATCCTTTTGGAATCCATGAATTTGACTTGCAATATGTGGGAGTAACTTCTCTCGTGTTGCTCGATAAAAATCTTTTCAAAGTAGCTCCCCAAATTTAATGAGCTACGATTGTTAGAAAAGAAACAACTTTAGGCAAGTAAAAACAATTCAAAAAAGTTCATTGAAAAAAAATAAATAAAGGCAAAAAGAATTAAGAACATATAGAAAAATATATTTATCAAAAATTGCAAATCTATATATAATAGGAAAAGAAAGCACATTAGAATTTAACTTCAACATAGGAGAAAATCACGACTCAAAGTTATTGCAGTTGTAAAATATAAATATATATACTGAGGAATAACATGAGATTCGATATGATAGAATTCAATTCTCGTCCCCAACCCATGACCAATATGAGAATCGAAGCTTTCTTCGTAACTCCCGGAACTTCTTCGTAGTGGCTCCCTTACATGCCTCATTTCAGAGGGAACCTCAAAGTGCCTTTATTTCATTATATTTCATCTATATCTCAATTCCGTTCATTTAATATTAAATAGATATCAAAATCTGTATGTATTATTTGAAAATAAAAATCACTACTTCAACTTATACAACATAAACCTTACGATGACAAAATCAAAGACCATTAATGAGAATTGTGAAATAGGTTTTACTTCGATCGTCGCCTCTTTATTTGACACCTTACGAAATATCTTTGTGAATATACCTTAAAAAAAATAAACAATAGAATTTAAATCATACTTAAGTATAATTTTCTTTTTCACTCTACAGCCTTTGACATAGAGATAGGTCAAACTATTATAAGCAAAATATAAAGTTAGTATCAATCGTATTTGTTTAAAACATAGAAGTCTTTATACATGTATATATGGAAACATATAATAAATTTCATAAACTTACACTTTAAATATTTAAAGGATATGAATATGAAAAGCATGAGAGTTATTGAGATTATTAAAAATATAAGTTAGGAAGATAAAGGTGAGAGTTATGAAGATAAAATTTTTAATATAATATAAAATAAAAGGAAAAAATGTTGAGAAACCCAAAAAAAAAAAAAATCTAAATACGTTTCTTGGCTTAAGAAAGGTGCCACCTCATTTTCTTATAATTTTACTTAAAAAGATATTAACATACCAAGTTACGTTATATATATATATATATATATATATATATATATATATATATATATATAAAATTGTCTAGTATTTGTTAATAAGTTAACTATGGTGCAATTGCATGATCTCAAAACTATTTGGCATCGATTCCTTTTATGCCACGAAAAAGTGTGTTTATTGAAGCATATATAATTAATTAGTTCTAATAAAACTGTTTGCAACAAATAATATGTGATACAAAAATAAATTGCAACACAAAATAAATATGAAGAAACATAATTTTATTGATAAAATGGTACGGGTACAATCATGTTTCTCTCTTGATTCTTCTATCCTGATAATCTCCGTGATTCGAGGGATGAAGCTGTCACGACCCCAAAACCCGATCGTGATGGCGCCTAGCACATTTCTAGGCCAACCCAACCAATCATTCATAACACAGAGCTATCAACTCTCATTTTACCCCTTTTAAGCATAAATAGTAATAATATAGTGACATAACATCTAGCACACCGGGGATAGATATCCCAAAACCAGTATAAACCTCCCACCGAATCAGAAGTCATAAGTCATGAGCCTCTACCAGAATATATAGTTATGATAGTGTATACAAATGTGACTACAAGTGCAGAATAGTCTAAGAAAGTAAAGATAGAATGGAGAGTTAGGTCCTGTGGACGCTAGCAGCTACCTTAATTGTCCAAATGAAACTCCCTGAGCAGCTGTAGAGTCAGCTCTGCTGTGATGTACCTGGATCTGCACACAAGGTGCAGAGAGTAGTGTGAGTACTTCCAACTCAGTGGTAAAAGGCAAGGGTAAGACAGCGAAGTTAAGAAAATCCAATACAACACTAAGCAAGGCTATACAACAATATCCTGTATCAGTTATAAACATGAGTAGTATCAGAACCAGCAATATCAGCTAACAGAATAACAAGTATAGCTAAATACAATGCAATGCGTGAATATGACCGCTACGGCGCGTAGCCCGATCCATTTGGGTACCCGTGCTCATAGTGGGGGTTCAGACTCCGGAGGGGCTCCTACAACCCAAGCACAATATCATGATATGCTACTCACAGGCATAGAAACAGTATTTGAAATCTCTTTTTATCATTTTCAGTAGAAAATAGTGTTTCAGAAATTTCAGAGTTTGGAAAATCATTTATAGACAGTAACAGCTCAGGACCGGTATCAGAATAACTTGCCAATATCATAGAAATAGTAGTAACGATCTTCGCGGGATCCCAATAACTGGCTCACAGCCCAATGATATCCACAACCATCCAAGTAGGAGGTTTACCGGCTCAATAATAGCCAACAACAACAATAACAACAACCCAGTATAATCCCACTTAGTGGGGTCTGGGGAGGGTAGTGTGTACGCAGATCTTACCCCTACCCTGGGGTAGAGAGGCTATTTCCAAATAGACCCCCGGCATCTTTCCCTCCAAGAACTTCCCACCTTGCTCTTGGGGAGACTCGAACTCACAACCTCTCAGTTGGAAGTGGGGGTTGCTTACCATCAATAATAGCCAACAACATAGTATAGTATTACCAGGTCGGACTAAGCCATAGTCCCCGATCACATTCGACCCCGCACTCATAGGAGAGTATGTGTCTCGCCTCAATACAGCATCACATAGTGATATACCGGGGTTTCAAACCCGTTGGTCATCACCCACACCTATTACTCACCTCGACTCGGCTCGAAGACTAGTTCGGAATGCTCTTGCCACGAGAATCGGCCTCCACGGGTGCAGAATCTGATCAAAATCAATAGAAATGCATCAAAATAGGCTAAAGGGACACAACCCAATCGAAACAACTCGAATTACACCAAAAACCACAAAGTTGCCAAAATCGGACTTTCGGTACGCTTCTCGAAAAATTATAAAAGTTACATTTTCAGAATCCTTATTCAACACGAGTCCATACATATAAAGTTTATCAAAATCGGACTCGTTTGCCCATTCAAATCGATGATTTTCAATAATCCAGGCTTAGAGCAAAAATCCTTCATTAATACACCTCTAATCCTCCAATTTCAGGTATAAACTCCATAATTTAACAACATAATAACATAAATTAAGTCAATGAATGCTTACCTGAAAAATCTTTTCATTTTCCTCGTAAAATTGCCCCAAATCACCTGTTGGTTTAAGCCTTAGCGTGTTATAACATTCTGAAATTTTGACCCTTCTATTTCTTTAACATAGACACTATTTCCGCTTCTGCAGTCTTGGACTCGCACCTGCGAGTCTGCTTCTGCGACGTATTTGTCGCTTCTACGATCCTTTACTTAACCGTCCATTTCGCTTCTGCGGTCCAAGTATCGCACCTACGAGACCACTTAAGCGAATAGTTCTTCACTTCTGCGAAGACCCCCCAGCTGCCTACTTCCGCTTCTGCGGCCATAGGCTCGCAGAAGTGTTCCCCCTCCTGCGATTTCCTAGCCGCTTCTGCGGACTTGCCCGGCCAGGCACAAAGTCGCTTCTGCGAGACAAATCTTCGACCATGCGAATCCGCTTCTGCGGTTTCCCATCCACAGAAGCGGAATCACTGCTGCAATTCATGACAGCAGTTCCATAATGCCAAAATCCTTCCGTTTGACCTCCCGGAATCATCCCGAGTCCCCCGGGACCTCAACCAAAAATACAAATCTACTCTAAATCATCACACAAACTTGTTCCAATCATAAAAACATACCCTGAAACACACGAATCATCAAATTAGGGCCAGTTCAAGCCTAAGATTCAACTAAAACTTCTGAAACTTACATTCTATCAAAAACCCGACCAAACATTGTCCGAATGACTTGAAAATTCGTAGACATATCCAAAATCACCTAACAAAGCTACTACAACTGTCAGAATTCCATTCCGACTCCTGGATCAAAATCTCACATATTGATAACGTCCATTTCCACCGCTAAAATTGCAATAGGCACGGTCGTATGCAATATATTTACCCAAATATGAGTCGGGGTCGAATCCCACAGAGAATAATATGTAGGCGATTAGGAATGCAAGAAAATTATCGCTAGTTGCACTAAGCCAAACACTTAAGATTTTGGGTTTTGGAAAATGATTATATCTAAATGCAAAAATGTAAACTAACCTGGAAAGCAAATTAAAATGATCAATGGCTACATGTATGAATGCATCGGGAATTACACTCAATTAATGATCCAATGTATTTCACGATTTTACAAATATGAGTGAGTTTATGTTAATTAGCCACGGATAATAATTCTTAATTAGCTTCTTCCGAAGACTAACAAGACTTCCTAATTGAATTATCCCTAATCACAATTAGAAGATTAAGCACACTCGATAGGCTACAAGTAGTCAATCCTATCCCTAGGTTGAATCTATAAAGTGAGGGTTAACGCCTCAAGTTCTTGTTAATTAATCTTTCCCAACTTCGAATTATCTTTTCCAAAATTAATTCAAAGTAAATGGGCGAGTCCTAGAGTTAGCTAATCGCTTTGGAAACATTAAAGAACAAGAATAATTAAAGTAACAATAACTCAATTCATAAATGTACAAAAATCATTCAACACATAAGCACAACAAGGTATTTAATCCACACTTTAAATATGAATATTCCCATAAACAAGATTCAAGTGTTGGAAATAAATACTACACACTTAGATATACAATACAAAGCAAGGAAATGAAGAAATAAACATAAATGGGTAAGAAATCCTTAACCACAAGCTTTAATCTTCAAGACCCAAGTGTGTGTACAAAACCCTAGCCTTCAAACTTGTTCTCTCTAAGCCAAAAATATGTCCAAGATGCCAAAGATGATAATACTGTCTGTTTGGACGAGTATAAAAATGATTTGGGGTTCAGATTTGTGAAATTCCAATATTGCCCAGAACTGAAGCCCGGCCTTCGCAATTGCGAACATATGGTCGCAATTGCGACCCATGCTTAGAATGCCAAGGTTCGCATTTGCGAAGGCTTCTTCGCATTTGCGACGATTGACTTATTCAGTTGACTTCGCATTTGCCAAGTTGATCTTCGCATTTGCGATGCCTCTCTTTTCCTGCCCACTTCGCATTTACGAAGTTGATCATCGCATTTGCGATGGTTCTCCTTTTCTGCTCACTTCGCAATTGCGAAGGTTCTCTTCGCATTTGTGATTACTGAGGCCATTTCCCAGATTTTCTCTCTTTTTGACTCCTTTTGACTTGTTTTCACTTGGTTTCTTCCCTATTACTTCTAAATCACATACAACCTGTAAAATAGAAGTAGTTGGCATCGAATACACAATTTTATTGCTCAAACATAGCAAAAGTATTAATTTAAAGACAAGATGAGATGGTAAAATACCAACTCATCACACCCCCAAACTTGAACTATTGCTTGTCCTCAAGCAACAAAAGCAACAAACTCTCATCCCAATTGGTTAACTCAATAATGCATCTTCATAATACCAAGCCAAAAAGAAAGTCTACTTTAAGCACAATTGCATGACTTCAATTGGTACCAACAATTACTCCAAGGCATATGAATTATCAAGCACATCACATAGACTTCATTGTACTTCAAGTGCTCAATCACTAATGCAAATCAAAGTAACAACCAAGTCATGACACTAAAGCTTCAAAATTTGCCTCTCTATCACAATCAACTTTCTTTGGGCATTCTTTCCAATTGAAGATGGGATTACATTCACAACACAAATTTCATGTGCCCTCACATTTAAAAGAGAATCCCACACTCATGAATCTTAATTTCAAACAAAAAATGGGATATCAAATGGAAAGAATTCACTCTCTCTCAAAAATATGTTCAAATGCATACAAGTAGTACCATAGGCTTGCCCTTCATGTATATCTCCACTAATGTAGACAACTTGGTTCAAAATCAATTAGGACTTAAGGGTTGTAGTTTAGGCTTTTGGTTAAAGTAAGGCAAAATTTCGGTTGAAGTGACTCAAAACCTCCCAAAGCACTACAATATGTACAATTAAAGCCTCCTTCCTTCAAAAGTATTTTCCATCCTTTTTTTTTCGCTTTTTCATTTCACACCTTTTCTTCGCTTTTTCATTTCACACCTAGTCTTTCCTTTTTTACACAATTTCTTATTACTTTATGCTATATATATATATATATATTTTTTTTCTTTTCTTTCCTTTTCTTGTTTCTACCTTCCACCATTTTCAAGCAACTTCCATATCACAATTTCCAACCTTCACCCCCAAACGTAGGCTTTTAGCCTATGCTTATACTTTCAAAGTACTTAGGGAGGTAGGGTGCCAAAAGCTATATCAATTACGAACAAAGGATTTGAGCTTGTACTACGGTTGCCAAAGAATAAGGTTAAAGGCTCAAAATGGGTTGACTAGGGAAAATATTTACGGGTAGGAATTTTTAAGGCATGCTAGCGGTCCAAGGAAGGTCTAATATCATTTTTCTAACCAAGTTAGTCTACGATTTCGCCTTGAAGCACATTCCGGGCAAGTTCTAGACCACAAGTAATACAAAAGAATTCATAAATAAATCTCACCACACATGGCACATGAAAACTCAAGTGGAATACAAATCCAAAATCCAATTGAAACAAATGACTCAAAGAGGTCACATATAGCATAAAGGAAGCTATTTAGTGAATTAAAGAGCCAAAAGTTGAGTCTAAAAGTCATGACATCTTTACTTCAATCATGTTTCTTTTTCAACAAGTAAAACTTCATATGCCGAGGTTTAAGTATGTTGGTACCAAGCAAATCACAACTAGGCCAATGGACACAAATCCTAACTCCGAACCATTTATTTTTCTAATTTTAACAAAAGCTACTCCTAATTACAAGACTAATTCCCTTAAGAAAGCTGTCAATCTATCCATCATCGGGAAAAGTCAACAAAAATTTACCCGGTTCAAGAAGAACATTGGCATCCTTGGAAAAAGAACCGTGGTATAAAGAAAACCAAGGATATTGCCACTATTATATAACATACTACTAAAAAAAAATTAAAAAGCTTTACTAATATCACATGTCACATGAAAATATACTAATAACAACATGAACAACCAACACGTATAAACAAATTAATATAACACATGACATGAGAATGTACTAGAAACAACATGAAAATAACTACTATACCAATCCACCAAAACAACAGTTATACAAGAAGCCACCCCCAACCACAGATGTCGCATTGTCCCTAATGCAATAGAATATAATAGAGCAAAAATGAAGGAAGGTGCTCCCTGAATACTGCATCAATCACTCTCCTCGCTATCGGAGTATGAGTCCTCCTCCTCTCCTTCCTCCTCAGGCCACTCAGCTGGAATCTCATCATCCTCCACTGCCCTGCTCGATGGTTGCCTGTCGTGAGGCTTGAGGACCTTCCATAGCCCCTTTACACCCTTCCACATGCGAGTGAAGAGTTTATCTCGCTTTTTCTCCCTTTTGACCATTTGGGTGTGGGACTTCTCTAGGGTGTCCAGTAAGGTACTCAATGTGCCATGCCTTTTGGCCAGCTCAGTGTACGCTTTCTCCAGTGCTTTGAGGTGATCTCCATGCTTCTTTTCATCTTTAATATATTTCTGGAAATATTTCTTTGAAACATAGGCAGGTCCCTCAGATGTCTCCCCAGGCCCCTGGGGAAGACCAACCACTAGCTCGCGAATCACTCGCATTTCCTCGCCAAGCACAGCAAATGGTCCTGCTGTAGAGGATGACGGCTGACTGCTCGGATCAACATGAGAGGAATAGCCCATATTCCTATTCTTGCTCTTAACTACTCCACCCTCTCCTCTTTTCTTCAAAGGATGAATAAGCTTCCCTGGATCTACCCAATTATCCCCTGGAACTTCTTCTACTCCAGCCAGTTGGCACAACTCGGTGATAAGTGATGGAAATATCAAAGAAGGGTTGTTTTTAAGCCGATACTCTCTCAGTTCATTGATGAAGATCTTACCCACATTGAGTTGGATGTCATCGAGAATGCAAGCTATCATTTGAGCTCGAGTAATAGGGATGTTCCAAATGTTTGACACCGGGGAGATGCGACTGCATATAATGGCCAGCCATATCTTTGCCTCCACGGTGAATTCTTTTGAGGTGATCCCTCTTTTTTCAGTAGCCCATGGAACAATTGCACCCGGACAAAGTTTAGCCACTAGCCATTCTCCCGAAGCACAATCTTTTTCTCTGAATGGACCCATATCATGGTTTTGCAAGTGATAGAAAGCATTGATGTCTTCGGCTCCGAATCGCACTACCTTGCCTCGAATTCTCATCTGTGGCTTCTTCAACCTGATAGCCGGGAGATTTGCGTAAAATTCCCTCACCCATTGTTCATTTGCTCGGCAAGGTTCGAGCGCAAAACAGTTCCATCCCATTGCTACCAGCCTTCGATGGAATTCTGGAAGGCGTTCCTGGACATTTTCCATCTCTATGCCACTCTCCGGGAGTAACTTCTTCGAAATCAGCTCGGCATAGTATCTTTCTTGGCATTCTACTGATAGAAACCGATGTTGATCAAATGCTTGCTCCTCATTCACAGGGCTGTCACTTAGGGATCCTTCGGGATTTTCGCTCATTGTTCAATTATAATACCTTTCACAAGTGACAAAAGTGAAAACATGCCATGGTGATGAAGAATGGTGCAAAATGAAGCAAACATGCCAAAAGAATGATCGGACAGTCAAAACTCAGACTTAGAAAAAATTTCATGTTTTCCAGGTTTTCAGAAATGCACTGTCTGATATCGCATTTCCCAGGAAATCTTCGCAATTGCGAAGCCTGCAGGATTGGGAATTGCGACAAAAATCTTCGCAATTGCGAAGTGTGCCGAAGCAGGGGTTTTCGCAATTGCGATTAATTCCTCGCAATTGCGAAGTCGCAATTGCGAAAAATAATTCGCAATTGCGAACCCATCGTCCCAGAATCATTTTTCAGAGAGTTTAGCTTAAACCCTAAAATTTTTTCAATCCCAACTATTATTTTGACTAACCCAATCATTAATCAAGCATAAATCATGTATTAAGCTTCATAAACAACCATAAATCAAAAATGTCGATGGTTTGGCCAAGAATTTCATTCGGGCCTTCCATCGAACACATCAAAAGCACACAAGTTTTCCTCTATTTGACAAGTATTTTGGGTACTCAGACTTCCCCAATTTCCTTCACAACAACAAACACGCACACTCTCAACCAAGCCTCACCCAGAAATTACAAGTTTTAACGAAAACTATTTTTACCATTTTGGGGGAAAAAGGGGGCTGCCACAATAGAACAAGAAAATTAAAAGAGGATTAAGAGAGAAGATGAGGAAAAGGAAGAAGGAACAGTGAGATTAAGCTTCATACCTAATTATTTGCAATGAGGAGTGAGACAAGATGAAATTTCGGAGATGAGGGTGATGGAGGTGAGCTTGGGAACCTTACCAGTGTTTCAATCGATTTTATTTCCAAAAGTGGTATGTCGACCACTTTTTAGCCTCTGAAGTCGCAATTGCAACAGACCTTTCGCAATTGCGAAGGTCGAATATTCCTGGACAGTTCGCAATTGCGAAGATTTTATGGGAATTGCGAGGGATGAAGTTCGCAAATGCGAACAAGTTTTCGCAATTGCGAAAACTGGCCCTGCATTTTCCTACAGCTACTGGTTTGGCCTCTCCGGGTCATCCCACCTGCTCAAATCAACTCCAAAAATTCTCAAACTTGGCAGATTAGTTCAACATAATATTCTAAGCTATTCTAAAATAAAAATTTCAAAAATGACGAAAATTTTGTAAAACGATGGGTTGCCTCCCACCAAGCGCCACATTTAACGTCGTGGCACGACACAAACAACATTACCACTTTTCTCGCCACTTGGATGATATGAATTGGGCGTCTAGCTTGGAATCAAGCTTATGACCATGAGCGATGGGGGTGGTAATTGGATATTCGAGCCAATGCTTAAAATTTTCATTTTGCACTTCTTGGCTTTCAAGTGAGGAATGTCGTTTTGATTTCTTGCCTCCTCAAACTGTAAAATGTATGGCCAAAGTTGTTCCTCCTCGCATTCCTTCATTGATTCATGTGGTTCAACTCCCGTGTCACCACACAATTTCAAGGTTGAAAAATGCTTGGAATGTGACTTTAAGCCTACACTTTGCAATTCTTCTATGTTGACATCCTCTTTTTTTCGGATTAGAGTCAACAACAACCACATTAACATTCACACCGGTTGACTCCAATTTCATATTTTTGCCGGCATCAACAACACTTATTGAGTTGATTGGCGGATGTTCATCCATTTGTGAGTGCAATCCTTGGGGTGAAAAATCATTTTGAAGACTAGTTTCCAAGAGATTTTCCAAGGCACTTTGCTCCTTGTTTCCTTCTTCAAGTAGACACTCAAACATGAGTTTGAACTCTCCACTTTGCCATGCTCCACTTCTTCCAATTCCATAGCCCTATAATTCTTACCAAAACAAGTAGAATCATCAAAGTAGGGACAAATAAGCACAATCATCCCAATGACCATTTTGGAAACCACACTTATCACAAATACTCCTCTCATGGGTTTGGAATTGTGTGCACAATCCACCCCCGGGAGAATTTAAACAATTTTGCCACGAGTGTGGTCCTCCACAATAAGGACAAGGATCATCAAAATATGAAAAACTACCATCCGACCCATTTTTGTTATATGATGCCATTTTTCAAAATTAAGAAAATAAGCAAGAACTAAACACTAAAAATAGACCCAAGGTAAGAAAAATAATTACACAAATATTCACAAGTTTGGACCAAAGCACTTTCGCTTACTTGTCAAACAACCTAAATTACGCCAAATTGTTCCCCGGCAACGACGCCATTTTTGGTAACGTCCATTTCCACCGCTAAAAAGCAATAGGCACGATCGTATGCAATATATTTACCCAACTATGAGTCGGGGTCGAATCCCACAGAGAACAATATGTAGGCGATTTGGAATGCAAGAAAATTATTGCTAGTCGCGCTAAGCCAAACACTTAAGATTTTGGGTTTTGGAAAATGATTATATCTAAATGCAAAAATGTAAACTAACCTAGAAAGAAAATTAAAATGATCAATGGCTACAAGTATGAATGCATCGGGAATTACACTCAAGTAACGATCCAATGTATTTCACGATTTTACAAATATGAGTGAGTTTATGTTAATTATCCACAGCGGATAATAATTCTTAATTAGCTTCTTCCGAAGACTAACAAGACTTCCTAATTGAATTATCCCTAATCACAATTAGAAGATTAAGCGCACCCGATAAGCTACAAGTAGTCAATCCTATCCCTAGGTTGAATCTATAAAGTGAGGGTTAACGCCTCAAGTTCTTGTTAATTAATCTTTCCCAACTTCGAATTATCTTTCCCAAAATTAATTCAAAGTAAATGGGCGAGTCCTAGAGTTAGCTAATCTCTTTGGAAACATTAAAGAACAAGAATAATTAAAGTAACAATAACTCAATTCATAAATGTACAAAAATCATTCAACACATAAGCACAAAAAGATATTTAATCCACACTTCAAATATGAATATTCCCATAAACAAGATTCAAGTGTTGGAAATAAATACTACACACTTAGATATACAATACAAAGCAAGGAAATGAAGAAATAAACATAAATGGGTAAGAAATCCTTAACCACAAGCTTTAATCTTCAAGACCCAAGTGTGTGTACAAAATCCTAGCCTTCAAACTTGTTCTCTCTAAGCCAAAAATATGTCCAAGATGCCAAAGATGATAATAATGTCTGTTTGGACGAGTATAAAAATGATTTGGGGTTCAGATTTGTGAAATTCCAATATTGCCCAGAACTGAAGCCCGGCCTTCGCAATTGCGAACATATGGTCGCAATTACGACCCATGCTTAGAATGCCAAGGTTCGCATTTGCGAAGGCTTCTTCGCATTTGCGACGATTGACTTCTTCAGTTGACTTCGCATTTGCCAAGTTTATCTTCGCATTTCCGATGCCTCTCTTTTCCTGCCCACTTCGCATTTGCGAAGTTGATCTTCGCATTTGCGATGCTTGTCTTTTTCTGCCTACTTCGCATTTGCGAAGTTGATCATCGCATTTGTGATGGTTCTCCTTTTCTGCTCACTTCGCAATTGCGAAGGTTCTCTTCGCATTTGCGATTACTGAGGCCATTTCCCAGATTTTCTCTCTTTTTGACTCCTTTTGACTTGTTTTCACTTGGTTTCTTCCCTATTACTTCTAAATCACAAACAACCTATAAAATAGAAGTAATTGGCATCGAATACACAATTTTATTGCTCAAACATAGCAAAAGTATTAATTTAAAGACAATATGAGATGGTAAAATACCAACTCATCACCTATCGATCGGATTCCGCCGAAATTCCAACATAGCCAATTCAAGCCTATTTCTACACCGGACTTCCAAATTCAATTTCGATCGCTAACCTAAGTCACAAATCACCTCCTGGAACTAACCAAATCATCAGAATTCGATTCCGAGCCCTCTAACCATATAGTCAACTCCAGGTTGACTTTTCATAAACAAACTTCACCCAAAGAGGCTATATGCCTCTTTTTCAATCAGAATCAATCCCAATTAACTCAATAGACTCTAACACAGATATAAAAACGTGAAACACATAAATGAAGGGGTAACAGTATGGTAACTCTCGTGACGATGGGCCGGGTCGTCACAGAAGTAGCGTATTTCTCGAATGTAAGGATGATGCAGACATCTTTGTTGTATTTGATCTCCAGCTTCTTGAACTATTTCATTGTGAAGAAGTATCTAGCCATATTTTGGTCTCTTTCTGAGCATCCCGTGAGTTTTGAGATACCTCTTCAAGGGAATATGTATCCTTTTATATAGGTGTAAGTTAGGGTTTAGGGCAGAGTAGCTTCCAAGAAACCCTAGTAGACTCCTAAGATTTCCAAAGTCATGTCGTATCTTGAATTTAGGATTTGGCTTAATCTCTTAAAATTTTGATGTCTACAAATGCCCCCTACTTCGAGATTTTTCGGGGTGTAGGCTTGTCGAAATTTAACACGAGACTTGAAGTACTCGACAATCACAACAAATGGTTTTGAAACTTGGAGTTTTTGATTTACAGGAGGAAGAAATGAAGTGCAAAACTGGTCCCACCGGGCGTGCCAATTCGTTTGCAACAAATTAAATGTGATAAAAAATTGCAATCACAAAATAAATATGAAAAACATAATTTTATTGATAAAATGATGCGGGTACAATCCTGTTTCTCCCTTGATTCTTCTCTCCTGATAATCTTCGTGATTCGAGGGCTGAAGTGGCGTATTTCTCGAATGTAAGGATGATGACCTTCTGGATGTATTTGATCTCCAGCTTCTTGAACTATTTCATTGTGAAGAAGTATCCAGCCATATTTTGGTCTCTTTGTGACTATCCGTGAGTTTGCGAGATTCTTGAGGCACCTCTTCAAGGGAATATGTATCCCTTTATATAGGTGTGTCATGAACCGGATTTCCTACCATCGGGAGTCATGATGACGCCTACAAGTGAGAGCTATTCAAGACAACTCTTACTTATCTTTATATTATTAACAATTCTTATTTTAATCATTTAGCAATAATAGTATAATTATAGCGGAATAAATTAATTTAGCGGAAGACTTAAGTAAATATTACTAGATGCGATTGTGACGTCCCGACCTGTCGTCTCATGTGTTTTCGCCATGTTTCCCCCATTTGTGTTGCCATGTGTTCCTATATCAGTATTTGAGTTGATCGGGTTGAATGGAATTGGTTTTAGTTGGAAATGAGGCACTTAGCCTCTTAGAAGAAAGCTTCTTTTAGAAAAGTCAATCAGAAGTTGACTATGTAGTTAGAGGGATCAGATGTGAATTTCGGTGGTTCGGTTAGCTTCGGGGGATGATTTGTGACTTAAAAGTGCAATTGGAATCGATATTAGAGGTCCAGTGCAGAAAAAAGCCTGAATTGGTGAAGTTGGAATTATGGCGAATTCCGGTTGATAGGTCAGATTTTGATCCGAGGGTCGAAATGAAATTTTGAGAGTTATAGTAGCTTTGTTAAGTATTTTGGATATATCTGCAAAGTTTTAGGTCATTTGGACGTTGTTTGGTCGAGTTTTTTATTAAATGTGCACTGCAGAAGTTTTGATGAAAACTAGGCTTGAATCCGATGTAATTTATTGATTTTAGCGTTGTTTGACGTATTTTGAGGATTGGAACAAGTTTGAATAAGGTTGTAGGATATGTCGGTGCTTTTATTTGAGGTACCGGGGGCCTCGGGGTGAATTCGGATGATTAATCGGAAGATGGAAGCATGGCGTTGCAGCAGATCTTTGTGCCTTCTGCTATTTTCGCATATGCAGAAAAGGAACTGCTTAAGTGGTTCCGCATATGTAGTGGGAGAGTCGCAGAAGTGGCCAAGAGGATCCCAGGAGGTTTCCGAATAAGCGGAAGATTGAGGGCGTATGCGGAGTCGCGTAAGTGGTTGATAGACCGCAGAAGCGGTCAAGGTTGAACCGCATAAGCGGGATTTTGGATCGCCAAAGCAGTCGCATGATTTTAAGTTAGACCGCGTAAGCGGTCAAAATGTCGCATAAGCGGTAACACAGGTACGGTAAAAGGACCGCAGAAGCGAAAATTTCTGAAGGGTTTTATTGAACATTGTTTGTGAAATATAGAAGTTAAGAAAACATTTTAGACTTCGGGAAGATGCAATTTTGGGTGATTTGGAGAGGATTCGAAGGGAATTCCATCAAGTATGAATTTATAGCCTGGAATAATATTCTTATGGTATAAAAACAAGGATTAAGCACTGAAAATCCAAGGATTTAAGGGATAAAAATGGAGGTTAGGGCTTGAAACCTATGAGAGTTTAAATTGACAATTTGAGGGGCCAAATGGACTCCGATTCTTGTTTATTTGGTATGTACGGACTCGTGGTGAGATGAGAAATTTAGAAATGTGAATTTTATAATTTTTTGAGAAGTGGGCTCGGGGCTCGGGTTTTGCCAACTTCGTGTTTCTGGGTGTTTTTCGAGTTCCTTCAATTGGGTTATGTGCCATTAGCAAATTATAATGAATTCTTTATGGTTTTGATTAGATTTGGCACCTGAGGAGGTCGATTCAAGAGGGAAAGGATTAGCGGACTAGTCTCGTTGCTGGTTCGAGGTGAGTAATTGTGACGACCCGGCCCGTCGTCACGAGAGTTATCACCCCGTTATGTTGTAAATGCATGTTTTATGATTTTATATCAGTGTTAGAGTCTATCGGGTGAGTTAAAGGGTGAATTGGATTGAAAATGAGGCATATAGCCTTTTTGAAGGAGACTTGAATAAGGAAAGCATTGATCATAATTGATCCAAAGGCCAGGATCACTCGTTCCCAAAGGGGTATAAAAGCCTTGTCTCATTCAGAGACAATTACACACATACATTCACACAACCCTAGCCGCCCTGTCTCTTGTTCTTCATCATCTTCAACCTTCGTTTCCAATGGAGACTGGCCTGAGACCATGTTTCAATTAATCATAGATAGCTTGGCGTCCGTAAGATCTCCAAACATGGACGGCCATCACCTCCTTGGGTTGAATTCACCGCAAGGTTTTTGTGTTTATCGTGTGTTTCTTGGGTATGCTAGTGTTCCCAATCCAAGGAGATAGAATCCATACCAGACTGTCCATGGTGGCCAAAATTTTGATGCAAGGGATCGAGCGGAAAACATATACCATTGTCCCTAGAAAGTGTACCTAGATTTAAAGAGCTAAAACAAATTAGTTATGAATAAAGAACAGGATAGAAGACATGAGATTACCATAGGTTAATAATAGAATATTCAGAAGACTAACAATCAAAAATATACAAAGGATCGTATACAGAAGATTTGGAAGACGAATAGTCAAAAACATGCAAAGAATCATATACAGGAGTTTTAGAAGACAAATAAGCAAAAAAAACATGCAAGAAATCATATACAAGAGTTTTGGAAGACAAAAGCAAAAAAGACAAAGAGCACGAAAACTTAGCTTTCAGGATTTGTCTCCTATTCTTTTTCTTTTCTTCTTCCGTTTCTTTTTTTTTTCAGGCTTCAAGATTTTTCAAAGACTTGAAGTCTGATTTTCAGATTTCCTCGAATGGGTTTATTTTTGGGTTTTTAGTGGTATAGAGGTGTTATGGGTGTATTTGTGATGTATTTGGGGGTGGGTTACATTTGGGTGTTCGCCGGAGATAGGGTTCCGGTGAACTTCTTTTCAATATTCGAACGATGCTGGGGTTATTCGAAACAAACCACCTATAGGAGGTGAAAGACCTCTTCAAGGTGGTCTTAGGGTGTAAAAGTGGGGATCTGATTCATAGGTTGAAAGTCACCGGCGAAAGTTCTGGTGACCGGACTTTCAAGAAAATGGGGCTTTTCTGGTTTTCTAGGGTTTTCGGGGTGGTCGTGGTGTGTGAGAGTGAAAGAAAAGATGTTTGAGGTTGTTTTTAGCCGAAAAGGGCCATGGTCTCAGGCCAGTCTCCATTGGAAACGAAGGTTGAAGATGATGAAGAATAAGAGACAGGGCGGCTAGGGTTGTGTGAATGTATGTGTGTATTGGTCTCTGACTGAGACGAGGCTTTTATACCCCTTTGGGCACGAGTGATCCTGGCCTTTGGATCAATTATGATCAATGGCCAGGATTAATTCTCTCAAAACAACGTCATTTCAATTAATCATAGATAGCTTGACGTCCGTTAGATCTCCAAACATGGACGGCCATCACCTCCTTGGGTTGAATTCACCGTAAGGTTTTTGTGTTTATCGTGTGTTTCTTGGGTATGCTAGTGTTCCCAATCCAAGGGGATAGAATCCATACCAGACTGTCCATGGTGGCCAAAACTTTGATGCAAGGGATCGAGCGGAAAACATATACCATTGTCCCTATGAACATTTCAGACATGTACTGGACCTTAGAGCGCTGTCAGAAAGGGTAAAGATACATTGAGGGTTGCAATTTGTTGTTGCATGTTTGGTTGTTAGAACATCTCCAAAGGGGTCAATACCGTCAAGAGTTTCCACTAAGGTCATGGAACAATCATATAGCCTTCCACCATCCAATAAAATAACATATATTAGACATGTTTGCTCAACCAAAGGATGTTATAGGATGGGTGCAATTTTTCAACAATTTGACAAAGGATCAGGTTCAATGAATGTTTGAATGGTTCCCTACCGACGAGTTCATTATCATATCTAGGGATGTTCCATACTTGGTGCTAATCGGGTTGAGAGGCATATACCCTTATGCTTCCCTTAGGGTTATGATACAAGCATGAAGGAAGCAGGTCATACCACAGGTTGCAAAAATGAGTCACTTCATAGTTAATTTTCTAGGTGACGCCATTCAATACAAAAAGGAAACACAACACATGTGGCACTTGAAGTTTATCATAGAAAAGGATACTATTGATCCATATCGATATCATGCTGGTCATGCATACTTCTACCCCTCGTGGTTTGATGATAACATAGGGGGAATATTCGAGCCAAGAGTTGGTCCGAGAAACAAGGTCATAGACGAAGTTGTCGAAGCACAGGTAAAATATAACAAACCGTGTAAGAGGATCCGCGTGTCTGAAGCGAACCATATGGAGCAATACAAGGCGGATATGGAAATGATCAATGAGTGGAACTATAGGGCTATTAATTCCAATGAAAGGTTGGAATATCTGTAGTACAGGCTGATGGAATTGGAAGGGAAAATGAGGAAGAGAGTCACCGACTATCAGGACGCTGAATGGAATGAAGAAGGACATTTGTCAAGGGCATTCCTACTGCTGAACTTGGGCGAACTGGTGGATCTGATCGATTAGAGCATCCAGCCTGGAGAAGGTCCTTCTAGGACCAAGTAAATTAGGTTTACTTGCTTTTCAAATGTAATAAGGTCGAATGCCATTTGTGACTTATCTTATTTAGTGTCGTTTTGGGTCGTATATTTTTATATTAGTGAAATGAGGCAATTATTGTCACACCTCCCTTTTTGCTACATCTTTTTCCGAAAGGAATAAGGTATACCCCGTTAATTACTAATACACCCAGAAAAGGATATAATAATAACAACGAGGAAGGAGTTTTTCCACTTTAAGGACAATCGGAATGGGATTTTATTTAGAGTTTCCGAGTCGCCACTTGGGAAGATAATGGTATCCCAAGTCACCAGTTGATCCCGAATCCAAGGAAATTGACTCTGTTTAAACAGTCCGCGAAACTAGAAATCTGGATAAGGAATTCTGTTAACCCAGGAGAAGGTGTTAGACACTCCCGAATTCTGTGGTTTTAGCATGGTCGCTCAACTGTCGTTTTTGAGTTTATTTGATTTCGTTATATGCTTTTATAAAATGTGAATTTTTGATATTTTAACGACTTGCGACGTCGCGAAAATGCATTTCGAGTCACACCGCAACCAGTACGCATGTGACTTTAATACGTTTCAGCTTCGCCGGGATTTAAGATTTGAGTCACATAAATGTGCACTCGTATTAAGGAATGTATATTTTAGATCGTGCCTATAACGACTACGGCTTATTATCTTTTAGGAAAGACTATGAAATTGGCTAAACGGTCTCCCCGAGTCTATTAATTATTAATACTCATATGGGGGCCCCACGTATTTTTCTTTTATACGAGGCTCGTCCTGTTATTTTAGAAGTCCAATCCTATTGAGTACTATATTGTCTATTTTTGGTTTTTCTCCTAATTATATCACTGTTTTTGTATTTTCAGAATTACGTCCAGGCCCAATATTCTATTTTCTAGCATGGACATTGTGGACTGTATTTAACAGTCCAGTTCACATAACTAGGCTTTAGAAACCCAGTATACAGATATTTTATTATTCAGAGGCCCAGCAATAAATGCAGTTAGATCTGGGCCTATACTATCAGTTAGGCCCAAATAAGACGAGAAGAATACAATATAGACAACTTCATAATAATCGTACCAATATTCATTGAACAATAAAATAAATCAACAAATGTCATTTTTATTTCATAAGGAATCTGGAATACATATTCATTAGTATCTATCCTAAGTTCTAATTTCTAATTAAGCATTTAACATTAGCAGGATTTAAATGATAATTTTACTGTTTTTGACTACTTATACAGCGTTATAGTACTAACAGTGCAGATTTGACTTATTATTGACTACTTGATTCTAACTTATGAAGTTGTAATTGCTATTGAGCTAGTTGAAGTGATGAAACAGGCTGTAACTAAGTTAATCATTTCTAATTATCATGCTCTAATTAATTAAGTTAGTATGATTACTATTCAGATTATGAAGCTAGTTTTAGCTAGATGAGTTAAATTTACGTATTATCCCGTTTTTAAACTAAATTTAAGGATGATTATATCTACGTGTACTCTACTCTACTCTATCTATTACATTATTTTGATTACATACAATTTAGCTATTACAAATTATCCTACTAATTACAGAAGATCTAATACATGATAACCATAAAATCTATAAAATACAGCAGCAGACTTCATTCGAGCAACTCATAAAACTTTCATTTCTTCAATTAACTGGTAATTACATTTCTGGATAGAAAGTGTACCTGGTTCAGCAAAGGAAACTTATGAGTCTAGGTAATGGGATGAAGAATAGTCAGTGATCGCAACAATAAAACAGTAGAAGAACAGTCACAGCAAAGTAGCAATATAATAGCCAAATATAATCTCCAAACCCAGCAATTAAACAACCAGCAAATAGAATTGAAGAAATCCAATAGAATCCAATAGTATTGAACAGCAGGAAACTTAGCTAGAACTCCAGAATTTGAAACCTTCGACTCCTAGCCTTTAATTCAAATCAGAATTTTTTCTAACTCAGAATTCTTCCAACCCAATCTCTAATGTCTAACCCCTAATTCAGGCTCAAGTGAAGCCTATATAGATGATTTGTATGAAATTTTTAGTGAGAAATTCAAAATTCTTATTCTTAGTTCCCTCCCCTTCATTTTCTTATTAATTACAGTGTAACACCTTTATTTATAGCTCGAAATGCCTTTCAGTCCCTGCTGGAAAGTTCTAGGTAATTCTTTTTGATTCTATTAAGGGTATATTACTAGACTACCCTTACTTGCTAAAGGTTATTTCAGTTATACCTTTTTACTATGCCTATCTTACCATTTATTTTATGACTATTACAGGAATACTAAGCATTAAAGTCTATTTTGTCCCTATAGGCTATATTAAATCTACAATTATACCATTTATGGTTCCCATTATGCCATTATTGTCATCTATTCTTTACCCGACCTACCAAGGTCAGGGTATACTAGGTTTAGCATCTTTTAACTAATAACCATTATCTTATAACCTATTTAAGATTCAACCGGATTTCTACCCAACACCCTTTTCAATTTTAACCTATTTTTAACAAGTTTTGACTAATTTAAAATGTAACCCCTTTTATTAACATTAGCTAATCGGAATTAGATTGCAGAACTAGCCACATAATGTTTCAGAAATGGTCAGACTAATCACACAGTTCTAATCATTTCAATAATAGCCATCCTTAGTCATTTTTCAAGAATAGCCAGATTACTAAACTAAAGAAGCTATACCTATCTTTACAGCTATAACCAAACCACAAAGCACAAAATAATTCAGAATAGTTTAACCTATGAATCATATTACAAATCTAGCCAATTTATGTTGTATTGCACACATAGCCTTAATCATAAATTATTTTTCAATTAACCAGAACTCATAGAGAAATTTGATATTGCTTGAATCCCAATCAATCAAATCGTAATTTTAGACTAGGCACAGTGAACAAATCACATAAAGAAACATATTTAAACAAGATTCATGTGTTAAACTTATAAAAATCCTAAAGAGCTAAAACAAATTAGTTATGAATAAAGAACAGGATAGAAGACATGAGATTACCATAGGTTAATAATAGAATATTCAGGAAGACTAACAATAAAAAATATACAAAGGATCATATACAGAAGATTTGGAAGACGAATAGTCAAAAACATGCAAAGAATCATATACAGGAGTTTTAGAAGACAAATAAGCAAAAAAAAAAAAACATGCAAGGAATCATATACAAGATTTTTAGAAGACAAAAGCAAAAAAGACCAAGAGCACAAAAACTTAGCTTTCAGGATTTGTCTCCTGTTCTTTTTCTTTTCTTCTTTCATTTTTTTTTTCAGGCTTCAAGATTTTTCAAAGACTTGAAGTCTGATTTCCAGATTTCCTCGAATGGGTTTATTTTTGGGTTTTTAGTGGTATAGAGGTGTTATGGGTGTATTTGTGATGTATTTGGGGGTGGGTTACATTTGGGTGTTCGCCGGAGATAGGGTTCCGGTGAACTTCTTTTCAATATTCGAACGATTCTGGGGTTATTCGAAACTAACCACCTATAGGAGGTGAAAGACCTCTTCAAGGTGGTCTTAGGCTGTAAAAGTGGGGATCTGATTCATAGGTTGAAGGTCACCGGCAAAAGTTCCGGTGACCGGACTTTCAAGAAAATGGGGCTTTTCTAGTTTTCTAGGGTTTTCGGGGTGGTCGTGGTGTGTGAGAGTGAAAGAAAATATGTTTGAGGTTGTTTTTGGCCGAAAAGGGCCATGGTCTCAGGCCAGTCTCCATTGGAAACGAAGGCTGAAGATGATGAAGAACAAGAGACAGGGCGGCTAGGGTTGTGTGAATGTATGTGTGTATTGGTCTCTGAATGAGACGAGGCTTTTATACCCCTTTGTGCACGAGTGATCCTGGCCTTTGGATCAATTATGATCAATGTCCAGAATTAATTCTCTCAAAACAACATCATTTCAATTAATCATAGATAGCTTGGCGTCCGTTTGATCTCCGTGCACCTTTGTGTGCAGATTCAGGTACACAGGAGAGATAGACGAGCACCCTAGTTTCTACAGAGTTATTTCGAGTTGCTGAGGTAGCTGCCAACGTTCGCAATACCTAGCTTCTCATTCCATTTAGTTATTATTATATGTTTCAGATTTGAGTATTTCATTAAGTATTCTCTATTACTATTCGGTTTTGTTTAGAGACTCTAAACTCGTGACCCCAGATCTTTCGGAGTGTTATTTCGTTATTCGCACTTCTCAATATTTATTGACTCATATATTCTCCCTGAGTTGTCCCTTTGGGACTGATATTTGATTGTGAAAACAATTATTTGTCTGGCTGGCCTAGCTTTAGTGTTGGGCGCCATCACGACCAGATTTGGGTCGTGACAAGTTATATATATATATATATATTCTTGTAATTGAGATTTGGCATTTTAAGGAATAAAAAATATCTTTTGCCCAATATGTGTGCAAAATATTTATTTTTTTACTAATTAATTAAGTTTATGAATTTCTAACTCCCGATGACTTTAATTCCGAGCATTCATACTGCGGTGTCTACCTTTTGACTATGACGGTTTCATACGAGAGGGGCCTTATGTTTACGGTACTTTTGAAGAGGACATCTCCTGTTCATTCTGGCACAAGCATTTGAAGTTTAATTAACTTTCAAATGAAAAAGAATTCAACTTATAATAGACAAGAAATAAGATAAAAACAAAAGGACTTTGATTTATTCCTTCCATTCTTAAAAGTACATTAACATAAATAGTTTATTTGCTTAAGTAAATAAATCTTTCAATACATGTGGCTAACTTGTACAACTTATTTCTACAGGGCTGATCCTGCAGTCCCCAACCCTGATAAAGTAAAGCCTTCGGTTCTAATAGTTCCATATCTTTATGACACTTTCAGTGTTTTGATATTCAATAGTTCCCCCAGTTTTTGGATGCTAATCATGAGAATCCGAACACTGGTGTTGTCACGACCCGGATTTTCCCCCAACCTCGGGATCGTGATGGCGCCTACTCGTGGTAGCTAGGCAAGCCACTGTATTCATACTATCCTGTTTTTAACACAATTGTAATTAAATTAAATAAATGCGGAATACTTTATCGAAATAGAAATAACTAATTATAAAGTGAAAATCATACTGAAATCCTCTACCCAAGACGTGGAGTCACCAACTCACGAACTACTATGGAATACTACACATAAAAGTCCGAAGGAAATATAACATAATTCTGTTTGTCTCGGAACAAAGAGACTACAGCTAATAACATAAATAAAGAGAGAGACGCCGGGCTTGCGGACGTCCGCAAGCTACCTCGGTCTCAAATATGATCAACTCCCACGCAATCGATTTACTGCTGCTGCTGCTCCTGATCGTAACCTGGACCTGTGCAAAAACGCACAGAAGTGTAGCATCAGCACAACCGACCCCATGTGCTGGTAAGTGCCTGGCCTATCCCGGCGAAGTAGTGACAAGCCTAGGACCAGACACTCACATAAACCTGTGCAATTCAATATATATGTATACCACAGAATAACTAGAAATAATTAAGTATTAACACAATAAGGAATATCTTAAAGAATTCAACAATTAACCACAGTTAATAATTTCACAAGTAAAAACAAAGTATAATGTAAACACAAGTAATATCAATTCAAGAAATAGCAAGCAGTTACACGGCATCACCCTTCGTGCTTTTACTCTCATCCTCACCAAATAAACAAATAAAGTACACGGCATCACCCTTCGTGCTTTTACTCTCATCCTCACATCCATAGTACGGCATGATCCTTCGTACATGGTTCAATAACAGGCACGGCATGATCCTTCGTGCATAATCAATAAATAAACATGGCACGGCATTAACCTTCGTGCATAAATAAATAAACATGGCACGGCATCACCCTTCGTGCATTATCACTCTTCCTCACCCAAATAACAATCACGGTTAAGGGCAAAGAAAGAAACAGTAATTCATAAACCGTCCCATCAAGGGCAATCAATAATTATCTTCACAACAAGTCCCGACAAGGGAGAACGATAATAATTCATATGTAATATATATCTCAAAATAATCATTTTCCATCGACTCACGGTCATACTAGACGCCAGATGTATGGATGCTCGTCACCACAGCCCATACACCGCACTCGATCACATAACACATAACACATAATCCTATTCCCTCAAGCTAGGATAGAACAAACACTTACCTCGAATGCTTATGAACAATTCACTCCGTGGAAATGTCTTTTCTTTCAGTTTGGCTCCAATCCAACCGTATCTATACACAATTGATTTAATATCATCAATTCTACTCAACAAACTAATTCTTAATACCAAATACAACTTTTACAACATTCTGCCATGAATAGTGAATTTCAACCCCGGGCCCACATGGTCGGAATTCGGGGTTAGAACCAAAATCCGGTTACCCATTCCCCCACGAGTTCATATATATTATTTGTTTCAAAATCGGACCTCAATTCGAGGTCCAATTCCCCAATTTATGAAAAACCCTATTTTCTAACAAAAACAAGAATTTTACCTGCTATTGTGGTTTGCCGGGAGAGTCGGTTCTGAAATTTGGAGCATTTTGGGACACTTAGTCCCTAAATGAGAACTTTTAAGCTAGAAAATGGCTTGTAGCCGGAACAGTGTTAAGACGATCTCGGAACGGAAATCCGATGGTTCCATTAGCTCCGTTAGGTGATTTCGGGGTTGGGAGCGCATTCGGAATGTATTTTGGAGGTCCGTAGCTCAATTAGGCTTGAAATGCCGAAGTTTGAAATTTTGGCGAATCCGAACGTTAGGTGAGATTTTGATCCGGGGGTCGGAATGGAATTCCGACAATTTCTGTAGCTTCGTTATGTGATTTTGGATATGTCCGCAAATTTTCAGGTCATTCGGACGTCGTTTGGTCGGGTTTTTGATTGAATGTTAGTTTCGAAAGTTTTGAAGAAACTTAGGCTTGAATCCGTGTGTAATTGGTGATTTTGATGTTTAGGATGGTGTTTTTATGATTGGAACAAGTTCGTATCATGTTTTGGAGTATGTTGGTGGTTTTCGTTGGGGTCCTGGGGGCCTCGGGACGATTTCGGATGCCTAACGGGTCATTTTTGGAAGTTTTTGGACTGCTGTTCTGGTATCTGGTATTGTTCTTCGCGTTCGCGAGGGTCCTATCGCGTTCGCGAAGAAGAATTTGGCATCTAAGACTTTGTTCTTCGCGTTCGCGATGAAGGCATCGCGTTCGCGAAGAAGGATTTTCCATCAGAGCCTTTGTTCTTCGCGTTCGCGAAGAGTCCCTCGCGTTCGCGAAGAAGGATTTTCTGTCGCACGGGTCCTACTTCGGAAGCTCATATCCTTTTATCTACAAGGAATTTTGAGGTGATTCAAAAACGAAAGTTGTAGATCTTTGAATCTAGTTTTCAGAAACATATTATAATAGTCATTTGGAGTTGTTTGTAAAGAGTTATGACCATTTCAATAGAGGCTGTCCGAGCAAGTTGGAAAAATGAATTTCTGGGAGTTTGTTCTTCGCGAACGCGAGAGAAGGACCGCGAACGCGAAGAACAAATGCCTGGGCAGCAGAATAAAGTTCAAACTTCGTCCCATTTGCCATTTTTGACGATTTGGAGCTCGGGTAAGGCGATTTTTCGGGAGATTTTTGGAGAAATCAAAAGGGTAAGTACTCTTAACTCAATTTTGGTTGTATAGCTCGAATCTATTGCAAGTTTTAGTCTTTAATTTGAGAATTTTTGTTAAAAATGGTAGAAAACCCTCTTGGATAGAATCAAGGATTTGATGGGCCATTTGTGGTCCGATTTGAGTGTTCTTGGTATGGTTAGACTCGTGTTGAGATAAGGAATCCGAAAATGTAACTTTCGTAATTTTTTGAGAAGCGTACCGAAAGTCGGGTTTTGGCAACTTTGTGGTTTGGGTGTAATTCGATTGTTTTGATTGGGTAATGCCCAATTGGCCTATTTTGATGTGATTCCATTGATTTTTATCAGATATTACACCTGTGGAGGCCGACATTCGTGGCAAGAGAGTTATTTCTTAGCGGTTTTGTACCGGAATTGAGGTAAGTGGCTTGTCTAACCTCGTGTGGGGGACTTTCACCCCTAGGATATTATTGTGATACTTTAAATGCCTTGTACGCGAGGTGACGGGCGTGTACATGCGCTGGTTGTTGAACACATACTTTACTCAAAATGTTCAATGAGTGATATTCCTGTTCTTAGTTGTTAAATTCGATATTCCTACCCGGTAGTAGTTAGAAAAGCATGATTAGATAGAATCTAATTGTCTAGTTGCTTATTTGACTTACTTGAGTTTTCTTGGTAATCGCTGGCGCTGTTCATCGGCGAAGTTATCATTAAGCATATTATACTTCTCTCTGTGTATTCCTTTACTTGCTGTGGTTATGGACTACGGGTTCGATTCCCGAGATCCTGAGCTTATTGAAATATGGACTACGGGTTCGATTCCCGAGATCCCGAGATTATTGAAATATGGACTACGGGTTCGATTCCCGAGATCCCGAGATTATTGAAATGTGGACTACGGGTTCGATTCCCGAGATCCTGAGATTATTGAAATGTGGACTACGGGTTCGATTCCCGAGATCCTGAGATTATTGAAATGAGGACTACGGGTTCGATTCCCGAGATCCCGACTTATTGGTAGGGACTGCGGGTTCGATTCCCGGAGATCCTGAGTTATTGAGATATTATTGAGACATGGGCTGCGGGTTCGATTCCCGGAGACCCAGAGTTACTGAGAATGGGACTGTGGGTTCAATTCCCACAGATCCTGGATTTGTTTATTTGAGTTGGTTATTTGTTGTTAGCTTAATTGTAGACAATTGCAGTAATCATCATAATGTTGTTATTTCGGAAATTATTATCATTTAAACTGTTTATTTTGTTATCATCATTATATTATTGTTTCTCAGTAGGGCCCTGACCTACCTCGTCACTACTCCATCGAGGTTAGGCTTGGCACTTACCGAGTACCGCCGTGGTGTACTCATGCTACTCTTCTGCACACTTTTGTTGTGCAGATCCAGGTACATCAGGATAGGCTCGTACTAGGTGATTTCGCAGCTTTTTGGGAGACCTCGAGGTATGATCCGCTACGTCCGCGGATCCGGAGGCTTTCCTTCTATTCTAGTAGTACTAGTTGACATTTTTCTTCATTTTGTTGTTAGATACTCTTTACACATAGAGCCACGGTTGTATTTTCTCTTTTAGTCTGTGTTACCGTGGGGTTCCGGATCTTGGTAGTGTTTTATTCATTGTGTGATGGATGTATGTGCCAAGCGGCACGGATTACATATCTTTTATGCTATTTTTCCGCTGTTTCTTATTTAAGTATTTATAACTTGTATATTCCGCAACGTGTTAGGCTTACCTAGTCCTGGGGACTGGGTGCCATCACGACATGTTCACAATTGGTGAACTAGGGTCGTGACAAGTTGGTATCAGAGCTCTAGGTTCATAGGAGTCACGGGACACAGACCGGTTACTTAGAGTCTCGCTGATCGATACGGAGACGTCTGTATTTATCTACGAGGGGCTATGTAACTGTTTAGGAAACTCTTCATTTCTTTTGGGTTCCTTGTCGTGCGACATTTTTGGCATCAAAATCTAAACTATTGCTTTCTATTCTCTCACAGATGGTGAGGACACGCACTACTCGCGATGATCAGATACACGCGCCCCCGTTGCCGCCGTCAGAGGCCGGGGCCGAGGTAGAGGACGAGGACGCGCCCGAGGTGGAGCCACAGCACCCGCGCGTGCTGCCGCTGAGGTGCCACAGGTAGACCAGGTTAGAGCGCAGGAACCTGGTACACCGACTACAGCTACTACTACTCCAGCACTACAGGAGACCCTGGCCCAGTTCATGAGTATGTATACCACTTTAGCTCAGGCAGGACTGCTTCCTCTCGTCGCAGCTACATCTCAGGCCGGGGGAGGGGCCCAGACTCCCGCAGCCGTTACACCGGAGCAGCGTGTGCCGGTGGGACAGGTTCCAGATGTTTTGGTTATGCCTCCTGCCGCCCCAGCACAGCCCGGAGGTGGACCAGCTGCCTTTGAGGACGAGCAGCGTAGATTGGAAAGGTTCAAGAAATATGACCCTCCAGTGTTTAGTGGTTTGGCTTCAGATGATGCATTGGGTTTTCTGGAGGAGTGTCATCGTATTATTCGCACTATGGGGATTGTGGAGACCGGCGGGGTTTCCTTCACCGCTTTTCAGTTTCGTGGGGCCGCTTATGATTGGTGGCGCACGTATGAGTTGGATAGTCCGGAGGAGTCCGCTTCGTTGACCTGGACGCAGTTTTCAAATCTGTTTTTGACGGAGTTTGTTCCACAGAGCCTTAGGGATTCTTGGCGCTCGGAGTTTGAGCGGTTGCGACGGGGCTCCATGTCAGTATCGGAGTATGCTATCAGTTTCACCCGCCTAGCCGGGCATGCACCGGCTTTGGTAGCCACGGTTCGGGAGCGAGTGCGGAGATTTATCGAGGGCCTTGTTCCGCCTATCCGATCCAGCATGGCCGGAGAGCTTGAGACAGATATATCTTATCAGCAGGCAGTTAGCATTGGCAAGAGGATCGAGAGTATGCTCCCAGAGAGCGGAGAGAGAGAGAGGCCGAGAGGTCTCGTGAGTCGGGCCATTTCTCTGGTGCCCGCACTTCATCGCCCGGTCGTTTTGGCAGGGGTTATTCCGGTCGACCGGTTCACTCGGCATTGCCCGCGGCCGGTAGTACCCCAGGTCTTCCAACACCTCGAGAGCCTTATTATGCTCCCCGGCTTCCGGTGCACCTCCGCGCGCGGGTCCTTCCGGGGTCGGACTAGTGGGGGTGATGCCGGTCAATCACGGCCACCGCATCCTCCCACAGCTTGTTTTGAGTGCGGGGATACTCGCCACCCGGTTAGGGAGTGCCCCATGCGCAGGAGAGGAGCCCCTCATCGGTCATCACGGCATCCGCGTGGCTCTCGGGGTCGGCAGGCTATCATTCCAGCCTCCAGCTGCTATTCCACCCGCCCAGCCAGCCAGGGCGGGGGTCAGTGTTCTAGAGGCCGCCCTCGAGAGGGGGGACAGCCAGATTCTATGCTATTCCCGATCGCGCCGCGGCTGTTGCATCCGACTCTGTTATCAAGGTATTATTTCGGTTAGTCACAGGGAGGCATCGGTTCTATTCGACCCCGGTTCCACTTTTTCATATGTGTCTTCTTACTTTGCTTCTCATCCGGGTGTGCCTCGGGATTCTTTGAGTGCCCCCATTTATGTTTCCACTCCGGTGGGTGATTCTTTGGTAGTGGACCGCGTATATCGGTCGTGTTTGATTACCATTTGTGATTTTGAGACCAGAGCGGATCTATTGCTGCTTGGGATGGTCGATTTTGATATTATTCTGGGCATGGACTGGTTGTCGCCCCATTATGCTATTCTTGATTGTCACGCCAAGACCGTGACGCTGGCTATGCCAGGTATTCCACGTATTGAGTGGAGTGGTACTCTAGATCACACCCCTAGCCGTGTTATTTCTTTTCTCAGAGCTCGGCGTATGGTTGAGAAGGGGTGTGCTGCTTATCTAGCCTATGTGCGGGACGTCAGTATTGACACTCCCTCTATTGATTCTGTTCATGTGGTACGTGACTTTGCTGATGTATTTCCAGCTGATCTTCCGGGCATGCCGCCCGACAGAGATATTGACTTTGTTATTGACTTGTTGCCGGGCACTCAGCCCATTTCTATTCCACCGTACCGTATGGCTCCTCCCGAGTTGAAGGAGTTGAAGGATCAGTTACAGGAGTTATTGGGCAAGGGTTTTATTCGACCCAGTGTTTCGCCTTGGGGTGCTCCTGTATTGTTTGTGAAGAAAAAGGATGGTTCTATGCGTACGTGTATTGACTATCGTCAGCTGAACAAGGTTACAGTGAAGAACCGGTATCCTTTGCCCCGTATTGATGATTTATTTGACCAGCTACAGGGTGCACATGTGTTTTCTAAGATTGATTTGCGCTCTGGGTATCACCAGCTGAAGATTCGGGAGCCAGATATCCCGAAGACTGCCTTCAAGACCCGGTATGGTCACTATGAGTTCCTCGTGATGTCTTTTGGGTTGACTAATGCCCCAGCAGCATTTATGCATTTGATGCACAGTGTGTTCAGGCCTTATCTGGACTCGTTCGTGATTGTCTTCATTGATGATATTCTAGTATATTCCCGGAGCCGGGAAGAGCACGAGCGACATTTGAGGATAGTGCTTCAGATTCCGAGGGAGAAGCAGCTTTATGCCAAGTTCTCTAAATGTGAATTCTGGTTGAGTTCAGTGGCATTTTTGGGCCACGTGGTGTCGAGTGATGGTATTCAAGTAGATCCGAGGAAGGTGGAGGCCGTGCAGAGTTGGCCCAGACCCTCCTCCGCTACTGAGATTCGCAGTTTCCTCGGTTTGGCGGGCTATTACCGTCGTTTCGTAGAGGGGTTCTCTTCGATTGCAGCACCTATGACTAGATTGACCCAAAAGGGTGCCCCTTTTCAGTGGACAGACGAGTGTGAGGCGAGCTTTCAGAAGCTCAAGACAGCTTTGACTTCGGCCCCTATATTGATGTTGCCTACAGGTTCGGGGTCCTATACTGTATATTGTGATGCCTCACGAGTTGGACTCGGTGCGGTATTGATGCAGGACGGTAGGGTGATTGCCTACGCATCAAGACAACTGAAGGTACATGAGAAGAATTACCCTGTTCATGATTTGGAGCTAGCTGCCATTGTTCACGCCTTGAAGATTTGGCGTCATTATTTATATGGGGTTCCTTGTGAGATCTACACCGATCACCGGAGCTTGCAGCACTTACTTAAGCAGAAGGACCTGAATATGCATCAGAGGAGATGGTTGGAACTACTGAAGGACTATGATATTACTATTCTCTATCATCCGGGCAAGGCTAATGTGGTTGCCGATGCCTTGAGTCGTCGGGCAGAGAGTTTGGGGAGTTTGGCATATCTACCAGCTTTGGAGAGGCCAATGGCGATGGATGTTTAGGCTTTAGCCAGGCAGTTTGTTAGATTGGATCTTTCGGAGCCCGACCGGGTTCTGGCCTGTGTGGTTTCCCGGTCTTCTCTATTTGATCGCATCAGAGAGCGCCAATTTGATGACCAATATTTGCAGGATCTTTAGGTCAAGGTTTGGCGTGGTGATGCCCGAGATGTTACCATCGGAGATGATGGAGTTATGAGGATGAAGGGGCGCATCCGTGTGCCCAATGTAGATGATCTTCGAGAGCTGATTCTAGCAGAGGCCCATAGCTCGCGGTATTCCATCCATCCGGGAGCCGCGAAGATGTATCAGGACTTGAAACAGCATTACTGGTGGTGGAGGCGGATGAAGAGGGATATAGTTGATTATGTTTCTAGATGCCTCAACTGCCAGCAGGTGAAGTATGAGCATCAGCGTCCGGGTGGATTGATGCAACAGATCGAGATTTCCGAGTGGAAATGGGAGCGCATTACCATGGACTTTGTATCTGGACTTCCACGGACGGTTAGGAAGTTTGATTCCATTTGGGTCATTGTGGATCGGCTGACCAAGTCCGCCCATTTTATACCGGTGAGCACTACATATTCATCGGAGCGACTGGCGTAGATCTATATCGGGGAGGTAGTTCGGCTGCATGGTATTCCAGTTTCCATCATTTCGGATAGAGGCACTCAATTCACTTCACGGTTCTGGAGAGCTGTACAGCAGGAGTTAGGTACTCGGGTGGAGCTGAGCACAGCATTTCACCCCCAGACCGATGGGCAGTCCGAGCGCACTATTTAGATTTTGGAGGATATGCTCCGTGCGTGCGTGATTGAGTTTGGAGGTTCACGGGATCACTTCTTGCCACTGGCGGAGTTTGCTTATAACAACAGCTACCAGTCTAGTATTCAGATGGCACCGTACGAGGCCCTATATGGTAGGAGGTGCAGGTCTCCCGTAGGTTGGTTTGAGCCGGGCGAGGCCAGGTTGCTAGGTACTGATATGGTTCAGGAGGCTATGGACAAGGTCAAGGTGATTCAGGACAGACTTCGTGCAGCTCAGTCTAGACATAAGAGTTATGCGGATAAGAAGGTTCGCGACGTGGCTTTTATGGTTGGCGAGCGGGTTCTACTTCGAGTCTCGCCCATGAAGGGCGTTATGAGTTTTGGGAAGAAAGGAAAGCTGAGTCCTAGATTTATTGGCCCTTTTGAGATTTTGAGGCGTGTTGGGGAGGTTGCTTGTGAGTTGGCCTTACCTCCCAGCCTAGCCGGAGTCCACCCCGTATTTCATGTCTCCATGCTCCGGAGATACCATGGTGACCCGTCGCATGTGTCGGATTTCACATCTGTTCAGCTAGACAAGGATCTGTCTTATGTTGAGGAGCCAGTAGCCATTCTAGACAGGCAAATCAAGAAACTAAGGTCAAAGAACATCGCTTCAGTAAAGGTTCAGTGGCGGGGTCAGCCGGTCGAGGAGGCGACTTGGGAGACCGAGCGAGATATGCGCAGCTAGTACCCTCATCTCTTCACTACTCCAGGTATGTTTTCTATGCACGTTCGAGGACGAACGAATCTTTAAGTGTGGGAAGATGTAACGACCCGACCGGTCGTTTTAGAAAATTACGCCACAATCCCCAATTTAACTGTTCCCCTAAGTTCATTTATGCTATTGTGGTTTGCCAGGAGAGTCGGTTCTGAAATTTGGAGTATTTTGGGACACTCAGTCCCTAAACGAGAGCTTTAAAGTTAGAAAATGGCCCGTAGCCGGAACAGTGTTAAGACGATCTCGGAACGGAAATCCGATGGTTCCATTAGCTCCGTTAGGTGATTTCGGGGTTGGGAGCGCATTCGGAATGTATTTTGGAGGTCCGTAGCTCAATTAGGCTTGAAATGCCGAAGTTTGAAATTTTGGCGAATCCGAACGTTAGGTGAGATTTTGATCCGGGGGTCGGAATGGAATTCCGACAATTTCTGTAGCTTCGTTATGTGATTTTGGATATGTCCGCAAATTTTCAGGTCATTCGGACGTCGTTTGGTCGGGTTTTTGATCGAATGTTAGTTTCGAAAGTTTTGAAGAAACTTAGGCTTGAATCCGTGTGTAATTGGTGATTTTGATGTTTAGGATGGTGTTTTTATGATTGGAACAAGTTCGTATCATGTTTTGGAGTATGTTGGTGGTTTTCGTTGGGGTCCCGGGGGCCTCGGGACGATTTCGGATGCCTAACGGGTCATTTTTGAAAGTTTTTGGACTGCTGTTCTGGTATCTGGTATTGTTCTTCGCGTTCGCGAGGGTCCTATCGCGTTCGCGAAGAAGAATTTGGCCTCTAAGACTTTGTTCTTCGCGTTCGCGATGAAGGCATCGCGTTCGCGAAGAAGGATTTTCCATCAGAGCCTTTGTTCTTCGCGTTCGCGAAGAGTCCCTCGCGTTCGCGAAGAAGGATTTTCTGTCGCACAGGTCCTACTTCGGAAGCTCATAACTTTTTATCTACAAGGAATTTTGAGGTGATTCAAAAACGAAAGTTGTATATCTTTGAATCTAGTTTTCAGAAACATATTATAATAGTCATTTGGAGTTGTTTGTAAAGAGTTATGACCATTTCAATAGAGGCTGTCCGAGCAAGTTGGAAAAATGAATTTCTGGGAGTTTGTTCTTCGCGAACGCGAGAGAAGGACCGCGAACGCGAAGAACAAATGCCTGGGCAGCAGAATAAAGTTCAAACTTCGTCCCATTTGCCATTTTTGACGATTTGGAGCTCGGGTAAGGCGATTTTTCGGGAGATTTTTGGAGAAATCAAAAGGGTAAGTACTCTTAACTCAATTTTGGTTGTATAGC
The DNA here is from genome assembly GCA_032618575.1 of Nicotiana noctiflora. NCBI lineage: Eukaryota > Viridiplantae > Streptophyta > Magnoliopsida > Solanales > Solanaceae > Nicotiana > Nicotiana noctiflora. Next base: position 283,129 of record JASVEL010011908.1, read on the forward strand.
TCGAATCTATTGCAAGTTTTAGTCTTTAATTTGAGAATTTTTGTTAAAAATGGTAGAAAACCCTCTTGGATAGAATCAAGGATTTGATGGGCCATTTGTGGTCCGATTTGAGTGTTCTTGGTATGGTTAGACTCGTGTTGAGATAAGGAATCCGAAAATGTAACTTTCGTAATTTTTTGAGAAGCGTACCGAAAGTCGGGTTTTGGCAACTTTGTGGTTTGGGTGTAATTCGATTGTTTTGATTGGGTAATGCCCAATTGGCCTATTTTGATGTGATTCCATTGATTTTTATCAGATATTACACCTGTGGAGGCCGACATTCGCGGCAAGAGAGTTATTTCTTAGCGGTTTTGTACCGGAATTGAGGTAAGTGGCTTGTCTAACTTCGTGTGGGGGACTTTCACCCCTAGGATATTATTGTGATACTTTAAATGCCTTGTACGCGAGGTGACGGGCGTGTACATGCGCTGGTTGTTGAACACATACTTTACTCAAAATGTTCAATGAGTGATATTCCTGTTCTTAGTTGTTAAATTCGATATTCCTACCCGGTAGTAGTTAGAAAAGCATGATTAGATAGAATCTAATTGTCTAGTTGCTTATTTGACTTACTTGAGTTTTCTTGGTAATCGCTGGCGCTGTTCATCGGCGAAGTTATCATTAAGCATATTATACTTCTCTCTGTGTATTCCTTTACTTGCTGTGGTTATGGACTACGGGTTCGATTCCCGAGATCCTGAGCTTATTGAAATATGGACTACGGGTTCGATTCCCGAGATCCTGAGATTATTGAAATATGGACTACGGGTTCGATTCCCGAGATCCCGAGATTATTGAAATGTGGACTACGGGTTCGATTCCCGAGATCCCTGAGATTATTGAAATGTAGACTACGGGTTCGATTCCCGAGATCCTGAGATTATTGAAATGAGGACTACGGGTTCGATTCCCGAGATCCCGACTTATTGGTAGGGACTGCGGGTTCGATTCCCGGAGATCCTGAGTTATTGAGATATTATTGAGACATGGGCTGCGGGTTCGATTCCCGGAGACCCAGAGGTACTGAGAATGGGACTGTGGGTTCAATTCCCACAGATCCTGGATTTGTTTATTTGAGTTGGTTATTTGTTGTTAGCTTAATTGTAGACAGTTGCAGTAATCATCATAATGTTGTTATTTCGGAAATTATTATCATTTAAACTGTTTATTTTGTTATCATCATTATATTATTGTTTCTCAGTAGGGCCCTGACCTACCTCGTCACTACTCCATCGAGGTTAGGCTTGGCACTTACCGAGTACCGCCGTGGTGTACTCATGCTACTCTTCTGCACACTTTTGTTGTGCAGATCCAGGTACATCAGAGCAGGCTCGTACTAGGTGATTCCGCAGCTTTCTGGGAGACCTCGAGGTATGATCTGCTACGTCCGCCAGATCCGGAGGCTTTCCTTCTATTCTAGTAGTACTAGTTGACATTTTTCTTCATTTTGTTGTTAGATACTCTTTACACATAGAGCCACGGTTGTATTTTCTCTTTTAGTCTGTGTTACCGTGGGGTTCCGGATCTTGGTAGTGTTTTATTCATTGTGTGATGGATGTATGTGCCAAGCGGCACGGATTACATATCTTTTATGCTATTTTTCCGCTGTTTCTTATTTAAGTATTTATAACTTGTATATTCCGCAACGTGTTAGGCTTACCTAGTCCTGGGGACTGGGTTCCATCACGACATGTTCACAATTGGTGAACTAGGGTCGTGACAAAATCGGACCTCAATTCGAGGTCCAATTCCCCAATTTATGAAAAACCCTATTTTCTAACAAAAACAAGAATTTTACCATGAAAATCTTTGATTTCTTATGAAAAACATGTTTAATGATGTTAGGAATTGAAAGAATTAAGTAAAAAGTGACTTACAATCGTTTTGATGAAGAAGAAATCCTTGAAGAATCGCAAATGGGTGTTTTGGTTTTTGTAAAATGTGAAGAAATGACTGAAATTCGTGTTTTTCAGGTCTCTGTGTTCGCATTTGCGAACATGGGTTCGCAATTGCGAACCCCAACCAATTTCTGGAGTTTGAAAAATAAGCTAAGGGTGGGAAGTTCGCATTTGCGAACATTTGTTCGCATTTGCGAACAGTTCGCATTTGCGAACTAATGTTCGCATTTGCGAACACATGCTGTATAAGGCAGTGTTCGCATTTGCGAACAATAGTTCGCATTTGCGAACCAAGGCATAATGGGAAATGTTCGCATTTGCGAACTTTTGTTCGCATTTGCGAACATAGGCTGGCACCGGGGACCTTCGCAAATGCGAACAATTGTTCGCATTTGCGAACAAGGCTGGGCCAAAGGGGGCTTCGCATTTGCGATGAATGTTCGCATTTGCGAGCCTGTCCCCCTTCGCAATTGCAAGAAAACTTCGCAATTGCGAAACCAACAGTTCAAAAATTCAGAGTTTCATCCAACGGCCTATCAAATCTTTACCCGAGCCCCCCGGGCTCCAAACCAAACATGTACACAACCTCAAAAACACATTTTGGACTTGTTCGTGCGATCATATCGCCAATATCACTTCGTTTTAATCAAATCAAGCCTCAACCTCATGATTTTCATACCTTTGATTTTCAAAACTTCTTAACTTGGAACTCAAGGTCCAAAACATCTCAAACGACATCTAAATGTAACCAAACTTTACAGAAATCACATATATAATATTTAAGACTTGTACCGGGCGTCGGAACCAAAATACGAGCCCGATACCAAGGTCAATTAATTTATTTCCTTTAATAATTACATCGAAAACAATTTCACATAAAAATTCATAACTTGGGCTCTAGGCCTCAGAACTCGACTCCGGACGCATGTCCAAGTCCCATATTTTTCTACGGACCTCTCGGGACCATCCAATCTCGGGTCCGGATCCGTTTACCAAAAATGTTGACCGAAGTCAACCATATCAATATTAATATCATTTTTATCCAAATTTCTCATAGAATTCATATTTTCTATCACAAAATCTTTCCGGCTACATGCTCGGATCGTGCACGTAAATCGAGGCAACATAGAATGAGGTTTTCAAGGCCTCGGAAGCTCGAAATGATTAATTAAATAAGTGATGACCCTTTGGGTCGTCACAATCTCCACCTCTAAAACAACCGTTCGTCCTCGAACGGACAAAAGAAGGAAGTACCCGAGTCAGGAAACAAGTGTGGGTAACGGCTCCGCATATCAGACTCGGACTCCCAGGTCGATGCCTCCGGAGGCCGACCTCTCCACCGAACACGCACGAAGGATAACTCTTCGACCTCAACCGTCGAACCTCGCCGGTCTAGAATAGCCACCGGCTCCTCCTCGTAAGATAGATCATTGTCCAATTGGACAATATGAAGTCTAACACATGTGTGGGATCGCCGTGGTATTTCCGAAGCATAGATACATGAAAAACTCTGGATGCACGGCTGATAAGCTAGGCGGCAAAGCTAATCCGTAAGCCACCCCTCCCACTCGTCTAGAATCTCAAATGGACCAATATACCTAGGGCCGAGCTTGCCCTTCTTCCCAAACCTCATCACGCCCTTCATAGGCGACACCCGGAGCAATACTCGTTCACCAATCATGAAATTTACATCTCGAACCTTACGATCCGCATAAGGCTTCTGCCTGGACTGAGCTGAACGTAATCTCTCCTGAATAGTCTTGACCTTATCCAAGGCCTCCTGAACTAAGTCTGTACCCAACAACCGAGCCTCTCCCGGTTCAAACCATCCGACCGGTGATCGACATCGCCTACCATACAATGCCTCATACGGAGCCATCTGGATGCTAGATTGGTAACTGTTATTGTAGGCGAACTCTGCTAATGGTAGAAACTGGTCCCACGAGCCTCCGAAATCAATAACACAGGCTCGAAGCATGTCCTCTAGAATCTGAATAGTCCTCTCGGACCGGCCATCCGTCTGAGGATGAAATGCTGTACTCAACTGAACCTGGGTGCCTAACTCCTGCTGGACCGCTCTCCAGAACCGCGAGGTAAACTGCGTTCCCCGATCAGAGATAATAGATACTGGCACTCCATGGAGACGAACAATCTCCCTAATGTAAACCTCCGCTAACCTCTCCGACGAGTAGGAGACAAATACTGGAATAAAGTGTGCCGACTTGGTCAGCCTATCAACAATGACCCAAATAGCATCAAATTTCCTCCGAGTCAAAGGAAGTCCAGTAACGAAGTCCATAGTGATCCGCTCCCATTTCCACTCGGGAATTTCAATCCTCTGGAATACACCACCAGGTCTCTGGTGCTCATATTTCACCTGCTGACAATTTAGACACCGAGCGACATACGCAACAATATCTTTCTTCATTCTGCGCCACCAATAGTGCTGCCGTAAGTCCTGGTACATCTTCGCGGCGCCTGGGTGAATAGAATACCGCGAACTGTGGGCCTCTGCTAAGATCAACTCTCGAATTCCTTCGACATTGGGCACACAAACTCGACCCTGCAATTTCAATACCCCATCATCATCTAGATTTACCTGTGTGGCACCTCCCCGTTGTACTGTATCTCTCAACTCACGCAAATGAAGATCATCAAATTGCCTCTCACGGATACGCTCTAATAAAGAAGAACGAGCGACCGTGCAGGCTAACACTCTGCTAGGCTCAGAAATGTCTAATCTCACGAACCGGTTGGCTAAGGCCTGAACATCTAGAGCTAATGGTCTCTGATTGACCGGAATATATGCAAGACTACCCATGCCGGCATACTTTCTACTCAATGCATCGGCCACCACATTGGCCTTACCTGGGTGATATAATATAGTAACATCATAGTCTTTTAGCAACTCTAACCATCTCCGCTGTCGTAGATTCAACTCCTTCTGTTTGAACAAGTACTGTAGGCTTTTGTGATCAGTGTACACCTCACATGTCACACCATATAGATAATGCCTCCAAATCTTTAAGGCATGAACCACCGCTGCTAACTCAAGATCATGAACTGGATAATTCTTCTCATGTATCTTTAACTGCCTCGAAGCATAAGCGATAACCTTACCATCCTGCATCAATACCGCTCCAAGCCCTGTACGAGATGCGTCACAATAAACTGTATAAGGCCCTGTACCTGTAGGTAGTACCAACACCGGTGCGGTGGTCAAGGCCGTCTTGAGCTTCTGAAAGCTCGCCTCACACTCCTCTGACCACTGAAACTGGACACCCTTCTGGGTCAACCTGGTCATCGGGGCTGCAATAGAAGAAAATCCCTCTACAAATCGACGGTAGTAACCTGCTAATCCCAAGAAACTCCGGATCTCAGTCACTGAAGCTGGTCGAGGCCAATTCTGGACTGCCTCAATCTTCTTTGGGTCTACTTGAATACCTTCCACTGATACAATGTGACCCAGAAATGCTACCGAACTCAGCCAGAACTCACATTTAGAAAATTTGGCATATAGCTGGTTATCTTTCAGAGTCTGAAGAACCACTCTGAGGTGCTGCTCGTGCTCTTCCTGGCTGCAGGAGTACACTAGGATGTCATCTATGAAGACTATCACGAACAGATCTAAGTAAGGCCTGAATACCCGATTCATCAATTCCATGAATGTCGTTGGGGCATTGGTCAACCCGAAGGACATGACCAAGAACTCATAATGCCCATATCTAGAGCGAAAGGCTGTCTTAGGAATGTCAGCCGCCCTGATCTTCAGCTGATGGTAGCCTGACCTCAAGTCTATCTTAGAGAATACCCTCGCTCCCCGGAGCTGGTCAAACAAATCATCAATCCTCGGCAGTGGATATTTATTTTTGATAGTCACCTTGTTTAACTGCCGGTAATCAATACACATCCGCATCGAGCTATCCTTCTTCTTTACAAATAATACAGGTGCTCCCCAGGGGGAAACACTGGGCCTGATAAAGCCCTTCTCAAGAAGGTCCTGCAACTGATCTTTCAACTCTTTTAACTCCGGCGGGGCCATACGATAGGGTGGAATAGAGATGGGCCGAGTGCCCGGTGCCAAATCAATACAGAAATCAATATCCCTGTCGGGTGGCATGCCCGGCAGGTCTGAAGGAAAAACCTCGGGAAACTCCCGTGCAATAGGGACCGACTCAATGGAAGGAACTTCTGCACTGGAATCACGAACATAAGCCAGATAAGCTAGACACCCCTTCTCGACCATACGTCGAGCCTTAACATAGGAAATGACAGTGCGAACGGAGTGGCTTGAGGTACCTTTCCACTCTAGTCGGGGTGATTCCGGCAAGGCTAAGGTCACCGTCTTAGCATGACAATCAAGAATAGCATGGTATGGGGACAACCAGTCCATCCCCAATATGACATCAAAATCTACCATATCCAAAAGCAACAGATCCACACGGGTCTCAAGACCCCCAAATATAACTACGCACGAACGATGCACCCGATCGACTACAATGGAGTCACCCACTGGTGTAGCCACATAAACTGGAATATCCAGAGCATAGCTGGGCACAACCAAATACGGTGCGAAGTAGGAAGACACATAGGAATATGTAGATCCAGGGTCAAATAATACCGAAGCACCTCTGCCACACACAAGAATAGTACCTGTAATCACAGCATCTGATGCCTCTGCCTCTGGCCTGGCTGGTAAAGCATAGAATCGGGGATCCGCACCTCCCCTCTGAGCTGCGTCTCTAGGACGACCATCAACTGGCTGACCTCTACCTCTCGCTGGACGATCTCCACCTCTACGATCTCGACCTCCACCTCTATAATCTCTACCCCCGCCTCTGGCTGGCTGGGCAGGCTGAGGGTCAGCTGGGGCCTGAATCATAGGACGAGGACCTCGCTGCTGAGAGTTGCCCGCTGCTATAGGGAAATTCCTGATAAAATGACCCGGGTCACCACAACCGTGGCAGCTCTTGGACTGATAGGGCTGCTGGCCCTGACGACCCGAATGGCCTCCACGAACACTCTGAAGAGGCTGAGCATTAATAGGAGACTGGTCTGAATAATGCCCCCGAGAACCACGATCACCTGATCCACCCTGTGAAGCCCGAAGGGCGGAATGAAAAGGCCTGGAGGACTGGCCTCTATCAAAGGATTCTCTGCTACCAGAGGAAGAACCACCAAACCTACCCGAATGACGAGGCCTCTTATCCGAAGAATAACCGCCTCCTCTAGCGAGAGCCATCTCAACTCTGCGTGCTGCATTGGCTGCCTTCTGAAATGATATGTCACTCCCCACGCCCATAGCCATCTGGAGTCTAATCGGCTGATTAAGCCCATCTATAAATCTGCGGACCCTCTCCCGCTCCGTGGGAAGTATCACCACCGCATGACGAGCCAAGTCGATAAATCTCATCTCATACTATGTAACTGTCATAGTGCCCTGATGGAGGCGCTCAAACTGCCTCCGAAGTACATCCTTCCGAGTAGCAGGGAGAAGCTTCTCCATAAATAGTTCCGCAAACTGGTCCCATGATAGAGCTGGGGACCCTGCTGGTCGAGTCAGGCAATAATCTCTCCACCAAGTCTTGGCGGATCCTGCAAGTCTGAAGGTACATAAATCAACTCCGTTTGTCTCCACGATCCCCATAGTCTTGAGAATCTCATGGCAACTGAATAAAAAGTCCTGAGGATCCTCTGATGCGGCTCCACTGAATGTAGTGGTAAATAGCTTGGAGAACCGATCAAGCCTCCATAACGAATCGAAAGTCATGGCCGCTCCATCGCCGGCATAAGCTGTGGTACCTGACTGAGTGGCCACAGCTGGCCGACCATCGGTGCTCGAGCCCGAGGAGCTACCGGCTCCGGAGTATGAGCAACAGAGTCCGGGCCCCTCCTCCAGCCTGAGAAGTGGCTGGGGCAACCGATAATAAACCCGCTCCGGCAATGCTATCCATAAATCCTCGCTATTCCGACCAAAGCATCTCGGAGATCCGGGTAATCAAAGCCTCTCCCGGGACCCGAGCTAGGCCCACCGGAGCCGCCGGAACCGGAACCTCCTCTTCAATCTCAATATGAGGCTCCACCTCTCGGGTAGCCCTGAGGCTGAGCTCTACCCCTACCACGGCCTCCGATACGGCCTTGGCCCCCGCCCTCGCGGGAGCTGCCTGGGGCTCGGGCTGCTGGTCAACGGACGAAGAAGTGCGTGTCCTTACCATCCGCGAAAGGACAGAATAGAAATTCAATCAGTAATCGAGGAACAAGTCGCACGACAAGAAAGAACAAATGAGAGACTTTTTCCTAACTCAATAGACTCTGGAGGACAAGTACGGACGTCTCCGTACCTACCTCTCAAACTCTACTAAGCTTGTTCGTGAGTGGTGAGACCTATGTAACCTAGAGCTCGATACCAACTTGTCACGACCCGGATTTTCCCCCAACCTCGGGATCGTGATGGCGCCTACTCGTGGTAGCTAGGCAAGCCACTGTATTCATACTATCCTGTTTTTAACACAATTGTAATTAAATAAATGCGGAATACTTTATCGAAATAGAAATAACTAAATACAAAGTGAAAATCATACCGAAATCCTCTACCCAAGACGTGGAGTCACCAACTCACGAACTACTATGGAATACTACACATAAAAGTCCGAAGGAAATATAACATAATTCTGTTTGTCTCGGAACAAAGAGACTACAGCTAATAACATAAATAAAGAGAGAGACGCCGGGCCTGCGGACGTCCTGCAAGCTACCTCGGTCTCAAATATGATCAACTCCCACGCAATCGACTTACTGCTGCTGTTGCTCCTGATCGTAACCTGAACCTGTGCAAAAACGCACAGAAGTGTAGCATCAGCACAACCGACCCCATGTGCTGGTAAGTGCCTGGCCTATCCCGGCGAAGTAGTGACAAGCCTAGGACCAGACACTCACATAAACCTGTGCAATTCAATATATATGTATACCACATATTAACTAGAAATAATCAAGTATTAACACAATAAGGAATATCTTAAAGAATTCAACAATTAACCACAGTTAATAATTTCACAAGGAAAAACAAAGTATAATGTAAACACAAGTAATATCAATTCAAGAAATAGCAAGCAGTTGCACCGCATCACCCTTCGTGATTTTACTCTCATCCTCACCAAATAAACAAATAAAGTACACGACATCACCCTTCGTGCTTTTACTCTCATCCTCACATCCATAGTACGGCATGATCCTTCGTACATGGTTCAATAATAGGGCACGGCATGATCCTTCGTGCATAATCAATAAATAAACATGGCACGACATTAACCTTCGTGCATAAATAAATAAACATGGCACGGCATCACCCTTCGTGCATTATCACTCTTCCTCACCCAAATAACAATCACAGTTAAGGGCAGAGAAAGAAACAGTAATTCATAAACCGTCCCATCAAGGGCAATCAATAATTATCTTCACAACAAGTCCCGACAAGGGAGAACGATAATAATTCATATGTAATATATATCTCAAAATAATCATTTTACATCGACTCACAGTCATACTAGACGCCAGTGTATGGATGCTCGTCACCACAGCCCATACACCCCACTCGATCACATAACACATAACACATAATCCTATTCCCTTAAGCTAGGATAGAACAAACACTTACCTCGAATGCTTATGAACAATTCACTCCGTGGAAATGTCTTTTCTTTCAATTTGGCTCCAATCCAATCGTATCTATACACAATTGATTTAATATCATCAATTCTACTCAACAAACTAATTCTTAATACCAAATACAACTTTTACAACATTCTGCCATGAATAGTGAATTTCAACCCCGGGCCCACATGGTCGGAATTCGGGGTTAGAACCAAAATCCGGTTACCCATTCCCCCACGAGTTCATATATATAATTTGTTTCAAAATCGGACCGCAATTCGAGGTCCAATTCCCCAATTTATGAAAAACCCTATTTTCTAACAAAAACAAGAATTTTACCATGAAAATCTTTGATTTCTTATGAAAAACATGTTTAATGATGTTAGGAATTGAAAGAATTAAGTAAAAAGTGACTTACAATCGTTTTGATGAAGAAGAAATCCTTGAAGAATCGCAAATGGGTGTTTTGGTTTTTGTAAAATGTGAAGAAATGACTGAAATTCGTGTTTTTCAGGTCTCTGTGTTCGCATTTGCGAACATGGGTTCGCAATTGCGAACCCCGACCAATTTCCGGAGTTTGAAAAATAAGCTAAGGGTGGGAAGTTCGCATTTGCGAACATTTGTTCGCATTTGCGAACATTTCGCATTTGCGAACACATGCTGTATAAGGCAGTGTTCGCATTTGCGAACAATAGTTCGCATTTGCGTACCAAGGCATAATGGGGGATGTTCGCATTTGCGAACATAGGCTGGCACTGGGGACCTTCGCAAATGCGAACAATTGTTCGCATTTGCGATCAAGGCTGGGCCAAAGGGGGCTTCGCATTTGCGATGAATGTTCGCATTTGCGAGCCCTGTCCCCCTTCGCAATTGCGAGAAAACTTCGCAATTGCGAAGCCAACAACTGGGTGAAAAACCAGCAGTTCAAAAATTCAGAGTTTCATCCAACGGCCTATCAAATCTTTACCCGAGCCCCCCGGGCTCCAAGCCAAACATGTACACAACCTCAAAAACACATTATGGACTTGTTCGTGCGATCATATCGCCAATATCACTTCGTTTTAATCAAATCAAGCCTCAACCTCATGATTTTCATACCTTTGATTTTCAAAACTTCTTAACTTGGAACTCAAGGTCCAAAACATCTCAAACGACATCTAAATGTCACCAAACTTTACAGAAATCACATATATAATATTTAAGACTTGTACCGGGTGTCGGAACCAAAATACGAGCCCGATACCAAGGTCAATTAATTTATTTCCTTTAATAATTACATCAAAAACAATTTCACATAAAAATTCATAACTTGGGCTCTAGGCCTCGGAATTCGACTCCGGACGCATGTCCAAGTCCCATATTTTTCTACGGACCTCTCGGGACCATCCAATCTCGAGTCCGGATCCGTTTACCAAAAATGTTGACCGAAGTCAACCATATCAATATTAATATCATTTTTATCCAAATTTCTCATAGAATTCATATTTTTTATCACAAAATCTTTCCGGCTACATGCTCGGATCGTGCACGTAAATCGAGGCAACATAGAATGAGGTTTTCAAGGCCTCAGAAGCTCGAAATGATTAATTAAATAAGTGATGACCCTTTGGGTCGTCACAAGTGTTCCAATTATCGTCGATAATCCTTCCTTGTAGTATGTTTTTCATTGTTGCCTCATTAAAAACCTTGCCAGAAAAATCCAATTGGGACAGAAACCATCAAAGGAAAAAAGTTTCCAGCACATACTTTCAGTATAACAAGGATCTTCAGCAGTAATGCCTTATTAGGCGTGTCACATTCCATTGCTTGGTAGTTTTATTCCATCTTGATTTTCTAGTTGATATGAACCTTTACATTACAATTGAAATCCGGTAAGGTCCTTTCCACGTTGGTCCTAGCTTCCCGGCATTAACCTCAAGTACTTTGAGTTACTTTCCTAAAAAACAAATCTCTGAATTTGAAATATAGAAGACTGGCTCTACAGTTGTAATATCGTTCCATCCTTTGATTTTGTGCCATCATCCTTATACATGTTATATTTTTATGCTCTTCAAGAAAATCCAGCTTAATCAACAGTGCTTCATTATTTGCCTTCTCGCTTGTCCAGGAATACCTTATGTTCGGTTCTCCAATCTCTACCGGAATCAAAGCCTTCACGCCGTACACAAGAGAAAATAGTGTTTCTCCCATGCTTGACTTCGACGTTGTTTGATATGCTCATAACACTCTCGGTAGGTCTTCCGACCAATTACCTTTAGCATCCTCTAGTTTCTTTTTGAGGTTTTGAATTATCACCTTGTTGGTTGACTCACTTTGTCCACTAGCACGTGGATGATATGGGTAATATGTAATCCTTTTAATCTTCAATCCATCCAAAACTGTGACCTTGAAACCTATAAATTGTAGCCCATTGTCACAAGCAATTTCTTTTGGTACTCCAAACCGACAAATGATATGATCCTATATAAAATCAATCAATTCTCACTCTCCTATTTTTTTTAAGCACTTACTTCAACTCATTTAGTGAAATAGTCAGTTAAAATCAAAAGAAAGTTTACTTGCCAGGGCCCTTAAGGTAAGGGGCCAACTATGTCCATTCCCCATTTCATGAATGGCTATGATGACACTACTGAATACAAAAGCTCTATCGGTTGGCGCACTAATTGTGCATGATGCTGGCACTTATCACATTTTTGTACAAATACCTTCGAGTCATGTTCCATTCGGGTCCAATAATAACCAGCTCTTATGAACCAACGAGTATTCTCCGTAATGATTTATGCAGACCCATTCATGAACTTATCTCATCACATAATCAGCATCTGATGTCCCTACACACCGAGCCAATGGTCTTTTAAAAGACTTTTCGAATATCTGACAATCAACAAGGCAATAACTAGCATCTTTAGTTCATAGCTCCCAGGATGCTTTTAGATCTTAAAGCTATTTTCCATGACTTAAATACTCTATAAACTCATTTCTCCAATCCCAAATTAAGTTTGTTAAGTTAACTTCGCAATATTTGTCCACGTCTCATACCAAATGCAGCAGTTGAATGACTGTACCATAATCGGTTCCTTTCATTTTTGTGGACGACCCTAATTTTGCCAATGCCTTCGACTCCACATTCTCTTCCCTTGGGATATGAATTACTAACCATTACGTAAAACGGGAAAACAACACTTGAACCTTATTTAAGTACTGTCATCCGCTTCTCCTTGGTGTAAAATATTCCATATACATGATTCACTACCAGCTGGGAGTCATAATTTATTTCAATTACCTTGAAGCCTAGTCCCCATGCTAATTCATGTCACGTAACCAAAGCCTTATATTCTGCTTCATTGTTAGTCAAATGTACAGTTTTAATAGCCCATCTCAGGGCTTATCGCAAAGAAGTGATTAATACTATCCCATGACCGAACCCTTTTTACGTTGGAAGCTCTATCTGTAAATAAGGTCCACTCACCAGTGACAATCCCGACACCAGAAAATGCTTCTTTAGCAGCTAAAGTCATCATTCCCGGACTAAAGTCAGCCACAAAGTTGGCCAGAACTTATGACTTGATATATGTTTGAGGTTTATATTTTATATCAAATTCACTAATTTCTACAACCCATTTAGTCAATCAACCTGATAATTCAGGTTTATGAAGGATGTTCCTTAATGGAAAAGTCATCACTACGGCTATTAGGTGACACTAAAGTAGGATCTAAGCTTTTGAGAGACAACTACGAGAGCTAAAGCCAACTTTTCCAGGTGCGGATAACGTGTCTCCTCTCCCGATGAAATTGTTACTAGCATAATAACTAGGAAATTATGTGCCTTCTTCCTTCTAAACCAAGGCTGTACTTACCGCAACTTCTGAAACTACTAAATAAATTAGCAGTTGTTCATATTCCTTCGGCTTGGACATTAATGGTGGAATAGAAAAGTACTTTTTTAGGGTTTTCAACTCTTGCTGACATTCCGGAATCTACATGAAATCACTCTTCTTTTTCAAAAGTGAAAAGAAATGATGGCACTTCTCCGAAGACCTTGATATAAATCTAGTAAGGGCCGCTAACCAATTGGTCAATCTTTGCACTTCCTTCACACTTGTCAATTGATCAGAGATATCCTCGATGGCCTTTATCTTGTCCGGATTTACTTCGATTCCTCTTTTAAGAACCAAAAATTCATAAAACTTTCCAGACCCAAATCCAAAAGAGCATTTCGGGTTGAGCTTCATGTTGTATTTTCTCAAATGTTGAATATCTCTTGTAAATGAGTCAAATGTCTTCCTGCATTAAGAGACATAACCAACATATTATCAATATAAACTTTGATAGTTTTACCAATATGTTATTCGAACATTTTATGAACAAGCCTCTAATAAGTGGCTTCAACATTCTTAAGCCCAAAAAGCATCACATTATAGCAATAAATTCCAAAATTCGTGATAAATGAGGTTTTTTCTGATCTTTCGGGTGCGTCCTAATTGAATTATGCCCGAAATACGTGTCAAGAAAACCCATTAACTCATGCTTGGCCGTGGTTATTGATTTTTTGGTCAATTTTCGATAACGAGAAAATGTTTTTAGGGCATGCCATATTCAAATCTTTATAATATACAAATATTCTATATTTATTATTATTTTAAGGAACAATCACTACGTTAGCTAGCAAGTCACGATAATTTACCTCAAAAATTGAACTTATATTTAATAACCGAGTTACCTCATCTTGAACACACATGTTCCTAACCTCGACTATCACTTGTTTCTTTTGCTTCACGGGCGAAAAATTGGGGTCCAAACTTAACTTATAGACAATTGCATCTAGTGGAATACCTATCATATCAGAATGAGACCATGCAAAGCAATTAAAGTTAGATTTTAAAAACTCAATAATTTTTAGCCTAAGTTCGGGATTTAATCATGTTCTTAGGTAAACCTTTTTATCCGGGAACTTCGCGAATAAAGTGATTTGTTCCAATTCTTTTACGGTCGATTTTGTAGCATTTGCCTCCTCCGGTACCTGGAAAGATCTAGTCATATGACAAAATTCGACGACTCCTCTTCCCCACCACGTTCAACCGGAATTAAAGATGACACTGATTTTTGTAGTTTCTATTTAATCATTCCTTCCGCGTTGTTGCTGGATAATGTCACTGCATTTATTTCCCTTGCTGCAGGTTAATCACCTTTGATCTGCTTGTTCCCCTCCGGTGTTGGAAATTTCAACAACTGATGATAAGTCGATGGCACAACCTTCATCTCAAGAATCCAAGGCCTATCAAGGATCAAATTTTATCCCATATCGCCATCCATTTGAACAAAATGGTATTTGTTATGCCTTCGACATACAATAAGATCTCTCATCGGGTCGTTGCACTCGTTAGATTGAACCCGGCCAAAACTATATTTCGGGTCAATGTTGCTTGCTCCAAAACTCTTAACTGAATGATATTGGTTGTACTATCGAGATCAACCAACAAACATTTAATTTTGCAATCTAAAGCATTAAGTCATCTTACCAGAGCATCGTTGTGTGGTAAAAGAATACCATCATCATCTTATTACGTGAAAATGATTTCATCATCTTTTGATTCTTCTCGAATCTTCTTGCTTTGAGTTACAAATATCTTTGTCTTCTTTGCTACTGAAAATATCACTCTATTTAATTCATCACCACCAAAGAAGTGACCCTACATCCGGTTTGGATGGTTCTGCAACATCTTGTTTCCTCCCATAATTATTTTTTGGCTCGATCACTTAGATATTCTCTAAGGTGACCATTCTTTAATAACGTTGCAACCTCTTCATGAAGGTTCCTACAGTCCCCAGTCCTGTGGCCATGCGTTCAATGAAATTTACACTATAGATTAGGATCCCTTTGACTAGGTCCGATCAAATTGGTTTTAGAAATCTTGCCTTCTCAATAGTTCTCATAGCCAAAACCAGTTCTACCTAGCTGACAATGAAGTTGTAATCGGATAACTGGGGGTGTGCTAAATCCTAAGACCCTGATGGTTCCTTCTCATGTAAAACTTTGCTGCTCCGAGTTATCAGCATCCGTCTGATCAACTTTTGGGCGGTCAAGATTAAAACCTTTACACGACGTCATTTCTTTTTTATTCAAACCGCCTCATGAGATCCGTTGGATTGATATATCAATGGTTGAGATTCAATCGCCCTTTACGCCGTCGTTTTGATTCAGGCTTTGGACTGGATGGCCAATTCCTTTGGGCTGTTACAGTTGGGCCTGTATTTGAATTCCAGCCCAATTTTATTGTATTTTATGTATTTTGTTGTATTTTACTTATTTTCTTTGTATTTATCTTTTGTATTTTATTTTCTCTTTTCACATTCCTTTTCAATTGTTGTTTTTTCTTTTATTTTCCTATTTTTTCTAATTTTTCTGGTTATGTTTTTGCCATTTTTCTTTTATTTTTCTGATATTTTTTGTAATTTTCTCTAATTTTCTTTATTTTTGTGACATTTTCTAATTAAATTTTTTTGTAGTTTTTAATTTTAAATTATTTCAACAACAAACACACAATTATTTCAATTAAACACATAGTTGCACATAAAAACCTTATTTTATTTTATATATTGGAATTTGTTTGCTTAGGGCAAAAATCACATGCTCACAATTATTGGCACTAAATTTCTCCAAATCTATTTATCGCTAGGCCTACCTCGGGCACAATGGGGCTCCAAAATTTGAACGCAAATTTACATTCCCGCAATATGTGTTTAAATACTGCAAACTTTTCAGAACCCTTACTAACTTGTTTAACTTTTGGTTTTCTTTATTCTTTACTATTCCTGTCCCCTAAGATTGGTTTGCACATACACGTATCCTCAGCATATCACATCAGATCTCGAGGTCCTCCACCTCATCCTCCTCCAAGATACGAGAAGCAAAGGGAAAGCTAAGATGGATGAAATAAGTGGTATTCAAAATGAAAATACTGAGAATGCAGAAACTTCAGACGGTCAGAATACTCCGGCACCAAATGACTTGGTTTTGCGGTTGGAACAAAATATACTGGAGTTAAAGGGAGAACTTGAGCAGGTCCACAACTTAGTAAACCTATCCCTCACCCTGAACGTCCTTGACATCACCCAGAAAAATACTAAAACCTAAACACCTCACTAAAATGCGGCAAACCAGCATCCACAAAATCATCCCGCACCCCATTAATACGCAACTTCACATAAAAAATCCCAATCCTTTACCAATACCAACTCTACCATAATACCATCATCAACCAATCCAGTACTGATAGGCCACTACCTATCACACTCCTTAGAACACACCACAACCTATTCCCGACCCTCAAAACTCAACCAACGACCACCACTATACCAAGTCCCTAACACTCACCAAAACCACCCTATATATGTGGAAACTGTACCTCACGCTACTCAACAAAGCTCCTATATACCAGAATTCACTAAGGAGGAACTTCTTATCAAGAACGTGGCCGAGGAACTCAAGAAATTTGACAAGTCGAGTTCAGGGTGTTGAATGAGGAAAAGGGGTAGAAGGTTTGAATTATGAGGATCTCTGCATACAATTGGATGTGTCACACCTCCTTTTTACTACCCCAACACACTTATAGCGTATAAATACACTTGTAGGGTATACCCCGACGCTCAATTACCCGAAACGAATAAAATAGCGTAAGGGAAGGAGTTTTTCCAATTAAAGGACAATCGGTTCGGAATTTTATTAGAGATTAATCAGAGTCGCCATTTGGGAATGACAATGGTGTCCCAAGTCACCGGTTAATCCCGAATCCGAGGAATTTTGACTCTTATAAATGTCTGCGAAGCAGGGATCCGGATAAGGAACTCTGTTAACCCGGAGAAGGTGTTAGGCACTCCCGGATTCCGTGGTTTTAGCACGGTCGCTCCACTGTCGTTCTTGACTTTTGTTTGACTCAATTATAAGTTTTAACAACATAATGTGCTTTTACGTTAAATATTATTTCTTAGGAATTTGCGGTATCGCGAAAAACACGCCTCGAGTCATACCGCAACCAGTACGCCTATGACTTTTGGTGTATTTCGGCTTTACCGAGATTTGGATTTGAGTCGCACCAAGTGCACACTCGTTCATAGGAAAGTATATTAAGATCGTGCCTTAAGATAGTCTATATCGGCTTTTAACTTTGGGAGAGGCTATGGAATTCACTATTAGCCTCTCCAATTTAACTATATCATCTTATCACTAAATGGGGGCCCCGCTTGTTATTCGGGTGAGGCTCGTCCCAATTTAATTTTAAAGTGGTCCTATTTTATTCAACTACATTCGCTATATATTGTTTTTACCTTATTCGTATTGCTAACGCTATAATAATCCAGGCCTGTCGAGTTCATGTTATTGATTGGGCCTAGTCTTCTCTTCTGCTTTCCTTGCCGAGCTTTCAATCTGCCCAGGCCTTAAAGGCCCAAGCCGTTACCGGGTTTCCATTTTTTGCCAAGCCAGTCGATTCTATATTATATTTCGGGCCCAAATTGAGAGTTAGGCCCAAATTAGGCGAAAATACTAAAGACAACATAAACAATGAACTCATAGTAATCAAACATAGAAGAACAAAATTTAACTACTCTCTTATTAATCAAAAGGCAAAATAACTGTACAAAAATATCAATGCTAACTCTGAATTACATCTAAAGTACACAAAAAGCTTAGTTCACTAATTCTCTGGTCTCAACTCTTACTAATGAATGCAACGATCATTTCAGCTTTTTACTAGTTGAAAACTTATGAAGCTAACTGTGTGAGAAGACTATTTACATACAAGATGGGTAATTTACAATTATGTTGCTAACCTACTGATTTTAATACAGATTTAAACCTATTTGATAATTTCTAAACTAGTCTCAACCTAATTATTACTCTATCTACTCAATCAACTCTGGTCAATTGACTTTAAAACATGCTAATTACAAAAATTCTTAGTCTGGATTACTGAATCATAACAGCTTAAGTATCTATCTTCAAAACGATTCGAAGTTTAATCATAACTATACCATGAGTGAATGAATCAAATACTTATGCATACTTAACGCTACTGATTTCCTCATGACTTATTTATTACTAGATTATTAACCCAATACTGAATGAGTCATGGCTTGAACTAACAATTTCTCTTTAAATACCTATTTATACCTAAACGCAGATCCGCGAAATGTAATTAACTATACTGTCATGTTTTATGAAATTAATGCGAACTAGTGATTATTAGTCTTGCAAGTATTATGAATTAACTTATGTTTTAGAGCCTTTACCTAATTAAACTAAGTAATAAGCTATCTACACTATATTACTACTATACTACTGCTACTACTAAGTTATTACATCTCTTGTGTTTATTGCGTTTTTCTACTACTACAGACTACTATAATAATCAATTTACAAATCAAACTAACATTATTAAATTACAATCTACATAGCAGTATATATCAAACTGGATCTTCATTTATATCTGAACAAATTGATTACAGCTTCAATTGATAAAATGGGTACCTGGATCAACAAGTAGAAAAGCCAATGAGTTCTAAGGGAGAGGCAGATAAGTAACAGCAGTAAACCCAAACAGCCAATGCAACAGTGATCGAGTATCCACAAAGCAATAACCACAGCAAAATGATAGATAACCCAGCAACGACACAAAAGTAACAGTCCAGGCAAATGACCAAGCAAAGAAGACCAATGAACCAGCTTGAAATCTCTACTCGAAAATTCCCAGAAATACCTCTGTTATCTTCCTATTTTTGTTCTGAAATTTTGTATCAATTTTAGCTTAAGTGTATTTCCAGATTTTCTGAGAATTCGAACCCTTTTCAGCCCTTTTTAAGAGGTATATATAGTTATCTTTTAGGGCTGAAGACTTGGGGAGGAAGTATGGGATTAATCCCACTTCTCCCCCTCCTAAAATTATGAATTATACACTTTAGCCCCAATTTCTGTTAACAGAAATCCTTCCAGCATGTGTTGGAAGGTTCTAAAGATTCCTTTTAGGGGGTTTTTACTAGTATGACCTTAGGGGTTTGAGATTTTTACAGATTTCCCTTTTTAGGGAGACCATTATACCCTTGAATCTCTGCAAAATTGCAGAAATCAGAGGTACAAAGGACTCTCTTACCCTCTTAGGTTCTAACTATTTACTATTTCACCTTTTTATTTCCCAATTGTGCCCCTAAGGGCACTGCTTATTTACTAGCTTACCTAGGTTAAATTTCAGCATCCTTTGAACCTATTTAACTAATAGCCAGCCCTGGCATTAGTATTTAAGGGCTGGCCAGATTTATTTTAAGGGACTATTTCAATTTTAGCCACTTCTGGATCTATTTCAGTTAATTAACACTAAGTTATTTCAAATTTAAGCTAATTGCAGGCATAGCCTGCTTTATTATTAAAAACAACTCTTTAAAATCTAGCCAGTCTCAAGTTGAGACTTAGCTTTGGCTATTAAAGCCAATCACTGAACATTTGGGCCCAAAACCATTTGCAGGTTTGGCCATTTTTTATGTTCAGGGCTCTAAAGAGAGCCTGGGCTAGTCTGCATTTGCAGACATAGCCATTTTGCACAACCAGCCACTTTTAAAGTGGACTGTGTGTTAGGGCTTTATAGAATAGGTCAACCCTTTGCAAGGTTGACCATTCTAACAGCCTATTTTTTGTTATTTTTTTAAGTTTTATCCTATTTAAAAACTAGCCATTTTCATGGAACCTAATGCTAACAGCTATAACCAATCCACTTAAGGTTTAAATGATCAATCAGACATTCATAAGAAGCCAAATCTAGCAAAACTTAAGCATTCTTAACATGAATTGCATACAGAAGCACATATGATCCAAGAAACATGCATTAACCAACTCAAGTTCAGAGAGAACAGTAGATATGGTTGAATTTTAGTCAACTAACTCATTCTATCGGATTGTATGTGATGCAGTGTGAATTCATGTCAATTCATACCTAGTTATTACCAATTCAAGTCATATAAAAGTTTGATCAATTTCAGAACCTTTAGAATTCATAGCACAATTACACACATAAGCACAAGCTTTCATAAGCAGTCAACACAGCCCAGATTAACAGAGATGACAATTAGGATCCAATTTCAAACTCTAAACCTAGAATCATGATAAACCAATGAAACAGGGAAACCATGAGACTAAAGCCAAACATGTGAAGAATCCTAGTCATGCTTTCAATATGAATCAGGAACTAACAGTCAATAGGTCAAAGAAAGATGAGATATTTGAACTTAGAGTAAAGAACCATGGGATTAACATGACAAATAACAGGATCTCAACATAACAGGCTAAAGATGAGCCAGCGAAGAAGCCTTAAGACTAATTATCAGAGCAACTTGCACAGAGATATGAAATAAACTATAGAATCATGGGAACATAATCAACCAGAGCCAAATCATGGACAAATCGTTAATCAGAAAAGGAGATGAAACAGATACAAAAATCCTATAACTAACATATTGAGAAGAACTAGTTGAGATTTAGAAGGAAAACAGATTAACATGTGAGGATGTACAAGACCAATTGTAGCAATAGAAGACAAGCAGAAAGAAAAGAAATATAGAATCAAACCGAACAAACCCTAAACTAACATGCTAGACACACGATCAAAGAAAGCATGCAAAGCAAACAAACAAAGAACAAATGAGTAAAGAAAAAAAAAACACAGAGGGAATATGGCACTTAGCTTAGCGGGGTCTGTCCCCCAAGCTTTCCTAAATCCCCCTTTTTATTTTCTTCATTCTCTCTCACGAGCTCTCCTTCTTTATTCACTTTTTTTTTAATCTCTTTTTTCTGAATTTCTTTCTGTTTTCGACTGTTTGGCTTCAAGACGAAGCCTTTTGGGTCTCTGAGTTTGTGGGAGTGTTTGGGGATGGTAAAAGACGGGGTCTTGGATGGTTTTAGTTTTGGGGGTCGCCGGAGTTAGGGTTCCGACGACCCTTTTTGGGATATTCGAAGCGATTGGGGTAGATTCGAGGGGAACCAGTGGTATAGGGATGTAGATCAGACCAAGGCGGTCCGATCGGCGTTGGTTTGAGATGATGGTTCGTTCTTTGGTGGTCACCGGCGTAGATTCCGGTGACCGGGACTTATGGAGAAGGGGAGTTCTTGGGGGCTTTTTGATGGAGAAGAAGAAATAGAAGACGAAGAAGACGAGAGGGGAGTCAAAAGAGGCCGGCGACCACCGTGGAGGGTGGTGGCCGCCATGGCCGAGTAAGGTTTGTGAGGGCTGAAGAAGACGAAGTGGGAGAGGGGTAAAGGGCGGCTGTCTCTAGGGTTTGAATTTGGCCAAAATGAGACGGCTGTTCGGACACAAGCCTTTTATAGGCGGAATGTCCCATGTAATCTAGGCCGTCCGATGGATGAAGATCAACGGCTCAGGAAAGCGTTACTTAAACGACGTCGTGTCGTTACTAATGGGAATAAAATCAAGACCTTTAGATCAATCCGAACGAACGGCTCAGATTCGATCTCCCATTTCACTTAATTAATTAAATCCGCCCCTCTTCTCAACCGTTGGATCTAGCTTGATTGAACGGCTGAGATCACTTTTTTTATTTTAATTAACTAACTAACCTAACCATTTATTCAGGCCGTCGGATTCAACCTAATCGAACGGTGAGAAATGAATCTCACCACTCAATCTATTAGATAATGTGAGATTGATTTTCAACCGTTGGATTAAATTTGATGAACGGTTGAGATCAATTCTTCTGGTGGCCTGGTCCGGGTCTCTTGGGCTGAAGCACTTGGGCCTTTTAATTCTATACTCTTTGGCCCAAATCAAATTAACCCCCAACTATTTTTGTATTTTCTGCTTTTATTACTTTTATGTATTTTCCTTTATACTTTTTTTTTTTCTTTTTTTTTTCTTTTTATGAAAAATTATAAATCCTAATTTACTACTTACTCTTATTTTCTAGTATTGTTTGCAATTTTTCTGCTATTTTTTTTATTTTCCCCTACTTAAACTATTTTTGCTAGTTTTTACTTAAAATCTAACTAATTAAACTAACAAACTAATTACCTAGCCCCCCTTTTTTTTTGATTTTTCCCTAATTCCTAATTATTCAAACACATAAAATGCATTCAATTTCCAACAAGGCATGTAATTGCACTCAAAGATATATTTATTTTAATGTTGAAATTGTTTGCTCGGTGCAAAAATCATGTGCTCACAGCTGCCCCTCTTTGCTCGGGAACACGAAGAGTTTCAGTGCAAAGACAAGTGAGCAGTAATGAGAGATTTTTGCACATCGGCACATTCCGTGAAAGCATTTTTGAAAACCTTTTGACCGCACCCTGCTTTAGAGGTTGCCTACATATCCTGGGCTAAACAGGAATCAGGTCAGTGTAGTTCGGGAAGGTCTGGCAGTTTTTAAAAACTACCAAACTCACTGTTGCATTGACACTGTTGAGACCTGCTGACTTACTCCTTATTACACCGGGGAAGGAAATGTAAAACGAAGAAGCTATTCTAAGCTATGATCCTACAATTACAATTGTTCCTAATTTAGCTTTTGCTCTTCTTCCCTTTCCGGTGATGCAGAATCTCTTTCTTTTTGTTGATTTTCTTTGATGCTGACTCTCTTTTTGTTGATTTTCCTTTCTTGTTGACTCTCTTTTTGTTGATTTTCTTTTCTTGTTGACTCTCTTTTTGTTGATTTTCTTGTTTTTCCCCCTTTTTTTTTATTTTCACTGGTATTTCTTGGTCTCGAGCTGAACCTGCTCAAAACAAAACAACAAACTACCTTTTTTCTTTTCTGCCCCAGTGTGGGCTTTTAGCTGTATAAACCATGATGTGCAAAATGTATTCCCGTATTTGAAGGTGGGCGCCTAACTGAAATTAAACGTGCAATGCAAATGCAGAAAATATTCCCGTATTTGAAGGTGGGCACCTAACAGAAATTAAACGTGCAATGCGATGCAGAAAAGTATTCCCGTATTCGAAGGTGGGCACCTAACAGAAATTAAACGTGCAATGTGATGCAGAAAAGTATTCCCGTATTGGAAGGTGGGCACCTAACAGAATTTAAACGTGCAATGAAAATGCAGAAAAGTATTCCCATATTAGAAGGTGGGCACCTAACAGAAATTAAACATGCAATGCGATGCAGAAAATATTCCCGTATTAGAAGGTGGGCACCTAACAGAATTTAAACGTGCAATGCGATGCATAAAATATTCCCGTATTAGAAGGGCACCTAACAGAATTTAAACGTGCAATGCAAATGCAGAAAAGTATTCCCGTATTAGAAGGTGGGCACCTAACAGAATTTAAACGTGCAATGCGATGGAGAAAAGTATTCCCGTATTAGAAGGTGGGCACCTAACGGAAATTAAACGTGCAATGCAAATGCAGAAAAGTATTACCGTATTAGAAGGTGGGCACCTAACAGAAATTAAACGTGCAATGCGAATGCAGAAAAGTATTCCCGTATTAGAAGGTGGGCACCTAACAGAAATTAAACGTGCAATGCGAATGCAGAAAAGTATTCCCGTATTAGAAGGTGGGCACCTAACAGAAATTAAACGTGCAATGCAAATGCCAGAAAAGTATTCCCGTATTAGAAGGTGGGCACCTAACAGAATTTAAACGTGCAATGCAAATGCAGAAAAGTATTCCCGTATTAGAAGGTGGGCACCTAACAGAATTTAAACGTGCAATGCAAATGCAGAAAAGTATTCCCGTATTAGAAGGGGGGCACCTAACAGAAATTAAACGTGCAATGCGAATGCAGAAAAGTATTACCGCAGCCTGAGGACTGGGGAGTGGATTTTAAAAGATGTTACCTTCCTCTTTTTGGTATTTTCTTTTTACCAACTTATCTCTTGCCTGTGAATTTCTCCACTTATTCGGCGGACTTTCTCTTTTTGGTATTTTAAATTTTTCACATTGGTCACATTCACTTTAAAGTGATTAGTGACAATTGTTCCTGCATGAAACAGAATGTATTAGATATAAACTGCTGGCAACTGGCATCTGTCGTCCCCACTTCTTATTGCTTCCTTTGTTTTTGCTTGCTCATGCTGCATGACT
Organism: Nicotiana noctiflora; assembly: GCA_032618575.1. NCBI lineage: Eukaryota > Viridiplantae > Streptophyta > Magnoliopsida > Solanales > Solanaceae > Nicotiana > Nicotiana noctiflora. The sequence goes on from JASVEL010011908.1 coordinate 307,796, forward strand.
TTCAACTTCTTGTCCCTTGCATACTCTTTTTGTATTTTCTCATTTCTCCATTTTTGTTTTTCTTTTTCTTTGGCCATGTTTGCCAAGCTTCTTTATTCCCTTCCCAAATCTTCTTTCCTTTCTGACCCAGTGTTGTTTCAGCTTTCGTTATCGGGAGCTGGTAGTTAGCTCTCACGGTAAACAATGAAATGCAGAAAAATGAAAGAAAGGTAAGGGCATTTTGGAGAGATGATAGAACTTATCTGGGTATTTGCTGGCTGATTCCGCTGACCATGCCATGTATTTAAACTCTGACCCAATTCGTTCCAATCATTATTCTGTCTCCGAATTGTTTCCAACCCAAACCGATACTGTTTTTGTTACTTTTTCTCTTTCTCTGATAGTTCTCACGATCGCCCTAAGGTGCCTCGAAAGGTTTTCACCAATAAGACTCTCTCATTTATTCTCTCAACCTCACAATCATCTCACAGTGCCGATTAAGGTTTTCACCGATGAGACTCTCTCATTTTATTTCTCTCAGCCTCACAATCGCCTCACAGTGCCGGTTAAGGTTTTCACTAGTGAGACTCTCTCATTTTTTCGTTTTTTTTTTCATTTTTCCTTTTTGTATTTTGTTTTCTGTGCCACGGGTATTATCCGATGCTTTGCTCCTCCTTCGTTGTATTTGTTATCATTTCGGAATTGATCAGAAGGTCTTTCTTTGGACCGTAACGTGGCTTTTGGATGGGTTAAGAAAGAAAGGTATAAAGGCTCAAAATTTCACGAGGGTTCAAAAATATTTACAACTCTCGGAATTATTAAACGTAACTTCTGTCCCAGTTTCAATATGTGGGAATTTTTTGGATTTTTCCTTTGTTGTGACTGAACCTCAGAGAGGCTGCCTACGTACCCTTTCGGGATCAAGTCAGACGTAGTTCATCCAACTTCATTAGTTAGATGGATTTCTTCTTGACTTTTTCCCGATTTCTTTGTCTTTTTCTCTTTTTTTTTCATCATTTTTTTTTTCATTTTTTTTTTCATTTCATTTTTCCATCATCTCATTTTTTATTTTGGAAATTTCGATCTTATCGCACTAAAGCGATTCCGAGAGAGGGATATGAAAGAATTTATTCATTAAGGCTCAAAGGGGTTATCAACGGATAAAGTGTTTGGATAGAGAATAAAATGCCTTCGTCATTTCAATTCCAAAATCACGACAAAATACAAAACACATAATTGAAAAGGAATCATACATAGTATCTTTTGACTGCATCTGAATTGATAGCAGTCTCTACGCACTTTCCTTCAACATCTGTTAAATACAATGCTCCATTAGACAACACCCGTGATACCACAAATGGTCCCTGCCAATTTGGCGCAAACTTGCCTTTTGCCTCTGCCCAATGTGGTAAGATACGCCTCAAAACAAGCCGTCCGACTTCAAACTTTCGAGGTCGTACCTTCTTATTATATGCTCTGGCCATTCTTCGTTGATACAACTGCCCATGGCAAACTGCGGCCAACCTCTTCTCATCAATCAAATTCAACCGCTCTAACCGGGCTTTTACCCATTCATCGTCATCTATCTCAGCTTCAGCTATGATCCGCAATGACGGTATTTCTATTTCTGCGGGTATAACAGCCTCCGTTCCATACACCAATGTATAAGGTGTGGTTCCGATAGAAGTACGCACCGTCGTGCGGTAACCCATGAGAGCAAAGGGTAACTTTTCATGCCATTGCCTGGATCCCTCTACCATTTTTCGAAGAATCTTCTTGATATTCTTATTCGCCGCCTCTACTGCACCATTCGCCTTTGGCCTGTAAGGTGTGGAATTGCGGTGTGTGATCTTAAATCTTTCACAAACTTCCGCCATAAGATGATTGTTTAGATTGGCTCCATTATCTGTGATAATCACCTTGGGGATTCCAAATCGGCATATAATATTCTCGTGCACAAAATCCACCACCGCTTTCTTTGTCACCGCCTTAAATGTCTTAGCTTCAACCCACTTGGTGAAATAATCAATTGCAACCAGAATGAACCTGTGCCCATTAGAAGCGGCCGGATCTATTGGGCCGATAACATCCATGCCCCAAGCAACAAAGGGCCAATGTGCTGACATTGTATGCAACTCATAAGGTGGGGAGTGGATCAGATCCCCATGTACCTGGCATTGATGGCATTTCTTTACATACCTGATACAATCACGCTCCATAGTGAGCCAGCAGTACCCAGCTCTCAAAATCTTCTTTGCTAAAACATATCCACTCATGTGGGGTCCACATACCCCGGCATGTACTTCACTCATGATTTCATCTGCTTGTTGTGCATCCACACACCGCAATAAACCCAGATCTGGTGTTCTTTTGTATACCACTCCTCCACTGAAGAAAAATCCATTGGCTAGACGCCTAATGGCTCTCTTCTGGTCTCCTGTGGCTTGCTCCGGGTATTTGCCAGCTTTCAGGTATTCCCTGATATCATGATACCACGGCTCTCCATCCGACTCTTCTTCCACAGCGAAGCAATAAGCATTTTGATCACGAACTTGGATCTGGAGCGGATCTATATATGTCTTGTCGGGATGATGCAACATAGAGGACAATGTGGCCAAAGCGTCTGCGATCTCATTATGCATTCTCGGGATGTGCTTGAATTCTATAGACTGGAATCTTTGAGACAACTCGTGCAAACAATACCGATAAGGTATCAATTTCAAATCTCGTGTCTCCCATTCCCCTTGGATTTGGTGTACCAAAAGATCCGAGTCACCCATGACCAAAATCTCTTGAATACCCATATCAATTGCCATCCTGAATCCCAAGATGCATGCCTCATATTCAGCCATGTTGTTGGTACAGAAAAATCGGAGCTGAGCTGTGACGGGATAGTGTTGACCCGTACCTGAAATGAGTACCGCTCCGATACCAACGCCCTTGCTGTTGACAGCTCCGTCAAAGTACATCTTCCATCCCGGTCTCTCATCTTGCTCCATCTCCTCGACAATCATTGCCTCTTCATCCGGAAAATACGTCTTCAATGGTTCATACTCATCATCTACCGGATTCTCAGCTAAGTGGTCTGCAATGGCTTGTGCCTTCATTGCCGTACGAGTCACATAGATGATGTCAAATTCTGTGAGCAGAATCTGCCATTTGGCCAATCTTCCCGTAGGCATGGGCTTCTGAAATATGTACTTGAGAGGATCCAGTCGTGATATCAAGTAGGTGGTATATGCTGACAAATAATGCTTTAACTTCTGAGCTACCCAAGTCAACGCACAACAAGTCCTTTCAAGTTGAGTGTATTTCACCTCATAGGATGTGAACTTCTTGCTGAGGTAATATATGGCTTGTTCTTTCTTGCCTGTCTCGTCATGTTGACCCAGTACACAACCGAAGGAGTTATCCAGCACTGTTAGATACAAAATCAGAGGTCGCCCTGGTTCTGGAGGAACTAACACCGGAGGATTGGCCAAATATTCCTTGATCTTGTCGAAGGCTTCCTGACACTCGTCGGTCCATTTCACCGCTGCATCTTTCTTTAACAACTTGAAGATCGGCTCACACGTTGATGTCAACTGAGCAATGAACCGACTAATGTAATTCAACCTTCCTAGTAAACTCATGACCTCCTTCTTGTTCTTCGGCGGAGGTAGACTTTGAATAGCCTTGATCTTTGACGGATCCAGTTCAATACCTCGCCGACTCACTATAAACCCTAGTAATTGTAGACACGTAATTTTTGACCATACCCGAAATTTCACATGTTTTAGCGTAGAATGATTAATTTAGGTCTCATATAGTTATTTACACTAGTTTTAACTCTTTTACATTATTTTTATCATAAAATTGAAAAATACAAAAATAGTTTCATGCTATTATATAATATATTTTAATTAATTAAAATTAATTTGGGTTTTAATTTAAGGGATTGGGTTATTTACTTAATAGATTGATAAAACTTAAAGAAGTGCAATTTTTTGGCCTAATTTTGCACATTTTAGAAGCCCAAATCAGCAACCCAATATACCGGACCCGCCCCATTCCCTGTTTAATCTCAACCACCCATCCCTTTTGATCCCATGGCCCATATTTCATGACCACACCCCAAACATAACCTATCTTCTACAATAAGAGAATAAAAAAAAAAGAAAAAAAACCTAAGCTAGAAAAAAAGAGCTACAGCCGCCAGCTACCCTTTCTTCTACATTCAATCAACAAACAAGAAAAACCCTAGAACCCCATACCCGCCGGCCACCGGCCACCGCCCAAACACCAACAACCCTAGCATTCCCTCATCCCCAAGACCCCAGCCGCCAATCACTTCTTCATTTTAACAAGACCCAAAAACAATGAAAAACCCTAACAGTAGAGACTAAGACTACTTCAGCCGCCACAGCCCATCTCCTTCTTCATCAAAACACACAAAAGAAAACCTAGCTGAACAAAATAAGACCAGCCGCAACAAAAGAGACCCCAGCCGCCCACCCATACCCCTCTCTTATTCATCAACAAAGAGACAAAAACAACAAACCCTAGCAGACAAAGAGGAGCCGCCGCGGCCAGCCTCTCAACACCAGCCGGCAACTGGAGAAAAACCTAGAGAAACAGTCGCCCAGCCTTCCCTCAGAACCCTAGCCGCCACAGAACGATCATCACTGGTGACGACCCTAATCTTCCCCAAATCGGCACCTTATACTCCACAACCACCCCTCATCATCAAGTTGTTGCCATAATCCACAAAATCCCCACCGAATGTTCTCAAAATTGCTTCTGGAACAGAAAAGATCAAGTTCTTTCTTCTTTGATTGCTCGTTAAGTTTTAAGACTCACTCGTGTTGGCTCAAAATTTATGCTTATCGATTGTTCTTGGCAAAAACAATCGATTAGAGTTAATTTCGGATCATTTAGGAGGGATTCGGGTTCCATGTTTAGCTCAGTGCTTGTCAAAGATTTTCCTCTTCGTTTTTAGATTCTGGGCTGGCTATCATCATTCAAGAATCTATTTACTACTTCTTTGTGCTCTATTGCTACCTGCTGCTTCTAGTGTTCAGTGTGAGTGAGGTCGAGTTTGGAGTCGAAGACCCGGTGCCGATTCGAATTCCAATTCGATGTTCGTCCAAATTTGCCTCACAATTAATTTTCAGATTCATTTGAGGTTCATCTCCTCCTCTTCTATGTTGTTGCTTCAGTTATTTGTGAAGATTTTCTCTATGTGTTTATGGACCATGTCATGCTTGCTCTAATTTTTTTAGTCATTTGTATTCAATTACTCGTTCTTACTGTGTTTCCAAATTGTTACCTGGTGACGCCCTTGCTAAAAATGAGATTAGAATGAAGACAAATCGGTTGAAATGCTATGGGGGCTCGGATATAAAGAACACTATTATTGGGTTACTCTAGTTAATTATTGAACGCTAGGAGCATGCTAGGCCGTCATCACCGGGGTAGGCAAACTTTAGGATTTTGCTTTTGATTTTGAGGCGAGAGGTCGTTCCCGTAGTTATATTTATCAGGGGAATGCCCCGTGAAGTTTGTAAATATTATTATCCGGGGGTATGCCCCGAAGTACTTGTATTTGGAGGTCGGTAGTAGTATTTGTAGTTTTTCATTTTATTTTTTATTAGGCGGGGACGACCTCGAGCCTCTTGTGTGTTTATTTTGTTTCTGTGTTTTCTATCTCAATCGAATATTTTAAAAGCCAACTTGATCAAGTACGCAACCGTACTAGTTATGGGATTTGGGGAGTGCCTAACACCTTCTCCCCGAGTCAAATGAACCCCCTTACCCGAATCTCTGGTGCAGACTTAGTTTTGAAGTCTAAAGTGTTTTAAAGGAAAACTATTTAAAAAACGGTGGCCTGGCACACCGAAATTAATTGTGAGGTGGCGACTCTGAGTTAATTCCTTTTAAACACAAATTTTTGTCACTTTCAAAATTGAAAACCCTTTTCAAGCTTTTCTTTACTAAAATCCTTTTATTTATTTAATAGGGCTTAGTGGGAAAAGTTTGTTTTGGTTAAAAAAAAGGGGCGTGACATCTCTGGCGACTCTGCTGGGGACCTTTGCGGGTTCGAGCTAGTACTTGATTTTGTTGGCTTTTAGAATATTTGGTTGAGGTTTTTATGGTTTTTCATTATCTTTATTTGATTTTTATTATGTTTTTATGTTTTGTTATTTGCTAGTTGTTTATTTGTTTATAGTTTTTGCTTTATGTGTTTACTGCTTTATAACTGTCATCATATGCATAACCCCGAGTCTTCTTTCTGCAACAAGTCTTCCGGAGTACGTTTGAGCGTACACGGCCTTTTTGTGAGTCACCCGTGTCTTTAGGGGGTGGCGTGGGAGCGTGGAGTGGGCGGATAGCTAGAGCAGCCGCCATCGACCACGTGCCGCCCCGAATTGCCTTGTCTAGTGAACCCTAACCGTAGGTCAGCCTTTAGGTCATACTTATGTGCATCATGTCATTTAGACCTAGCAGGGTTCGGTCCCAGATACCGTGTCCCTTTGTAGGAAACTTGTCCAAATTTGGTCAAAATAGGCCTGTGGCCCAAAATGACAAGTAATCATCCTATGTGCTAAATGTCGCATCTTTGAGGGTAAAAAGGTTATTTGGCGGACCGATGTTTGGGAAAGGGAAAAAATGAAGAAAATAGGGTCCGGTTGCATTTTTCTTTCACAACTTTTTCCAGAAAAATCCAAAAAAAAAAAGTGAAGAAAAAGAAAATCCAAAAAGATTTTACACTTTTCCATTATTTTTCAAAAATTCAAAAAAATTGAAAATGAAAAATCCAAAAAAAAGATTTTGCACTTTTTCATTATTTTCCAAAAATTCAACAAAATTGAAAATAAAAAATCCAAAAATATTTTACATTTTTTCATCTTTTTTTCAAAAAGATAAAATATAGCCTTTTACAAATTAATTGCATCTTCCCGAACTACGCGAACCTGATTCTCGTCTCTCGGGGCGTGATACGTAGGCAACCCACATAGGGTCCGGTCTTCCTAGTGTCTTAGGTTCTTGGCTTTGCGGGGTCTTAGCCAAATTTTGCATGTCTAGCCACTTTTGACCACATCAGTCAATCTTGCAAAATGAGGCCATTTTTGCAAAAGTGGTTCAATAAACCTATGTCTTAGGATTTTGAGTCAACAATTAGGTATCATATCAATTTAGGGTCTTTCCTTTTCGAGATTGCATGTTTAGCCACTTTTGGCCACATCGGTCATTCTTGCAAAATGGGTTATTTTCGCAAAAGTGGTTCAATTATTCATATATTTGGATTTTGAGTCTACAACTAGGAGTCATATTTCTTTAGGGCCCGTCCTTTTTGAATTTTCATCTTTAGCCACTTTTGGCCATATCGGCCACTTTTGCAAAATGAGTTATTTCTTTAAATTAATTTTTGGGCCATGATCATTAAGAGTTAAATCCATATAAGCATTAGTATAGTAGTTTCATATAAGAGTCACCTTTGTTGGGTTTGCATTAATAGCCACTCTTAACCATGCGGTTAATTTTCAAAAATAGCCTCTTTTTTTTCTTGCATGTGTCTTGAGTCACTAACTCTATTTAATCTTATTTTTCCTATTCAGGTATGGATATATTTGCTAGAGTTTGAGCATGACAAATATCCCAGACTATTCTAGTCAAAGACCATTGCATGCACGAGCTGCTTCAAGAAACTTTTTAATTTTTTTTTAGTCTATTTTATGATTGTCTTTTAATTTTTAGTCTTGTACAGTCGTATCGAGTCTGTCAGTCTAGTTAAGATTGTTGAGTCTTTTGTTATAGTATTTCATGTTTTGTATTTGAAAAACCAAAAAAAAATTATAAATGAAAATCCAAAAAGATTTTATTCTTATTTTATTTTATCCATTACTTTTCAAGAACTACGCTTGATCTGATTCATGATGGGCATGATACGTAGGCAACCTACATAGGGTTCAATCGAATCATTTTTTCTGAAAAAAAAAATAATAAAAAAGAAAAAAATAAAAAAGAAAAAAAAAAGAGAATGAATTGTGGATGTGAGAAATGAGAGGAAAGAAAAAAGTGACAATTAAAAGAAAAGGAAAAGAAGGCAAACGAAAAATCCAAGAAGTGCTGGAAAAGAAAGAAAAAGAAGGTTGAAGTGAACAAAATTGGGATGATGCCAAATGACCTTTTGACCCTCGAAGCCATTTTAGAACCATTAATTGTTTCTAGGGCATTGCGCGCAATGTGATATTTTTATATGATAAATGCTCTAACGCTAACGTGCTGGCTTTGTTTTGCTCCTCTTTGTTACTTTCACTTTTGCCATAACCGAGGGTGGTTAGTTTGTGGCACTTCAACGATTTATCCGTACAACACAAGGTCAAAGGGCAAGGTACCCATGGCTAGCAATGATTTGGACATAAGAGTTGTTGACCCGCCGAGGGAGTTTGTGGAGTCGGAGTCTGAATTGAAAGATGAGGTCCAAGGTTGAAACAACATATGCAGAAATGTATCGTGCCTGGATTAAGAAACATCCTCCACCTTCATTCCCTACCAACTATACAGAAAATCATGCCTCCATTCCACCACTATCACAAGTCCAGGTTCCTACTACCATTGATCTTTCCCCACAACACGCACCAGGCTGCACCCCTTACTACAATTACCCTGGTACTTCCTCCCAAACTTTTCATGCTCCACCAGTCAAAACAACCGCATTCCCAGCTCCAGATACCTAACATTGCATAGAATTCTTTACCCGCACATGATGATGCAAGCTTTGTGGGAAAGATGCATGGTGACATGGAGTATGAGAATCCTCTTGGGAAGTTGCTGACTGAAGTTAATGATATTGAAATTGGTGAAGGCCCCGGTAATTTTGATGTGCAATCTAGTGGCTAATATTTTGAGCTTGGTAATTGGAAAGACACTCCTTTCTTGGTTGGCCATGGAGGAGTTTTGGTGGTTTATTTTATTGTCATTTCTGCTTGTCCGGGTTATTTCGGGGTTGTAATCCAGACAGATATCATGTGGCTCAAACTCTTCTTCTTCTTATTTTGTCTAGTTTGTTTAGTTGTAGTAACTCGTCTAATGTTCTTTAGGATTGTTCCAGGGTTGCAACCCATGTCTATTTTACTTGTTTAGTTCAAACCCTTTTCACCATCTGTCTAATGCAATCTCATGTTTTTCTATTAGTTTTGGTCAGTTTTTGTTTAGGTTACCTTTTCTTTTATAGTTTTCAGCCTGATCTTGAAAGCTAGTCTAATCATGAAGCAATGGCACATTTTTGAACATGACAAAAGAGGCATTTGAGGAAACAAGTAAAGATTCACGCATTCTGAGATAAACTAAAGTTTGAATTGAGTGAAACTGAGGCAGTAAGTCTGGAAATCAAGAGTTTGATAAGAGCATAAAACAAGGAAATATTTCGCAAGCAGTTTGAGGTAAATCAGTCAGTGCTGAAATGCATTCTTCCACATCAAGGTAAGGTTGAATCAAGTTTGCTCTGAATCGGCAAGGATCATTCATTGGGACAAAGGTATTTCCTGTCGACACTTTGGATTTGTGATGACCCCATCAATAGATATTGTGCATGATTTCTTTGCTTATCTTCAATCGCACGCTTGTACTTGGCATTCTCAAAGTTTGGTATGACGAAGGCTTTTTATTCTGCTACCCAAATACTTTTATCCTTTGCTACCCATTTTGAGCCCTAATTTTTTGTTTCGTACCCTCCTTTTGGAATCAGTAATAAATTCATGACCTAGAAAATAAAAAGAAATGAGAAAAATAAAGAAAAAAAAGAAATGAGAAAAAAAAAGAGAAATGAGAAAAAAAAAAAGACAAAAAAAAAGAAGAAAAAAAAAGAGAAAAAGAAATAGTAACAAAAAGTAGTCTTTTGAACTACGTTCGACCTGATTCTTGTCACCACAAGATACGTAGGCAGCCTTACGGTTCGGTCGCACCAAATAAAATATTTCATAATCCCCTGAAATCAATACTGGGGCAGATTTTCTAAGAAATCCCATCAAAGAAAAAAAATCCAAAATAAATTCCCCAAACTTCATGAAACTGGTGCAGAAGTTTTAATTTTGCCAAAAGGCCTGATTCCAAAAGTTGTAATTTTGAAACCTTTCATCTTGAATTATTTTGAGCCTTCATGCTACCCTTTCTTTCTAACCCTGTCCAAAAGCCTACATTACGGTCCAAAGAAAGACCTTCCGACCAATCATTGAGGATTCCATATCAAGTGTCGGTGAAAGTATGATCTCTCTGCATCATGGGTAATACCTTCGTTCTCAGAACAATGAGAGAAAATGATAAAATGAGAGAGTCTTATCGGTGAAAACCCTCATGGGCACCGTAAGGCGACGGTGAGTTGAGAAAAAGAGTAAAATGAGAGAGGCTTGATGGTGAAAACCCTTCAAGGCACTACAAGTCGACTGAGGATTGTGGGTCAAATGAGACAATTGAAGCGTTGAAGCCCAGTTTCACAGCGAAGAGGTACAACAAGAGTCGAATATTAGACTTTCTTGAGAGATTAGGGCACTTAGTCCAAAGGTGCATGTCATGGTCATTAGAGTTGGTATCCACATCTGATAAGTTTCAACTTCGTAATTTTCTTGTTAAGTGTCATCTCTTTCCCTTGTCCCTTATTTTGTTCCTCTCGTTTTGTTAGAGTCCCTTCTTGAGTCTGTTTGGTTAGAACAAGTGAGAAATGGCTTTAAAATTTCCCACCAGCTTTCCAATTGCACAAAGCGGAGTTTGGCCATGCACATCACAATTGACATGGTTTTGAAGTATGGTGATAATTGAGGTTCAGGCAGTTGAGTGGATCTTGAATTTTGAGAAAATACAAAGATTCAACACCTCTCAAAATAAAAACACAATGCAACAAGTGAATGTGAGAGATCCAAGTCAGAGGTTTTGTGGTCTAATTCCAATCAAAAGGTCGAACAACTCCTTGCTAGCCTGAAGAAAATAATCAAGATGAAATATGGCAGTGGTGGAAGCAGATGCTCAGGAATAATGCCACAAACTAACCACCACATTTTCAAACTAACAAGATTTTATTTGTCTGAAGCAGGAGCAAAATTTTTTTTCAGTCCACAGGTACCTCCTATGGGAAAAACATTGTTCATGGAGCAAAATTATATTCAGAATCATCCAAGATGGGAGCGTGGCTCATGGGATTTTAATTTTTAAGTTTTCAGAACCCTCCTGGATAATGGGATTTTAATTTTAAATTTTCAGGACCCTCCTGGATAATGGGATTTTAATTTTAAGTTTTCAGGACCCTCCTGGATAATGGGATTTTAATTTTTAAGTTTTCAGGACCCTTCTGGATAATTGGATTTTAATTTTAAGTTTTTTCAGGACCCTCCTGGATAATGGGATTTAGTTTTAGAATTTTCAGGACCCTCCTGGATAATGGGATTTTAATTTTAAGTTTTTTCAGGACCCTCCTGGATAATGAGATTTAATTTTTAGTTTTCAAGACCCTCCTGGATAATGGGATTTTAATTTTTAGTTTTCAGGACCCTCCTGGATAATGGGATTTTAATTTTAAGTTTTCAGGACCCTCCTGGATAATGGGATTTAATTTTAAAATTTTCAGGACCCTCCTGGATAATGGGATTTAATTTTAAATTTTCAGGACCCTCCTGGATAATGGGATTTAGTTTTAAGTTTTCAGGACCCTCCTGGATAATGGGATTTTAATTTTAAGTTTTCAGGACCCTCCTGGATAATGGGATTTTAATTTTAAGTTTTAAGGACCCTCCTGGATAATGGGATTTAATTTTAAGTTTTCAGGACCCTCCTGGATAATGGGATTTAGTTTTAAGTTTTCAGGACCCTCCTGGATAATGGGATTTAATTTTAAGTTTTCGGGACCCTCCTGGATAATGGGATTTAGTTTTAAGTTTTCAGGACCCTCCTGGATAATGGGATTTAGTTTTAAGTTTTCAGGACCCTCCTGGATAATGGGATTTAATTTTAAGTTTTCAGGACCCTCCTGGATAATGGGATTTAATTTTAAGTTTTCAGGACCCTCCTGGATAATGGGATTTTAATTTTAAGTTTTCAGGACCCTCCTGGATAATGGGATTTTAATTTTAAGTTTTCAGGACCCTCCTGGATAATGGGATTTTAATTTTAAGTTTTCAGGACCCTCCTTGAGAATGGGATTTAGTTTTAAGTTTTCGGGACCCTCCTGGATAATGGGATTTAGTTTTAAGTTTTCGGGACCCTCCTGGATAATGGGATTTAATTTTAAGTTTTCAGGACCCTCCTGGATAATGGGATTTAGTTTTAAGTTTTCGGGACCCTCCTGGATAATGGGATTTAATTTTAAGTTTTCAGGACCCTCCTGGATAATGGGATTTAGTTTTAAGTTTTCAGGACCCTCCTGGATAATGGGATTTAATTTTATGTTTTCAGGACCCTCCTGGATAATGGGATTTATTTTTAAGTTTTCGGGACCCTCCTGGATAATGGGATTTAATTTTAAGTTTTCGGGACCCTCCTGGATAATGGGATTTAATTTTAAGTTTTCAGGACCCTCCTGGATAATGGAATTTTAATTTTAAGTTTTTTCAGGACCCTCCTAGATAATGGGATTTAATTTTTAGTTTTCACGATCCTCCTGGATAATAGGATTTTAATTTTTTGTTTTCAGGACCCTCCTGGATAATGGGATTTTAATTTTAAGTTTTCAGGACCCTCTTGGATAATGAGATTTAATTTTAAGTTTTCAGGACCCTCCGGGATAATGGGATTTAGTTTTAGAATTTTCAGGACCCTCCTGGATAATGGGATTTAGTTTTAAGTTTTCAGGACCCTCCTGGATAATGGGATTTAATTTTAAGTTTTCGGGACCCTCCTGGATAATGGGATTTAGTTTTAAGTTTTCAGGACCCTCCTGGATAATGGGATTTAGTTTTAAGTTTTCAGGACCCTCCTGGATAATGGGATTTACTTTTAAGTTTTCAGGACCCTCCTGGATAATGGGATTTAGTTTTAAGTTTTCAGGACCCTCCTGGATAATGGGATTTAGTTTTAAGTTTTCAGGACCCTCCTGGATAATGGGATTTAATTTTAAGTTTTCAGGACCCTCCTGGATAATGGGATTTAGTTTTAAGTTTTCAGGACCCTCCTGGATAATGGGATTTAGTTTTAAGTTTTCAGGACCCTCCTGGATAATGGGATTTTAATTTTAAGTTTTCAGGACCCTCCTGGATAATGGGATTTTAATTTTTAGTTTTCAGGACCCTCCTGGATAATGGGATTTTAATTTTAAGTTTTCAGGACCCTCCTGGATAATGGGATTTAATTTTAAGTTTTCAGGACCCTCCTGGATAATGAGATTTAATTTTAAGTTTTCAGGACCCTCCTGGATAATGGGATTTTAATTTTAAATTTTCAGGACCCTCCTGGATAATGGGATTTAATTTTATGTTTTCAGGACCCTCCTGGATAATGAGATTTAGTTTTAAATTTTCAGGACCCTCCTGGATAATGGGATTTAATTTTAAGTTTTCAGGACCCTCCTGGATAATGGGATTTTAATTTTTCAATTTTCAGGACCTTTCTGGATAATGGGATTTAATTTTAAGTTTTCAGGACCCTCCTGGATAATGAGATTTAATTTTAAGTTTTCAGGACCCTCCTGGATAATGGGATTTAGTTTTAAATTTTCAGGACCCTCCTGGATAATGGGATTTAATTTTAAGTTTTCGGGACCCTCCTGGATAATGGGATTTAGTTTTAAGTTTTCAGGACCCTCCTGGATAATGGGATTTAGTTTTAAGTTTTCAGGACCCTCCTGGATAATGGGATTTAGTTTTAAGTTTTCAGGACCCTCCTGGATAATGGGATTTAGTTTTATGTTTTCAGGATCCTCCTGGATAATGGGATTTAGTTTTTAGTTTTCAGGACCCTCCTGGATAATGGGATTTAGTTTTAAGTTTTCAGGACCCTCCTGGATAATGGGATTTTATTTTAGAATTTTCAGGACCCGCCTGGATAATGGGATTTAATTTTGGAATTCTTAGGACCCTCCTGGATAATGGGATTTAATTTCAGAATTTTGAGAGCTTTGTAGGTAGCATAGTCCAATTAACATTCACATTTATGCCCCAGTCCCAAACTGGGGCAGAAAAGTTTCTTTTGTTTTGTTTGTTTTGTTGTAATGTCAGGCGCCCACCTGGACAATGAGGAAAATCATTTCAGAAATCAGTTCTTGCTGAAGTAGCAGAAACGCGCGGCAAGAATGCGAGTCAATAATCCGAGGTGATCAACATAAGTAATTTCAATCCAGAATAGAAAAGAAAAAAAAAGAAGAAAAAAGAAAAAAAAAAAAGAAGAGAAAATGGAGGTGAGTCCAAAGTGCAGAAGCCGAGACAAGAGGTGGATCGCTCAAGACATGACTAAAGTCACAAGCATTGTTTGTCCGGTTTTGATCCGAAAAGCAGAAGAAAACGAGCTAACACCTGCATCTAGCGAGCATCAAGGTTCAGATCTGAAGTATGCATGAAGAACCATTCAAGAATCAAGATCAATCTTCAGAAGACTTAGAGATAGGAATCTTGTAACTCATAGTTAATAGGTTTAGTTAGTCTTTTTAATTTTCTGATCTTGATGTGATCTTGATGTAATAACAGGACCGTGAACCGGAACCTCGACGGCACTCGACTCGACTCTCCATCTCGGTAAACTTCATCATCTCATACACTTCTGAACTACACGTGGCCTGATTCCTCTATAGCCGAGGATATGTAGGCAACTCAGATACCAGAGCTCGGTCACATTCTCTTTTCTTCTAGTTGGTCTTTTAAATAAGGGTCAGGTCAAAAATCCTGTCTTGACGGATCCAGTTCAATACCTCGCCGACTCACTATAAACCCTAGTAATTGTAGACACGTAATTTTTGACCATACCCGAAATTTCACATGTTTTAGCGTAGAATGATTAATTTAGGTCTCATATAGTTATTTACACTAATTTTAACTCTTTTACATTATTTTTATCATAAAATTGAAAAATACAAAAATAGTTTCATTCTATTATATAATATATTTTAATTAATTGAAATTAATTTGGGTTTTAATTTAAGGGATTGGGTTATTTACTTAATAGATTGATAAAACTTAAAGAAGTGCAAGTTTTTGGCCTAATTTTGCACATTTTAGAAGCCCAAATCAGCAACCCAATATACCTGACCCGCCCCATTCCCTGTTTAATCTCAACCACCCATCCCTTTTGATCCCATGGCCCATATTTCATGACCACACCCCAAACATAACCTATCTTCTACAATAAGAGAATAAAAAAAAAGAAAAAAAACCTAAGCTAGAAAAAAAGAGCTACAGCCGCCAGCTACCCTTTCTTCTACATTCAATCAACAAACAAGAAAAACCCTAGAACCCCATACCCGCCGGCCACCGGCCACCGCCCAAACACCAACAACCCTAGCATTCCCTCATCCCCAAGACCCCAGCCGCCAATCACTTCTTCATTTTAACAAGACCCAAAAACAATGAAAAACCCTAACAGTAGAGACTAAGACTACTTCAGCCGCCACAGCCCATCTCCTTCTTCATCAAAACACACAAAAAGAAAACCTAGCTGAACAAAACAAGACCAGCCGCAACAAAAGAGACCCCAGCCGCCCACCCATACCCCTCTCTTATTCATCAACAAAGAGACAAAAACAACAAACCCTAGCAGACAAAGAGGAGCCGCCGCGGCCAGCCTCTCAACACCAGCCGGCAACTGGAGAAAAACCTAGAGAAACAGTCGCCCAGCCTTCCCTCAGAACCCTAGCCGCCACAGAACGATCATCACCGGTGACGACCCTAACATTCCCCAAATCGGTACCTTATACTCCACAACCACCCCTCATCATCAAGTTGTTGCCATAATCCACAAAATCCCCACCGAATGTTCTCAAAATTGCTTCTGGAACAGAAAATATCAAGTTCTTTCTTCTTTGATTGCTCGTTAAGTTTTAAGACTCACTCGCGTTGGCTCAAAATTTATGCTTATCGATTGTTCTTGGCAAAAACAATCGATTAGAGTTAATTTCGGATCATTTAGGAGGGATTCGGGTTCCATGTTTAGCTCAGTGCTTGTCAAAGATTTTCCTCTTCGTTTTTAGATTCTGGGCTGGCTATCATCATTCAAGAATCTATTTACTACTTCTTTGTGCTCTATTGCTACCTGCTGCTTCTAGTGTTCAGTGTGAGTGAGGTCGAGTTTGGAGTCGAAGACCCGGTGCTGATTCAAATTCCAATTCGATGTTCATCCAAATTTGCCTCACAATTAATTTTCAGATTCATTTGAGGTTCATCTCCTCCTCTTCTATGTTGTTGCTTCAGTTATTTGTGAAGATTTTCTCTATGTGTTTATGGACCATGTCATGCTTGCTCTAATTTTTTTAGTCATTTGGATTCAATTACTCGTTCTTACTATGTTTCCAAATTGTTACCTGGTGACGCCCTTGCTAAAAATGAGATTAGAATGAAAACAAATCGGTTGAAATGCTATGGGGGCTCGGATATAAAGAACACTATTATTGGGTTACTCTAGTTAATTATTGAACGCTAGGAGCATGCTAGGCCGTCATCACCGGGGTAGGAAAACTTTAGGATTTTGCTTTGGATTTTGAGGCGAGAGGTCGTTCCCGTAGTTATATTTATTCGGGGAATGCCCCGTGAAGTTTGTAAATATTATTATCCGGGGGTATGCCCCGAAGTACTTGTGTTTGGAGGTCGGTAGTAGTATTTGTAGTTTTTCATTTTATTTTCTATTAGGCGGGGACGACCTCGAGCCTCTTGTGTGTTTATTTTGTTTCTGTGTTTTCTATCTCAATCGAATATTTTAAAAGCCAACTTGATCAAGTACGCAACCGTACTAGTTATGGGATTTGGGGAGTGCCTAACACCTTCTCCCCGAGTCAAATGAACCCCCTTACCCGAATCTCTGGTGCAGACTTAGTTTTGAAGTCTAAAGTGTTTTAAAGGAAAATTATTTAAAAAATGGTGGCCTGGCACACCGAAATTAATTGTCAGGTGGCGACTCTGAGTTAATTGTTTTTAAACACAAATTTTTGTCACTTTCAAAATTGAAAACCCTTTTCAAGCTTTTCTTTACTAAAATCCTTTTATTTATTTAATAGGGCTTAGTGGGAAAAGTTTGTTTTGGTTAAAAAAAGGGGTGTGACAGTAATTTCCCTGAAGGTACTCCAAAGGCGCACTTTGCTGGATTGAGCTTTAAATTGTACCTCCGGAGTCGTTGGAAAAACTTTCTCAAATCTCTCACATGATCAGGTTGTTTTCTGGACTTTATGATGACATCGTCCACATATACTTCAATTTCTCGATGCATCATATCGTGGAACATTGTGGTCATTGCTCTCATGTAAGTTGCCCCAGCATTCTTCAATCCAAACGGCATTACTCTGTAACAGTACGTTCCCCGAGGTGTAATGAAGGCAGTTTTCTCAACTTCTTCTTCGTCCATCAGGATCTGGTGATAACCTGCATAACAATCCACAAACGAACCGATTTCATGCTTGGCGCAATTGTCGATCAATATGTGGATGTTTGGCAATGGGAAGTCATCCTTCGGACTGGCCTTGTTGAGGTCTCTATAGTCTACACACACTCTGGTTTTTCCATCTTTCTTCGGGACCGGCACAACATTTGCCAACCAGGTGGGGTACTTGGTAACTCTTATGACCTTTGCCTCAAATTGCTTGTTCACCTCTTCTTTTATCTTTACACTAATGTCCGTTTTGAATTTCCTCAACTTCTGCTTCACCGGCCGGCATTCAGAATAGATAGGCAACTTGTGTACCACCAAATCGGTGCTAAGTCCGGGCATGTCATCATAGGACCAGGCAAAGATGTCCTTAAATTCATGTAACAACCTTATCAATTCATCCCTGAGGGGCGCCTCCAAATGTACACTAATCTTTGTTTCTCGGACATCATCTTCGCTCCCTAAATTTACAGATTCCGTATCACTCAGATTCGGTTTGGGTTTTTCCTCGTATTGTTTCATGTCCTTACTTATTTCCTCCAGGGCTTCCTCATCCTCACATTCTATTTCACTATCTTCCCCGATTTCTTGTATAGTAACGTGATTGTCAGAACTGGGTCTAGAATCCTTCACGCATGACATGGCATTGGAATCAACACATGCAAAACTGTACAAAAGGAAAAATAAAGAAAAATAAGGCAAAAGTGAAGAAAAGGAAAACTGCATTTCATTGATAAAAGAACGAACAATGTTCGGGATACATGGTGATTTTCTTTTCATGAGGGGAATGGGAAAATTATAAAAATAATAACTTTTGGGAAAGCAATGATGAAATTTTGGAGCTAACTACCAAGACTCCTTCCTTATAGGGAAAGGAGTAGCTTCCCAATTGTTCAACATGATTTCAGGTCCCACAAACTGCACATCCATTTTGCTTGTGCCTTCCCCTGCTTCAATCGTATTCACCTCCCAAAACATCTTCTCAAAACCCAGCGTTTCTTCATCAAGTTGGGTCTCAATGCACTTTGTCGCAGCAGATGGCTGATATTTTGTACCAGGCCTGATGAAGGTGTCGGATAATTTGGGTATGGGTTTGGGCAAGGTCCAGTTCTTTTTGCCTTTAGAGGCTCTTTGGATGTCGGCAAAGGTGGGTTTGAACCCTAAGCCGAATGTACCTTTGTTTTCCGAAAGCTGAACTGGTTGAATGACTCCCTGCAGTGTTTTGCCTAATCCCCTCCCCGGTGCAAATCCGTTTCTCAGCATTTCTCTGGCCACCATCACAGCAGTTGGTGCCATCATAGGGATTGGCAACTTCTCCCCTTCAGCAATTCTGTTCACCACAATAGCATCCGTCACTTGGTAGACCCAAGGACCTCTATCCCCGTCAGTATCATCAAACGGTGTCACCACATTACAAGCATTTTCCTCCCCATGTACTACAATCTCTTGCTGTTCCCACTCAAACTTGACCATCTGGTGTAGAGAAGATGGTACTGCCTTGGCCGCATGGATCCAGGGTCGGCCTAACAACAAGTTATATGACACAACAATGTCGAGCACCTGGAATTCCATAGTAAAATCAACAGGACCGATGGTCACCTCCAGAATAATATCTCCCAATGTGTTTTTACCTCCGCCGTCAAACCCTCTCACGTTGATACTGTTCTTCCGGATTCTGTCCGGGCTGATGTTCAGCTTCCCTAAAGTTGACAGCGGGCAAATGTTAGCGCTTGATCCGTTGTCAATCAATACCCTGGTCACTACTGACTCTTCACTTTTTACCGTAAGGTACAATGCCTTATTGTGCTCAGTTCCCTCCACCGGCAGCTCCTTATCAGAGAATGTGATCCTGTTAGATTCGAAAATTTTGTTGGTAATCTTTTCCAAATGGCAAACTGAAATTTTTTCCGGAACATGAGCCTCATTTAGAATCTTCATAAGAACCTTCCGGTGTTCTTCTGAATGTATTAGCAAAGATAGCAGAGAGATCTGGGCAGGGGTCTTTCTCAACTGCTCAACCACTGAGTACTATTGTGACTTCATCTTCTTAAGGAATTCCTCTGCTTCCTCCTCTGACACTGGTTTCTTCAATTGGCTCTCTTTCACCGCTTTTATCTTTCTCAGTTCCTCTGGAGCAAAGCATCTTCTAGACCGGGTGAGTCCATGCGTTTCATTAATTTCACCAGAAATCTCTTTTCCTTTATAAACCACTGATACCTTGTTATAGTTCCAAGGTACAGTCTTTGTACTCACCACCGGCATTTGCACTACCAACTTTATAATTACTGGCTCTGTACTTGCGCCCTTCACAGTCACAATCGTCTTTGCGCCTGGCACTACCACTTTTAAACCTCCCACCACTACTGGCTTTGGTTTCTCAACAATCGCTTTCTCCTTCACAACTTCCTTTTCTAACTTGCCACTCGACTTTATCATCATCACGACCTGAGATGGTTTTTGACTGCCATCACCCTGCACTAATTCTATCATATGTGTTTCGTGGTGATTTGGCAGCGGATTCTGGGTAATGTTCGGGGCTTCGGGAGCCTGTACTTCAATTCTTCTTTCATCAATGAGATCCTGAATGGCATTCTTCAACTGCCAACATTTTTCGGTATCATGGCCCAATGTCCCCGAGCAGTATTCACACCTAACAGAAGGATCAAGGTTTTTCGGGGGTGGGTTTGGAACTTTAGGTGCAACCGGACTTAGCATCCCCAACTCTTTCAATCTATGATAAAGGCTGGTATATGATTCTCCCAGTGGGTTGAATGTTTTCCTTGCCTTGTTTCTCCACTCTGAGTCAGGCCTGGGCCTGTTTTGGTTTCTGTACGGTTTAGAGGTTGGGTATGTGTTTTGGGTGTGGTAAACATTGTGTGGAGTTTGGGCTCTCCACACATGTGGTGGTGGCGGTGGGTAGGCTTGGGCTTGTGGGTGGTGGTAATGTGGGACTGTTGGTGGGTATGGTGGTGGTGGTGGGTTATATGGGCTTGGTGTGTTGTATGGGTTTGGCGGGTAAGATGGTGGTGGTGGATTATATGGAGTTGACGGGCTTGGTGGGTGTTGGCGGTAGGGTCTTGGTGGGTTATAATGTGGGTTGCGACTCCATGGCCTGCTTTCTACGGTTGCTACTTCTTCCTTCTTCTTCTTTCCCATCACTCCCCCGTTCCCAGTTTGTATAGCTTGATTGGTGGCCTTGATAGCCGAAAAACTCATGATTTTATTCGTTTTCAATCCTTCTTCTACAAAGCTTCCCATTTTCACAACTTCATTAAAACTCTTTCTAATTGCTGACACTAGATGACCGTAGTATGTAGGCTCCAAAGCCTGTAGAAAACAATCCACCATCTCCCCTTCTTTCATGGGTGGATCTACTCTCGCGGCCTGCTCTCTCCATCTGAAACCGTATTCCCTAAAGCTTTCCCCTGGCTTCTTCTCCATCTTGGTAAGGGATAACCTGTCGGGTATGATCTCCAAGTTGTACTGAAAGTGACTAGCAAAGGCTTGTGCTAGGTCATCCCAGACGAACCACCTTGTATGGTCTTGTCGAGTATACCATTCTAAAGCTGAGCCACTCAGACTCTGGCTGAAGTACGCCATCAATAACTCATCTCTACCTCTCGCACCTCTCATCTTGCTACAGTATCCTCTGAGATGAGCTACCGGATCCCCGTGTCCGCTATACATGTCGAACTTTGGCAACTTGAATCCCACGGGAAGCTGCACCTCAGGGAACAGACACAGGTCTTTGTAGGCTACACTCACCTGCCCTCATAGTCCTTGCATAGTGCGGAAAGCATTCTCAAGACTTTTCACTTTCCGAGCCATCTCTTCCTGCCCGGCACTTTTTGCAATCCTTTCTTCACTTGTTTCCATCATCGGAGCATGAGACTCGTGTTGTATGAAAGTTGGCTCTGGAGGGTAGTAGTGAGGGTCATGTATATGAAACATCGGTTCACTAGAGGATTTGTCCATAGCAGCGGGTGGAGGTGCTACATACACAGGAGCAACTTGTGGTATGTGAGGTGATGCTTGCTTGGCTGGAGGTGGTGGTATCTGGGAGGTGGAGGCATAGTAGTGAGGGTAATCGGGGTAGGTGGAGGATGAGTTCATTGCAGGTGGTTCAAGATTAGGATTGGCTGGAGGGACATATGCGGGGTTGGCAGGGTAGGCTGGTAGTGGTTGACCTCTAGACCAGGCCTGGTACATCTCGGCCATCTGCTGCCTCAGCTTGTACATTTCTTCCTTCATTCCTGCCACATCCACGATCTCTTCTTCGTGAGCAGGATCCACAATAGTTGCCTCAATTTCCTGGGACACAGCCTTTGTCATCTTTTTGTATCTGGTGTTGTATGGGTGGGTAGCCAGAATGCCAGTTGCCTAGAGAATCTGAACTCACAAGCATCAACACCCGTTAGTTGTTAGCGCATGAATAAGATGCAACGACTTTAAAAACAAACACATTTGCTCGAGTCGTTATGCATCATCCCGGCCGCTGCTTATTTGGACCAATCGCCTTTCTCTTTTTCCGCTCTTTTTCTTTTCTTTCTTTTTCTTTCTTCCTCTCTTCTTTCTTTTCTTTTCTCTTTTTCTTTTCTTTTCTTCCTTTTCTCTTTTCTTGCTTTTTTCTTGCTTTCTCTTTTTCCTTTTTTCTTGCTTTTTCTTTTCATCTCTTTTTCCTTGTCGTTTTCATGATTACGTTCCTATTTATTTGCCTAGCGGATTTAAAGGAAATGACATAAAGCAAAAGAATTGATAACAACACTTGTTTTTTCATTGATAATTCAAAACATTGATTACAAGGTGATGTTTTAAAAGAAAAATAAAAGATGATGCATGCCCTAAGAGTACATTAATGCACCTAGTGCCCGCGAGGCATCGTTCGGCCTTGCCGCGGGCCTATATGCTAATCCCCTTTGAAGCCTATCTAGGTCGGCCATGACTTGTTGTACAAAGAACTTCACTGCAGATACAAAAGTCCTTCGAGACATATCTTCACAAAGCTGAGTCTTCCGGGTGATGTATTGGGCAATGCGAACAACCTTTTCTCTAATGACCCCTTTTTCTTGCAATAAACGGCTTATTTGTTGAGTGCGAGCATCCAAGGTATGTTGGTTGTCCTTTTGCACTTGTTGCAGCTCCAATTCTAATCTAGCCATAGTCGTGTAGCAGTGCTCTCTTTCTTCTTCAAGATCTTTGATAATCTTGTTACTCTTGACCGTGGCTGAAATTATTTTCTTTCTAAGTTGAGCTACTTCAAAATCGTGCTTGTCTTGTAGTTGCCGAACCAACTTGGCTCTTTCCTCAGCATCTTTGTACATTTGCTTCCGTGCCCTGCCTAGCTCTTTTTCAGCTACGTCCAAATCAAAGCTATAGTCATTTACTTTCCGCCGGAGAATCTCAATTAACTTTTCATCTCGGGCTGAACGAACCGGGGTCTCGGATGCAATTTTCATTTGAGCTATTTGAGCCTTCAACATATCATTTTCTTTTTTCAGCTGTTTCTTTTCCACTTCATCGGATGCTGCTTGTAAGCCACTCTCGAAATGAAGACTTCTCAGTTTATCCTCTAACAGACTGATTTTGGCCTTGTATTCCTTTTCCTTGGCCACCCATTTCTGATTTTCCTCGGATTGCTCTATCATGTCTTGCAAGTGAGGTCTCTTTGAAAGACGTTCGTGTTCAACCCCTCGTCGGTACCATGTGGAGTATCCAGATGATATCTCCCCTTTTGCTCTATTTGGCACACAAGTATCAATCTTCAGATTTTGGCATTCATTCCAGATTTGCCGGATTTTTGCTTCCGGGAATTGCCCGTCTGGACCAATCTCCACAGCTTGCACACTGAGATCCCCATCTCTCGGAATAATCTGACACCGACCCAACTGTCGCAAGGCTCTGTATGGGGCATAAGGTTGTATACTCTTCAAACCCATGATCAAAAACGGCGATCCCTCCGTTGGCATGTATATTACCTTGTCAAGAGGTAACCAATCATACGTCCAATCGATTTGACCGTCAGTTAGTGATCGAAGATACCCAATCCAACCTTGGACTCCCTCTGGCAACTTTACTTCTTTTGTCCTCGTATTGAACTCTTCCAAACATGTTCGTTCGGCCGAACCATAGCTCGAGAACGAAGGATGGTGGCATAGATGCTCAATTAGCCAGATTTGCAAAATCAAGTTACACCCTTCGAAGAAACTAGCCCCTGCTTTGCACGCAGTCAGAGCACGGTAGATGTCCGCCACAATCATTGGGGCCAGAGTACAGTTATCTTGTACTATCAGTATGGTAGCTATCCCGGCAACTTTTATATTGATATGTCCATCTTTCCTCGGGAATACGATAACTCCGAGAAATGCTACCAAAAATGCGAACCTCCGGTGTTCCTCCCATTTCGCTCGGTTGGACTTACAGCATAACTTGTTGGTAAGATCATTGAAACCCCCAACGTGTCCAAACCTATTGTAGATGAATCTTAAAGAACAAAACCCGTTGACCAGATCTTCATTATGAACATTCCGCGCGATTCTCAAAGAGTCGAGGAAGCGATGTACTGTTACCGTCCTCGGAGATACCGGGTATTTTCCTTTCAGCGGGACCTCAGTCTTCCCGATGTAGAAGGCAATCTCCTCCAAAGTTGGGGTAAGTTCAAAATCTAGGAAATGAAATACGTTGTGTGCCGAATCCCAAAACGTGACCAACGCTCTAACCACATCACCTCGAGGAACCATGTCTAGTAACCCCGTAAGGCCTTTTAAGTACTTTTTGACCCAGTCTTGACCATCGGATCCCATGTCCTGCCACCATAATCTCAGCTCCCAAGGGGATTTTATTTAGGGAAAAGTGTTCATTCATCATCGTGCTCGTCCTGCACATTTATTAAGGTGATTTTATTTAGAAGAAAGAAAAATCTTTTTTCAATGCAAGTTTTCAATTTTTGAAGGAAAGAAAAGAAAATGACTTTCGAAGTGGCCATTTTTGCCAAAACAGCCTTCCGTCGTCCTTTCGGAACATTCGGCCATTTCCAAAAATAGCAATCACCTCGATTATATGAAAAGAAAATCTTTTTTGGTCTTTTTCTAAAAGTGTGGTTGGACCCGTTTAAGGGTTGCCTGCGTATCCCACCTAATGGCGAGAATCAAACCTGCGTAGTTCGGTCAGATTATTTGACCAATTATTTCAAAAAATGTTCCACCTTTTCTTTTTCCAATTTTCAATTTTTTCGGGTACCTATTTCTTACAAACCTTATTTTCCTCTCTCTCTCTTTTTCTTTTTCAACCATTTTTCTATCCTCGGGATTTCCGCCGGTCCGCATGACGATCAAGGACAATAAAATGCAACACATAACATGCTCGGTCTTTTCAATACCGGGTCACCTGTCCTAGACGGACCCAACCCCTGTGTTGAGTCCTCTAAGTCAAATATGATGCAAATAATCGTCCTAGACCTATGTTTAAAATCTTACGGTTTCATGGATTGCTAGACCGTGTACCCGAGCGGACAACTCGAATCGAGGAGGGGGCTACGTACCGGTGACCCGCGGAGTCAATCGGCTTTGTAACTTATCCGGCCTCTGTTTTCTTAATTTAAGGTGACTTTAACGGAAAGGGGAGTCTCAACCAGTAAGCACATCCCCGGGGGAGAAGAGAGAAGGGTTTTCGGCACAGTTTTATATATACAGTTCACATAATATCAAAAGCGATAAAGCACATAGCATGTTGTTCAAATCACATAATGAAGTCAAACAAAAACGCGAACGGCAGTCCTAAAGAGCTCGAGTTCTTAAACCCTGAAATCGAAATTCAGGGTTGGTTCCCCAGCAGAGTCGCCAGAGCTGTCACACCTCCTTTTTACTACCCCAACACACTTATAGCGTATAAATACACTTGTAGGGTATACCCCGACGCTCAATTACCCGAAACGGATAAAATAGCGTAAGGGAAGGAGTTTTTCCAATTAAAGGACAATCGGTTCGGGATTTTATTAGAGATTAATCAGAGTCGCCACTTGGGAATGACAATGGTGTCCCAAGTCACCGGTTAATCCCGAATCCGAGGAATTTTGACTCTTATAAATGTCCGCGAAGCAGAGATCCGGATAAGGAACTCTGTTAACCCGGGAGAAGGTGTTAGGCACTCCCGGATTCCGTGGTTTTAGCACGGTCGCTCCACTGTCGTTCTTGACTTTTGTTTGACTCAATTATAAGTTTTAACAACATAATGTGCTTTTACGTTAAATATTATTTCTTAGGAATTTGCGGTATCGCGAAAAACACGCCTCGAGTCATACCGCAACCAGTACGCCTATGACTTTTGGTGTATTTCGGCATTACCGAGATTTGGATTTGAGTCGCACCAAGTGCACACTCGTTCATAGGAAAGTATATTAAGATCGTGCCTTAAGATAGTCTATATCGGCTTTTAACTTTGGGAGAGGCTATGGAATTCACTATTAGCCTCTCCAATTTAACTATATCATCTTATCACTAAATGGGGGCCCCACTTGTTATTCGGGTGAGGCTCGTCGCAATTTAATTTTAAAGTGGTCCTATTTTATTCAACTACATTCGCTATATATTGTTTTTACCTTATTCGTATTGCTAACGCTATAATAATCCAGGCCTGTCGAGTTCATGTTATTGATTGGGCCTAGTCTTCTCTTCTGCTTTCCTTGCCGAGCTTTCAATCTGCCCAGGCCTTAAAGGCCCAAGCCGTTACCGGGTTTCCATTTTTTGCCAAGCCAGTCGATTCTATATTATATTTCGGGCCCAAATTGAGAGTTAGGCCCAAATTAGGCGAAAATACTAAAGACAAGCATAAACAATGAACTCATAGTAATCAAACATAGAAGAACAAAATTTAACTACTCTCTTATTAATCAAAAGGCAAAATAACTGTACAAAAATATCAATGCTAACTCTGAATTACATCTAAAGTACACAAAAAGCTTAGTTCACTAATTCTCTGGTCTCAACTCTTACTAATGAATGCAACGATCATTTCAGCTTTTTACTAGTTGAAAACTTATGAAGCTAACTGTGTGAGAAGACTATTTACATACAAGATGGGTAATTTACAATTATGTTGCTAACCTACTGATTTTAATACAGATTTAAACCTATTTGATAATTTCTAAACTAGTCTCAACTACTCAATCAACTCTGGTCAATTGACTTTAAAACATACTAATTACAAAAATTCTTAGTCTGGATTACTGAATCATAACAGCTTAAGTGTCTATCTTCAAAACGATTCGAAGTTTAATCATAACTATACAATGAGTGAATGAATCAAATACTTATGCATACTTAACGCTACTGATTTTCTCATGACTTATTTATTACTAGATTATTAACCCAATACCGAATGAATCATGGCTTGAACTAACAATTTCTCTTTAAATACCTATTTATACCTAAACGCAGATCCGCGAAATGTAATTAACTATACTGTCATGTTTTATGAAATTAATGCGAACTAGTGATTATTAGTCTTGCAAGTATTATGAATTAACTTATGTTTTAGAGCCTTTACCTAATTAAACTAAGTAATAAGCTATCTACACTATATTACTACTATACTACTGCTACTACTAAGTTATTACATCTCTTGTGTTTATTGCATTTTTCTACTACTACAGACTACTATAATAATCAATTTACAAATCAAACTAACATTATTAAATTACAATCTACATAGCAGTATATATCAAACTGGATCTTCATTTATATCTGAACAAATTGATTACAGCTTCAATTGATAAAATGGGTACCTGGATCAACAAGTAGAAAAGCCAATGAGTTCTAAGGGAGAGGCAGATAAGTAACAGCAGTAAACCCAAACAGCCAATGCAACAGTGATCGAGGATCCACAAAGCAATAACCACAGCAAAATGATAGATAACCCAGCAACAACACAAAAGTAACAGTCCAGGCAAATGACCAAGCAAAGAAGACCAATGAACCAGCTTGAAATCTCTACTCGAAAATTCCCAGAAATACCTCTGTTATCTTCATATTTTTGTTCTGAAATTTTGTATCAATTTTAGCTTAAGTGTATTTCCAGATTTTCTGAGAATTCGAACCCTTTTCAGCCCTTTTTAAGAGGTATATATAGTTATCTTTTAGGGCTGAAGACTTGGGGAGGAAGTATGGGATTAATCCCACTTCTCCCCCTTCTAAAATTATGAATTATACACTTTAGCCCCAATTTCTGTTAACAGAAATCCTTCCAGCATGTGTTGGAAGGTTCTAAAGATTCCTTTTAGGGATTTTTACTAGTTTGACCTTAGGGGTTTGAGATTTTTACAGATTTCCCTTTTAGGGAGACCATTATACCCTTGAATCTCTGCAAAATTGTAGAAATCAGAGGTACAAAGGACTCCCTTACCCTCTTAGGTTCTAACTATTTACTATTTCACCTTTTTAATTCCCAATTGTGCCCCTAAGGGCACTGCTTATTTACTAGCTTACCTAGGTTAAATTTCAGCATCCTTTGAACCTATTTAACTAATAGCCAGCCCTGGCATTAGTATTTAAGGGCTGGCCAGATTTATTTTAAGGGACTATTTCAATTTTAGCCACTTCTGGATCTATTTCAGTTAATTAACACTAAGTTATTTCAAATTTAAGCTAATTGCAGGCATAGCCTGCTTTATTATTAAAGCAACTCTTTAAAATCTAGCCAGTCTCAAGTTGAGACTTAGCTTTGGCTATTAAAGCCAATCACTGAACATTTGGGCCCAAAACCATTTGTAGGTTTGGCCATTTTTTATGTTCAGGGCTCTAAAGAGAGCCTGGGCTAGTCTGCATTTGCAGACATAGCCATTTTGCACAACCAGCCACTTTTAAAGTGGATTGTGTGTTAGGGCTTTATAGAATAGGTCAACCCTTTGCAAGGTTGACCATTCTAACAGCCTATTTTTTGTTATTTTTTTAAGTTTTTTATCCTATTTAAAAACTAGCCATTTTCATGGAACCTAATGCTAACAGCTATAACCAATCCACCTAAGGTTTAAATGATCAATCAGACATTCATAAGAAGCCAAATCTAGCAAAACTTAAGCATTCTTAACATGAATTGCATACAGAAGCACATATGATCCAAGAAACATGCATTAACCAACTCAAATTCAGAGAGAACAGTAGATATGGTTGAATTTTAGTCAACTAACTCATTCTATCGGATTGTATGTGATGCAGTGTGAATTCATGTCAATTCATACCTAGTTATTACCAATTCAAGTCATATAAAAGTTTGATCAATTTCAGAACCTTTAGAATTCATAGCACAATTACACACATAAGCACAAGCTTTCATAAGCAGTCAACACAGCCCAGATTAACAGAGATGACAATTAGGATCCAATTTCAAACTCAAACCTAGAATCATGATAAACCAATGAAACAGGGAAAGCATGAGACTAAAGCCAAACATGTGAAGAATCCTAGTCATGCTTTCAATATGAATCAGGAACTAACAGTCAATAGGTCAAAGAAAGATGAGATATTTGAACTTAGAGTAAAGAACCATGGGATTAACATGACAAATAACAGGATCTCAACATAACAGGCTAAAGATGAGCCAGCTAAGAAGCCTTAAGACTAATTATCAGAGAAACTTGCACAGAGATATGAAATAAACTATAGAATCATGGGAACATAATCAACCAGAGCCAAATCATGGACAAATCGTTAATCAGAAAAGGAGATGAAACAGATACAAAAATCCGATAACTAACATATTGAGAAGAACTAGTTGAGATTTAGAAGGAAAACAGATTAACATGTGAGGATGTACAAGACCAATTGTAGCAATAGAAGACAAGCAGAAAGACAAGAAATATAGAATAAAACCGAACAAACCCTAAACTAACATGCTAGACACACGATCAAAGAAAGCATGCAAAGCAAACAAACAAAGAACAAATGAGTAAAGAAAAAAACACAGAGGGAATATGGCACTTAGCTTAGCGGGGTCTGTCCCCCAAGCTTTCCTAAATCCCCCTTTTTATTTTCTTCATTCTCTCTCACGAGCTCTCCTTCTTTATTCTTTCACTTTTTTTTTAATCTCTTTTTTCTGAATTTCTTTCTGTTTTCGACTGTTTGGCTTCAAGACGAAGCCTTTTGGGTCTCTGAGTTTGTGGGAGTGTTTGGGGATGGTAAAAGACGGGGTCTTGGATGGTTTTAGTTTTGGGGGTCGCCGGAGTTAGGGTTCCGACGACCCTTTTTGGGATATTCGAAGCGATTGGGGTAGATTCGAGGGGAACCGGTGGTATAGGGATGTAGATCAGACCAAGGCGGTCTGATTGGCATTGGTTTGAGACGATGGTTCGTTCTTTGGTGGTCACCGGCGTAGATTCCGGTGACCGGGACTTATGGAGAAGGGGAGTTCTTGGGGGCTTTTTGATGGAGAAGAAGAAATAGAAGACGGAGAAGACGAGAGGGGAGTCAAAAAAGGCCGGCGACCACCGTGGAGGGTGGTGGCCGCCATGGCCGAGTAAGGTTTGTGAGGGCTGAAGAAGACGAAGTGGGAGAGGGGTAAAGGGCGGCTATCTCTAGGGTTTGAATTTGGCCAAAATGAGACGGCTGTTCGGACACAAGCCTTTTATAGGCGGAATGTCCCATGTAATCTAGGCCGTCCGATGGATGAAGATCAACAGCTCAGGAAAGCGTTACTTAAACGACGTTGTGTCGTTACTAATGGGAATAAAATCAAGACCTTTAGATCAATCCGAACGAACGGCTCAGATTCGATCTCCCATTTCACTTAATTAATTAAATCCGCCCCTCTTCTCAACCGTTGGATCTAGCTTGATTGAACGGCTGAGATCACTTTTTTTATTTTAATTAACTAACTAACCTAACCATTTATTCAGGTCGTCGGATTCAACCTAATCGAACGGTGAGAAATGAATCTCACCACTCAATCTATTAGATAATGTGAGATTGATTTTCAACCGTTGGATTAAATTTGATGAACGGTTGAGATCAATTCTTCTGGTGGCCTGGTCCGGGTCTCTTGGGCTGAAGCACTTGGGCCTTTTAATTCAATACTCTTTGGCCCAAATCAAATTAACCCCCAACTATTTTTGTATTTTCTGCTTTTATTACTTTTATGTATTTTCCTTTATACTTTTTTTTTTCTTTTTTTTTTCTTTTTATGAAAAATTATAAATCCTAATTTACTACTTACTATAATTTTCTAGTATTGTTTGCAATTTTTCTGCTATTTTTTTTATTTTCCCCTACTTAAACTATTTTTGCTAGTTTTTACTTAAAATCTAACTAATTAAACTAACAAACTAATTACCTAGCCCCTTTTTTTTTTTGATTTTTCCCTAATTCCTAATTATTCAAACACATAAAATGCATTCAATTTCCAACAAGGCATGTAATTGCACTCAAAGATATATTTATTTTAATTTTGGAATTGTTTGCTCGGTGCAAAAATCATGTGCTCACAGGATGTAGAACTGCTGGAGGGTTACAAAACTCCCATGTTCAAAATGTTTGACGAAAGGTGATCCCAAGGTTCATTTGAACATACTGTGACAAGCTCGTGGGGGTCTAAAAGATGAACGGATCCGAATGAAGCCCTTCTGAGAAGTATTACCGGAGTTCCTTGTCTTGGTACATAAGCCAAAACCCTAAGAAGTGGGCCAACTAGGTGATCATGGTATCAGAATTTATGGACCTGTTCAGGTTCAATATGGAGAATGTACCATATGTCTTCTACATCCAAAATTTAAAGAAGAAGCCAACAAAGACTTTGCACGAGTATGCTACTCGGTAGAGGTCGGAAGCAGCCAAGGTCAGACCAGCACTAGAAGAAGAACAAATGAACATGTTCTTTATCAGGGCACATGACAACAAGTGAACAAGTTCTTTATCAGGGCACATGACCCACAGTATTATGAAAGGCTAATGGTCATTGAGAATCACAAGCTGTCTGATATTATCAAACTTGGAGAAAGTATTGAAGAAGGTATCAAAAGCAGAATGGTGACAAATTTCGAGGCAGTATAGGCCACGAACAAAGCATTGCAGTCAGGAGGCATATCAAAGAAAAGAGAAGTGAGGGTAGTAATGGTGGCTCAAGGCCTAAAATCTCCGGTCACATATCAAACACCGTCACTCACAGATCAAACACCTCCAACCATATACTTACCCTTATATCCTAAAAATTCTCAACCCGCCACCGCTTATCATACTTATAACACCCATCCAGCCTACTATCATTCACATTTAACTCATCTAAATTACCAGAAACCCCGACCTAACTTTTATCGCAAACCACCAAGATAATACACCTCTATTGTTGAACTTATCAACCAGTTGTACGAAAGGTTGAAGGCCACCGGTTATCCCTCCTATTCCTATTGTGGCAGTGAAGAACTTATCTCAATGGGTCAACCCAAACAAAACATGTGCATATCATTCTGGTATGAAAGGGCATACCATTGACAAGTGTCGGACGTTTAAAGTTAAGATTCAGACAGTGATTCATAACAAGGTCATACAGGCAAAGGAAACTACACCAAATATCTGCAACAATCCTCTCCCAGATCATATGGGTGATGGGGTACATGTAATAGAGACAGATGAAGAATGGGATCCTGAGGGGTCAATCGGGCTAATTCGGGAAGGTAATAATTTAAAACCGCAGTCATACTCACTCCTATTATGGTACAAATACAGCCGGTAGTCGAAGTTGAAGTTGAGGTAATGACATTGGTTCTATTTGAAGTAGAGGTAGCAGAACCTGCAGCCATACCTGTTCCATTTGAGGTAGAAGTGGCCGCACCCTTTACAGTGACAGTATCAAGCACACTTCCTTTCAATTCTAACACCATACCGTGGGATTACATTGTTGAAGCTAGGCCAAAAGTAAAAGAAAAAATTGAAGAACATGATGATGCGTAAGAAATGACCAAAACAGGAAGGATTTATACACCGGAACACTTGGTAGGATCAAGCAAGGAGGCTGCTACTAAGCAACCTGTCATTAAAACTGGACCACATAATCTCTGGAGGAAAGTACAGGCGAGGGAATACTCAGTCTCGATCATTTAAACAAAACTCCCGCCCAGACATCCATCTTGTCGCTACTACAAAATTCGGAAACACATAAGAGTGCCCTGATGAAGGTGCTAAATGAAGCTTACGTGCCCAACAACATCTCCAATGTAGAAATGGCCAACATGGTAGGGCAGGTGCTGGAAAGTCATAAGATCACCTTCTATGAGGAAGAACTACCACCTGAAAGGTTAAGCCACAATAAGGCACTACATATCACGGTATAGTTTGAAGACAAATTCATTGCAAGGGTCCTAAAAGATGGGGGCTCAAGTCTCAACATTTGTCCTTTAACTACTATGAATAGATTGGGCAAAGATTTCCATGAGATATGAACAAGAAGTATGAATGTGAAAGCCTTTGATGGGTCTCAAAGGGCCACGATTGGAGAGATCAACCTTTGCCTGCAGATGGGGCCAACCTAGTTCGATATTAAATTCCAAGTTCTTGACATATCAGCTACATACAATCTTCTATTGGTCGACCTGCTAGGGCTGTGAATTTTACACTACACCAGGCCGTGACGTTCAAGTGGAACCACCAGGAGGTAGTCATTCACAGAGACGGGAGTAACCCCATTTACACCAATCAAATTGTCCCGGTCATTGAGAATAGAAGAAGGCTGGGTGGAGAAGCTTATCATCACAATTAACATTTCAATGCACTTGAGAAGGATAAATGGTGGAGTAACAATATAGAAAGCATACTAGCATGGTCTGGGTACAAACTCAGCAAAGGGGCTTGGAAAGGATCTCCAAGGAATTGCTAAATTGATCCAGCTGAAATGTCATGGCACAACTTTCGGGCTCGGATATCAGTATACATGGCAATAATACGATGATTGGTCGCCTCCATAGTGTGGTCCTTACTACCTTCTCGAGCAACCAGTGCCACATCTGGGTCATACTTTTCACCAGGCTAATACAATATGGGGAACAACAAAGGAAGAAGCTTTAGCTGGGTTGAGGAATTTATTCCTAGAGGGTGAGGATATGCATTATAGTGCGATAATTGAGGAGGATGAGGAAGAAGGCCTCACCATTCAGACTGTGGAGAAAGGAGCCGTTCTCAGGATTTGGACTGCCATACCATCCGGGGCCCGCGAAGTCCCTAGGTATCTTGGTATTCAGCTTAATTTATTTCTATAGCCATGCTAGGCATTTCAGATGTTTTCAGTAATTTTGTTTTGAAGATGCATTTTGTTCAAAATAATTGCTCGATTCATCGATCCATAATTGTTTTGGATACTTTCAAAATTTAATCAATGCATTGTTATTTATTATTCATTATTACCTTTCACATTTTCTTTCTACGTCGTTATTATTACTTTTCCTAATAAACCAATGGCTGTGACATGTAATGAGATACTGCAACATAAGGATAGTGACTTGGAGAAATAATATGAAATACCTGAGGAAGTTGTCAGAGAGTTTGTGAACTTTGAGAATAAACCTAAGTCCAACCTGGACGAAACTGAAGCAACAAGTTTGGGAGACACCGAAACCGTCAAGGAGACTCGCGCATAAGCATTCACTTATCACTGCCAGAGAAGGAAGAATACATTCTTTTCCTGAAGGAATATGAGGATATCTTTGCATGGTTATATGATGACATGACCGGTTTGAGCACATCCATAGTGGCTTACAAATTGTCTACCAATCTAATGTGTCTGCCAGTAAAGTAGAAACTCAGAAAATTCAAACCAGACATAATCCTTAAAATCAAGGAAGAGGTCACTAAGAAAATCAAAGACAAAGTCCTCAGGGTAGTTGAGTACCCATTCTGGTTAGCCAACATTGAACCGGTTCTAATGAAAGATGGGAAACTCAGGGTGTGTGTTGACAATCGAGACTTAAACAGAGCAAGTCCTAAGGATGACTTTCCACTGCCAAATATACACAACCTGATAAAAAATTGCACCGAGCATGAACTCTAATTCTTTGTAGATTGATTCGCGGGTTATCACCAGATCTGGATGGATGAAGAAGACGCACAGAAAATAGCTTTCGTCACACCGTGAGGGCTTCTTGTTTAATATCCTTGCTAGGGGAGAAAAACTTGCTTTTTCTACCATTTACCAATACAGATATTCTTCTTGTGGCAACACAATTCATAATAAGGGTAGTGATTCTGGGAGGAAATTTTAAATGTCGGAGAATTCTATATATAAAGGACCATTCTAAATGGTCAAAAGTCTTTTCAAGATCTATTTTTAGGACCATATTAGTATTTGAGCCTAGTTGTTTTTGCATTTAAAGCATTAATTCCTGAATGATTATGGCATTATCACTAGCATGTCTACCTTTTAAAAAACTAGCCAGATAAGGACTGATAATATTTTCAAGAAAATGCTTTAATCTATTGGCTATGATTTTTGTAATAGTTTTATAGATAGTGTTACATAATCCAATAGGCCGAAAGTTCTTTAGATTGATCGCATTAGAAATTTTTGGAATAAGATATAGATAAGTATCATTAATGCCATCTGGGAGTTTACCACTTTTAGAAGCTTGATGACAAAGAGATGTCACTAAGGATTTTAGAGAATTTCAATACTTTTGAAAGAAAAAAAGATGAAGACCATCTGTTCCCGGGGATTTAAAAGTTTTAAAGGAATATATAGCATTTTTAATTTCTGATAAGGAAATGGTGTTGTATAAGGATGATAAACTAAAATCTTTGAAAGTAAGGGGGGTTAGATTTAAAGAAATTCCAGCTGGTATAGATATGGCAAGTGGTAAAAACTTGTTCAAAGTAGGAGATAACATGATCCATAAGTTTTGATGGATCATCTAATCGAGTTTCCTTCCCAATCTTTGAAAAAATTAATCTTGTTTTTTCTTCTATTATTAGTGGCACATATGTGGAAGAATTTTGAGTTGGTGCCACCTTCATTAAGACAATTAATTCTAGATTGGAGTTTCCAATAACTTCCTCTAATTTAAGGAAGTTGTTATAATCAGACTTAAGAGAAATTTCTAAATCGTTGAGGTAAAGGCTAAAACCATAAGAGGTTGACTTTTGAATACTGTTTAGTCTAGCTAGGATTCGTTTTTTTTTAAAATAGATCACCAAAAGTATTTTTTTAATCTATAATACGCCTTTTAAAGACCATTGAAGCTTCTACGAAGGTCGTACCGAGCCAAGTTTCTTTTACTATATTACCAAATTACGGATAATACCCGAAGGTTTCAATTCTAAAGGGTTTAGGAAGGGAGTTGAATGTTTTGGGAATTAGTTCTAGGAGAATTGGATTATGGTCAGAGTGGGTTAGACAAGTGAATTATTGAAGCCTTAGGAAAGATGTTCAACCAAGATTCATTATGTGATGACCCAAAATGTTATCTTTCATTTTAGAATCTATTTTTGTATTCTGGGACCTTAAAAATCTCCTTTTATCTCTTCTCAATTTGCGTGCATAGTATGTACATGATACCGGAAAGCTTTTGTGTGAAAATTTTAAATAATAATGATTTTTGGCTTAAAATAGGATTTTAGTTTACTTCAGTCAGTATTTTGGGTAAATGGACTTGGACCCGTGTTATGATCGTCTCGGAGGGCTTGTAGTAAAATATGGGACTCGGACATATGCTCGAAATCGTATTCCAAGTTCCTAGCCTGAGGAATAAAATTTTGAAGAAAATTATTTGCTGGAAAGTATAATGTTTTTAGAAATTGAATAGTGTTTGAACTTGATTGTATTGGGCCCGTATTTTAGTTCCAGAGCCCAGAACATGTCTGTTGTAATATTTAAGTCATATCTGTGAAATTTGGTAAAACGGAAGAGATCTGACGTAATTCGGACCTTTGGTTGAAAAGTTAGAAATTTTGAACCATCTTGGAAATTCATGAGTTTTGGTGTTAAATTTGTTGTTTAAAATGTTATTTTGGCGATTTGATCGCATGAGCAAGTCTGTATGATTTGCTTAGACCTGTATGCAGTTTTGGTTTAGAGCCTTGAGGGATCAGATGAGTTTAAGATAGGCTTCGGGGGGTTTTAGACTTGGTAAAAAAAATGTTGGAGGTTAAGTTCTATTACAGAGCCTCTAATATTGCAATTGCGAGATCAATCCTCGTATTTGCAACCACTGTTGAGCTTGAATTTGCATCATACTCCTCGCAATTGTGAAGAGTAGCTGTGGAGGCCAGTGTTCGCGAACAGCTCTTTGCATTTGCGAAGAAGTCAAGCTAGAGGGGGCGGGGGGGTTATCACAATTGCGACTAAAAGATTTCCTTTTGCAATGTTAGGTCAGGCCAAGCTTCACATTTGCAAAGCCTTGGTCGTATTTGCGAACCTGGGATCATAGATGCAATACCTCCAATGGGAAAAAACATCACTTAGTTGGAATTTTGAACTCATTTCTCAAATTTCCGAATCCTAAACCTCCCTAGGAAATTTTTTAAACACCCAAACTTCTCCAAATCATTGGTAAGTGATCTCTAACTAATTACTTTCTATCCCTTTCAACTTTTAACAAGATTTCAACCAAGAATCTTGAGTTTTCATGATAGAAGTTGTCATTTTTGGGTAGAACTTAGGAATTTTGAATTTTGGGGATTAGACCTCAATTTGGGGTTGGATTCAAAACTAATAATATATCTGGGCTTAGAGGGAACGAGTAATTGGGTTTTGGTCCGAACTTCGAGTTTTGACCAAGCGGGCCTATGGTCGACTTTTGACTTTTTGGGAAAAATATTGGGAAATCTTTGATTATGCATTGAAATTGGTTTCTTTAGCATTTATTGATGTTATTAAGTTAATTATGGCTAGATACGAGTGAATTGATGGTAAAATTGAGAGGTAAAGCGGTGACTGAGCTGTGAAATACCGTTGGTTTGAGGTTAGTGGCTTTTCTAACCTTGTGTGGGGGAACTCCCCTTAGGATTTGGTACTGCTGTTATATGAGTGCCGTGTACTTGAGATGACGAGTGCGTGGACGTGATAATTGTTGAAAAACCCCATTTTCATTAAGTAAATATCTATGTTTTTCTTATAATTGAGCAATACTTGTACTTGAAGCCTCTTGTTTAGTTTAGGAAAAGTATGCCTATGTGATCTAATTGGCTTACCTGTTTTAATTGCTTACTTATATTCTGTGCATCATGTTTAGAGTTGAACCTTCTATTTATTCTTGAATAGAATTATAGACTCTTTCTTGATTCTATCGTGTGTTTACTTTTGGTCTACGAGATGATGTCCTGGGAGATCCCCCCTGCATGTTTACTTTGGGATAACAGATCGATATTTCGGGAGATCACCCGAAAATTTATGTTTGGGACTAGGGGACGACATTCTGGGAGATCATCTGGATATTTACATATAGGACTACAGGATGATATCCTGGGAGATCCCCTGATGCTATCTCTGTGTGCTGAGTTACATTCTTTCTATGATTTTATTTCATTATCGACGATTTTTATCTTATTTATCTTGTCGCATTATAAGCTGATTTATCTTGCGTTATATATAACTAGTATGGCCCTGACCTTCCTCATCACTACTCGGCCGAGGATAGGCTTGGAACTTACTGGGTATCGTTGTGGTGTACTCATGCCCTTTCTTGCATATGTTTTTTGTGTGCAGATCCAGGTTCTTCGGCTAAGACTTACTATCAGTGAGGTGAGGCGTTCTTCAGAGACTTTGATGTATAATTGCCGCGTTCACAAACCAGGGAGTCCCTCTCTATTATCCCTTTTAGCTATAGATTTTGTGTACTTTCTTTTGATTAGAAAATATGGAGTTAGAACGTTTTGTAGTATCTATAGCTTGTGATTTCATGAGATTCCGGGTTTTGGGAGTTGATTTAATTTTGAGAGTCTGTATTTTTATATGCCGAATGGCATCTTAAATGTTTTTATTATGTTTTATTCGCAGTTTTTGCTAGTTTCGTATTTCATTTTCTTTTCTGTAATTTGTTAGGCTTACCTAGTCGTGGAGACTAGGTGCTGTCACGACATTTCACGAAGGGAGAACTTGGGTCGTGATAAGTTGGTATCATAAATCTAGGTTTATAGGAGTCATGAATCGTAAGCTGGTTTATTAGAGTCTCTCAAATCGGTACAGATACATCTGTACTTATTTACGAGAAGCTATGTAACTGTTAGGAACAGTTCCACTTCATTTGATTTCCTTGTCGTGCGAGATTTTTGATATCAAAATTCTAAACCTCTATCTTTTATTCTCTCATAGATGGTAAGGACACGAGCTACCAGAGGTGACCAGGCACTCGTGCCCCCTGCTAGAGATTTTAGAGGTTGAGGCTGGGGTAGATGCCAAGGACACGCACATGGTGCAGCTAGAGCACCGACATGAGGTGTTACAGAGGAGCCACCGGCAGCTCTAGCCAGAGTCCAGACGCCTGATATGCCTACTTTTACTACTACACTAGCGCTGTAGGATACTCTTGCCCAGTTCATGACTATGTACACCACTCTAGCTCAGATAGGATTGCTTCCCCTTGCTGCATCCATGTCATAGGCTGGGGGAGGAGTACAGACTCCCGCCACCCGCACTTCTGAGCAATGAGTACCGATCGAGTAGGTCCTAGAGGTTATACCGGTACCGCCTATAGCCCGAGTTCAACCCAAGGATGGGGCAGTAGCTTTAGAGGATGAGCAAAGGAGGCTTGAAAGGTTCAAGAAGTACCAACATCCTACATTCAATGACCTTGCATTGGAGGATGCCCAAGGATTTTCCGAGAAGTACTAGCATATCCTCTGTACCATGGGTATATTAGAATCGAGTGGGGTTTTTTTCACTACTTTGTAGCTTTGTGGTGACACCTATCAGTGACAGCGTATTTATGAGTTGGACAGCCCAGCTGAGGTAGCTTCCCTGACTTGGACTCAGTTTTCAAATATGTTCCTAAGGGAGTATATCCCTCAGAGTCTCAGGGACGCTGGCGCGCACATTTTGAGCATTTACGCCGGGGTACTATGACTGTCTTAGAGTATGATATCTGTTTCACTAACTTGGCTAGGCATGTACCATCCATGGTTTCTACTATTTGCGACAGAGTTTGCTGGTTTCTAAAGGGGCTTATTCCTAGCATCAGATCCAGCATGGCCCGAGAGTTGGAGATGGATATTTCTTATCAACGGGTAGTGAGCATTGCTAGGAGAGTAGACGGTATGCATGCTCGAGAAAGAGACGAGAGGGAAGCTAAGAGGTCTAGATAGTCGGGTTATCTTTGGTACATGTGCCCCAGCTGCAGGTCATCATGGTAGGGGTTATATGAGTCGCACCGTTCATTCAACTCTTCCAGCAGCTAGTGGTATTCCAGTTCGTCTTAGACCTCAAAAGCCTTATTATGCACCTCGAGTATCAAGCGTGCCTCCTGTATGAGGTGCTTGCAGTGGTCAGTCCAGCAGACCTGGACCAAGCTAGTCACAACTATCACGTCCTCCTAGAGCATTTTTTGAGTGTCGCGAAACATACCACATGGTGAGGGATTTCCCCAAACACATGAGGGGTGCATCTTCACAAGCTTCTCAGCCACAACATGCCCCGTGGAGTTCCCAGGTGATTACAACACTAGTTGCTACCCCACCTACAAATCGTGGCCTACTCCGTACTACTAATTAAGTAGAAAGAGAGGGTCAATGCATTGTTTACCCGATATAGGGCTGGGATTGATATCCTTAGAGAACTAGAATTTAGAATCGAGTATCTATCTAGTGTAGGATTGCGTATGTGTTCCAAATTGCACTTCTAATCATTTTTGAGGTTTTTGTTTAACTTGTAATTTTATCAACTACTATGCTAATGTAAACTAGAATAAGCTAAGAGTTATAATGCTACAAGTTGTTCAAATGGTTTAAAATGCACTAGGTAGTCACTTCCACCTAGGTTGTAAATTGACGGGTACTTGAATCTATGGCACGTTTGACATATTTAGGGAGTATGATATAACCGTTACACAACTTTACCCACGCAACACCTTTCGGTGGTTCGAGTGATTTTGCCCGAATTGGATTTCGCAAGACCAATTGGGTATGCAAATTTGTACAAGCAACTAGGATTCAAGTTAGGTATTACTCTCTCGAGGTTTAACCCTTTAATTGTGGCTATCAAACTTTTGAGTACGCCCCAATTCCTTGTTGGATCAAGACTTAGGCTCTCTTTCTCAAGAAGAGCTCAAGTCAACTCAACACAAACTAGTGTTTGCAACCACTAATTCAGCTACCATGAAATTGGCCCAAATAACAAACACCTATAGTAAATTTAGCCCTAAATTACAAGAACCATCAACTGCACAAAAAAGTTGAAAATATCGAAACCACGAGCACAGCTCTTGACTGAATCTATCTGTGTAACCAAAAAACGGAAAAGAAACTATTTATATTAAGCTAACAATTTCAGACAAAAATACCCCTGTTGGGTTAGTGCGGACCGCACAAAATGGACTGTGGTCCGTACTAGGGCTTTGGACTTGACAAACAGTTTTCTGAACTTGGGCACCGTAGACCGCAGAGAATGGACTACGGCCACGAAGGCTTCTAGTGCGGTCTGCATAAAATGGACCGCGGACCGCATTGGCTTGACACTAAGAAATTGCAACTCTCCGATTCTCCTCACTGCGGACCATAGAGAATGGACTGCGGCCACGTTGATCTCAGTGCGGACCGCACGAAATGGTAGTATGGTTGCACTGCCTCTTGGC
Source organism: Nicotiana noctiflora (assembly GCA_032618575.1). Taxonomy (NCBI): domain Eukaryota; kingdom Viridiplantae; phylum Streptophyta; class Magnoliopsida; order Solanales; family Solanaceae; genus Nicotiana; species Nicotiana noctiflora. The sequence goes on from JASVEL010011908.1 coordinate 349,047, forward strand.
CTGAAAATCCACCTCTCTGAATCTCCCAGTGCTAACCGCACGGAATGTAGTGCGGCCGCACTGTCCTTATTTAGCCTGAGCTTTGTCTTGTCTTTGGCACTTGTGAAAGTTTCACTAATTTTGAGCTAATTTTTGACATCTTGTCACTTTGTTGATCAAACCTACAATCAAGCACAACTTTTGAGCCTTTTGGGACTATTTAATTTCTAATCAAAGCATAAGCAAGAAGGAGTATAAAATGCATCAAAATCCCTAGTTATCAACTCCCCAAAACTTAAGCTTTTGCTTGTCCTCAAGAAAACAAAATAAGACCCACCCCTTAAGAGAATGTCCAAGAAAATTTCATCTGTCCTAAACTCACCTCAACTAGCCTCAATTGGGACTAACAATTGCCCTCAATAGACATGAATCATTAACAGCATTATTCTTTGAAAACACCATGGATCAGGTGTGACACAAGAGAATCAAGGGTTGACTTAACACATCAAAGGACTCTTTTTATTACTTTAGTCATTGTGGAACCCAAACTCACACATCCTCAACTACTCTCCCTAAGGTAACCGTACCTTTAGAATAATGGCACTCAAAATGAGGTAAATGGAAGGTCACTTATCTCTATCAAGAAAAAGTCACAAGTCCGGCTCTAGGTACCGTATCCTTGACCCTTATGTGAGTATCCATCCACTAATGTAAGCTTCATTCAACTCATGATTATATAGGGCTTTTGTGGAGACATTGTTAAGGCTTTTGGTTCAAGGTAGGAAATGTTTGGTCTAAGTAGGTTCCATCATCCCTTAAGCACTTCTTTTGTTTCATTTGACACACTTTTACTTGACTTTTTGGGTCATTTCACTTCTTTCTAAGGGGGTAGAGAGACATACTGTCACTCTTTCTTATGCATTTCAAACCTTGTCTCTTTTTTTCAACTTTCCACACCTTTCATTCTTTGCTTTTCTTTGAATCCCTTTTTATTCTCTATTCACATTGAACATTCTTTTTGTCTTTTTGCTTTTCTTTCTTTTTCATTGCCTTTCCTTTTCTTCATTTTTGTGCCTTTTTACCACTTTGTTGCAATCCTCATCTCTCCCCACAAACTTATACTTTTGCCATATGCTAAAGGAAATATCGAGTGTAAGAGAGGGTATCATTTAGAACGGGTATAGGCTTGTATCATGGTTCTTGAAGGAAAAAGGTCTAAGGGCTAAAAAGGGTTAACTAGGGATCTTATTATTGGTTTGTTGTGGATGTGTTCAACTACCATTTGGAACAAGGAGGGCCTATAGTCATGTCTCAAGTTAAAATTCACTCAGGATTTTGCCTCAACAAACATCCAGGGCAAGTTCTAGACCAATGGCTCGGGACTTGGACTTGCATTACGAATACTCACCACACAAGATATGGGATTGTTAAAGACACACAGTCAGGGCCCTTAATGACCTTAGATAAGATTTAATCTCACAATGGTCCCGAAAAACCACTTGATAATTATCGACCAACACAAGAGTCTCAACGTCACAACTTTCACCATCCTAAACACAATAATTTGTTTTTGACCATGAGATCAAAGGAAAATGTGCTAGGCCCAAGTGAAGCTTGGCTCGAGGCACCCTGAACTACTAACTAGTAAAAAAAAAAGAAAAATGGACTTAAACCCTTAAGAAGGTTGTCACGCCATCTATCATTGGGAAGAGCCACCCGGTTCACACAACACTCCACCTTTGGAAAGAACCGTGCCATTAAGAAAACCAAAGGCTTATTGAAAATTTCAAAACAAGAAGTTACGAATCACAAATAAGAAGCTAAGAACGAAAAAATTGCAAAAATTAAAATGAATATATACAAAAGGAGATTTGTCGAATATACAATAGATGGGACGAATATCTACAATGTAACATAACCTTATATACAGATCCAAAGAAAAATAAAAGTGCGAGAAATGTAGCGAAATGTTAAAAATATATTCAAACCAAAGATGAAAAATAAAGAAAGCATAAAAAGTATCAAATATATAAAATCATCCAAATCCAAATGTGGGGCCTACCCCCTCAAATGAAAGTTGGCATTGTCCCCAATGCCAACTAACCAAAATAGAGCACCAAAAAGTTAAAAAGAAGGATATAGACTGGAGCTTGGACCTGGACAGGCTCCTAAGGTACATCTTATGGTCGACTGGAGGAAAGCTCTAGTGGGTCGGCCAACTAGATGACTGCATCATCCGCTCTAGGAATCGTCCTCCTCCTCTTGGGAGGACTCTGAGAGTGCTCTGGCTGGGGATCAGCTGCTCGTACTGGGTCCTGGAGTGGTAAATCTAAAGGCAGCTGGTCTGCCTTCAGTCTATCAACATCAGCTCTCAGCTCTTTCACGGACTCCTTGGAGGCCTATGTTTTCCTCAACTTCTTTAACTCCTTAGCAAGCTCCTTGAGAGCCTTGCCATGTGAATCAACTGCAGTACTGAGCACCTTCTGGTTGTCGAGGATTTTCTTTTGGTTTTCAAGTATCTCTTTAAGAGCATCCTCTATCGACTGGGGAACCTGTAGGGGTGGAGGTGTCGATTGAACCTCTACAATGGTAGTCAAAATGGACAACTTGGATGATTCAATCTGCATCCAGTTGTTGATACTAAGGAGTGTCTGGCTCAGTCGGTGGGCACTAATAGGATGGGCATGGGATGATGGAATCTCCAGGTCCGCTGAGGTGGAAGTAGAGGCAGCCTCATTAGGGGTCACTACCACAACCGGCTCTTCAGACTGGCCAGTTGGAGCAGTAACCATACTATTGAAATTCTTGCTCTTGGGGTTATCATCTTACTGTATGATGTACCAAGAAAATGGGGCCTTTGCTTTGACCGTTATGTCAAACAACCTCTTTTCAACCTTGAGGTATCGGAAGTACATAGTCAGAAAACTGGAGAAGGGGTAGTTTCTGTCATGCTCAGCACCCCCAATTGAAATTATTCTTGACATCACATTCCCCATATTGATTGGGTACACCGCCATAACCGAAGCCACCAAAAATGCCCGGTGAAGAGGTATGGTATTGTCATGAGTCGTGGGGTCCAACCTACTACATACGAATGTCTCCCACCCCCTTTCCTCAAAGTTGAGACTACGTCTCAGAATCTTGATGCCCACAGTCAACCAATCGGTGGTGTTACCTGGGATTGCCAAATATTGTTCTAACCAGGGACGGCCCTCCTCACCCATTTCCATCTTAGCCACGTATAGGGACTCATCCTCCTTATCAAATCCAAGGTATTAGTTGATTTATTTCTCATCAAACAACACCGTCAAGTTTCATACCTTGGTCACCTTTGTATCCTTTTTTATATGGGCCACATTGGCGTAAAATTCCTTTACCAAGTGCTCGTTGGCATCTACACAGTTAACCACAAAGTGCTCCTAGCCAACTCTCTCCCTAAACTACCTCCTCACATTGGGGTTGTGACGTAGCAAGTCTCTATCTACAAAGCTCCTCTCCGGGATCAACTTCCTCACCGGCCACCATTCCCGGAATTTATGGTATGCTATCTCGTTTACGAACCAATCATTCCACACCTCCGATTTCCTAGTCCTAGCAATACCCCCCACATGTGGTTCTCCTCCTTCCCTTACTTCTTGTTCTCTCCCAACACCTACTGCACTCTCTCCAGATAATGAAGTTATGGGAGAGGTGGAGTATTTTCCACTACCTTTACCTGAGCCCTCAAATGACCTAGAAGAAATGTTTGCTGATGATTCGGCAGTGGGGGATGCTGGAGGTGTGTGTCTTATTCTAGGCCTCTCCATCCAGTCTTCCATGTACTCTGGAACGGAGTCTAAAAAATCTCCTGTGATGGCTAATACTTACTCCCCGAGGACTGGGAAACAGCCCTATCAATAACTTTTATCAACTTTCTTGTCCTTTTAATATTTTCCCGAGCTTGGGGAGTGAGTTTTATCATTTTCTTCTTCCTTCCCCAGGAGGATTCTCCCCTGCCCGGTTGTTTAGTGATTTTACCTTGTTGTTTCACCATTGTCTGCAAACAAAATTCAATTGAACTTGTTAGTATCAGTTGTAGCAGTTAAGAACAAGGATGCAGAAGTAGGAAAGAAAAATTGCAGACAAGTTGCAAAAGTCACATAGTGTGGACAACACAAAATTAACCAGGGTCGTAGTAGGATCACCGCGGACCGTACAAAATCAACCGCGGTCTGCATAGGGGTAGGGTTCAGACTACCCAATCTTTGTATCTTGGTAGTGCGAACCACAAAGTGGTAGTATGGCCGCACTGGGTCACTGCAATCCACACAAAATTTAGTATGATGCAATGCTTCTGGTTCAACATTTAAGTATTTCATCAATACGGCACAAAATGGCAATGCAGACCACATAAAATGACCGCGATCCACACAGGGTACCCTACGGTGGCAATTACTTATGGTTTCATATATTTTGATTTTTTGTCCAATTTTCCACCTAAGTAGTGTCCCTACATGATTACCCGTTGGTTTTAACTATCTATGTCTGTTTTAATCTAAAAATTAACAACCCTAACCTACTCAATTTAAGAAAAATACAGGAAGTATATAAAAGGGAAAAATGAAAACACAAATTAAAAGGAATTAACAAAACTTAAATAATTAAAAGGCAAGTAGTTGTACTAGATGTGAGATGAAATGAAGAGTGACAAATCCACACAGTTAATTATGAGCAAAGGGATGGATGAACAGTGTTCTAGGGCTCTGAGATGCAAAGGTTCGAAAAGTGTAAAAGGTGGGCCTCAAGGACTATTTATAGAAAAATCCATGGGGCCCAGCTTACCCACGCTAGTGCGGATCACAAAAATTTGCAAGTTTGAGGAGGCAACACGATGCAGTCCGAACAAAATGGACTGAGGGCCATAGTATTCCACTGTAGACTGCACAAAATGTAGTGCGACCGCAGTGGCAAACTTCAGAGAGTTGTATTTTTACTCTTTCTTCAGTGCGATCCACACAGAATGGACTGTGGCCACACTGACAACTTCAAAGAGTTGTATTTTTACTCATTCTAGTGCAGTCCGCACAGAATGGATTATGGCCGCACTGACAACTTCAGAGACCTGCTCATTTTTTCCACTATGTCCTGCACTGCATCAACACAATCAGTAACATCTCACAACCAGTTATCCCAAAAATCAATCTTACACTATAATGAAAATCAAACAAAAAGAAGACGAAAAACACATGGGTTGCCTTCCTAGAATCGCCTGATTTAACATCGCGACATGACGCATGTTACTATCCAATCATTTGAAATGCACAAGAGCCACCACATGGCCATTATCAAACTTCCAAATAGTGTTTGACCCTGTGCCCATTCACTCTAAAAACTTCCCCACTTTTGTTCTTTAAATCAAGAGCACCAAACGGGGTCATACACACTATTTCAACTGGTCCGCTCTACATTGACTTTGGCTTTTTCGAGAACAACCTTAGTCCAGAATTGAATAAGAGCACCAAATCTCCCACCTTGAACTCCTTGCCCCGAGTATAATTGTCATAAAGCTATTTTAATTTATCCTTATATAGGGACGAACTAGAGTATGCATGTAACCTAAATTCATCATGTTCATTGAGTTTCTCCAACTAAAGATTAGCAGCTACATCCCAATCAAGATTCAACTTCTTCAAGGCCCACACGGACTTATGCTCTAACTCCACTGGTAGATGACATGCTTTCCCAAACAGCAACTGGTACGGCGACATACCAATTGGAGTCTTGTAAGCAACTCGGTAAGCCCATAGAGCATCATCCAACATTTTAGACCAATCGGTCCTATTGTCATTGACGGATTTAGACAAAATGCTCTTGATCTCCCTGTTGGACACTTCAACCTAGCCACTTTCTTGAGAATGATAAGGCATAGATACTTTATGGTGACACCATACTTGGAAAGCAAGGCATCAAAAGCTCTACTACAAAAATGTGATCCTCCATCACTAATAATTTCCCGAAAAGTTCCAAACATTTTGAGACATAATCAATCGCTACAAGAATGTAGGTATTTCCGCACGAGCTTACAAATGGGCCCATAAAATCGTTACCCCATACCTCAAAGATATCCACTTCGAGAATGGTGTTCAGAGGCATCTTATCTTTCTTGGAAATACCACCCAATCTTTGACATTGATCACACCTTTTAACGAGATCACTTGCATCTTTGAACAAGGTTGGCCAATAAAAACCACAACTCAGAACTTTTGAAGCTATCCTCGCCCCTCCATGATAGCCACCATATAGGGAGGAATGACAAGTCTCTTGGATGGTAAATTGCTCCTCTTCAGCTACACACCTCCGGATCACTCCGTCGGTGCAAATCTAGAACAAGTATGGCTTGTCCCAATAGAAGTCCAAACTATCACGTTGAGCTTCTTTCTTTGGTTAGAAGAGAGCTCACACAGGATGATGCCATCTACAAGGAAATTAGCAATTTCCACAAACCATGGCATATCACTCATCGACACAGAAAGTAGTTTCGCATTGGGAAATGCATCATTGACCTCTAGGCCATCACATGGCCTTCCTTCCTCCTCCAAGCGAGACAAATGATCCACCAATTGGTTTTCACTACCTTTCAGGTCTACAATCTCCAAATCATACTCTTGAAGTAATAAGACCCATTGCATCAGTCTAGCTTTGGAGTCTTTTTTTGTCATCAAGTATCTAAGAGTTGCATGATCTGTGTGCACTATGACTTTGGCTCCCATAAGATATGGCCGAAATTTTTCCATTGAAAACACAATAGCCAACAATTCTTTCTCAGTCACAGTGTAGTTCCTTTGAGCTTTATTCATTGTCTTTCTTGCAGAGTACACCGGATGAAACATTTTGTTCACTCTTTCACCCAGAGCTGCCCTAATTGCAACATCACTCGCGTCGCATATGAGCTCGAAAGGCAAGCTCCAATTGGGTGCGATAATGATTAGGGTGGTGGTCAACTTATGCTTGAGAAGTACAAAGGCTTTCATACATCCCTCATCAAATACAAACTTTGTATCCCTTTCTAGCAATTTACACAAAGGATTCACCACCTTCAAAAAGTCCTTGATAAATCATCGGTAGAACCCCGCTTGTCCAAGAAAACTTCTAACCTCCTTGACAGAAGTGGGGGGATGAATCCTTGAAATCACCTCATTTTTGTCTTTGTCAACCTCAATACTATGCTTTAAAATTTAATGACCCAAAACTATGCCTTCCTCTATCATGAAGTGGCATTTGTCCCAATTTAGCATAAGATTGGTGTCTTCACACTAGGCCAAAACTCTATCCAAATTGTTCACACACGCATTGAATGAATCACCTACAACACTTAAGTCATCCATGAACACCTCCAAAATATCTTCCAACATATCGGTAAAAATGGCCATCATACACCATTAGAATGTTGTCGGTGCATTGGACAACCCAAAGGGCATCCGAGAGAAAGCAAAGGTGTCATATAGACAAGTAAAGGTTGTCTTCTCCTAATCCTCGGGAGCTATCAAAATTTGATTGTGACCTGAATAACCATCCAAGAAATAATATAAGGCACGCCCAGCAAGACGATCAAGCATCTGGTCCAAGAAAGGCAATGGAAAATGATCCTTGTGGGTCATCTTGTTTAGATTGCGGTAGTCCATGCACACCCCCAATCTGGTTACTGTCTAGGTTGGAATGAGTTCTTTATTAACATTGGTCACCACGGTCATACCACACTTATTCGGCACACAATGTACCGATAAAGTCCATGAGCTGTCAGAGATATGATACATCACGCCGACATCTAACCACTTGATGAACTCCCTTTACTAAATTTCTTGCATAGCCTCGTTCAGCCTCCTTTGGTGTTCCAATGAGGGTTTTGCATCATCCTCCAAAATAATCTTGTGCATGCAAAATGCGGGGCTTATTCTTCGAATATCAGCCAAAGTCTAACCAATGGTCTTCTTCCGCTTTTTGGGAACCGCCAAAGTGGCGTCTACTTGGATGCAAGTAATACAAGAGGAGAGAATAACTGGTAAAGTTTAACTAGGGCATAAGAATTCATACCTGAGGTGTGGAGGTAATGGCTTCAACTCCAACACCGAGGGTCCCTCAATTGAAGGCTTTGTTGGAGGCGTCTATCTATTTTCAAGATCCAATTCAAAAATACAGTCTCCAAAAGGTCCTCAACATTGATCATTGCACTAGTATCATCAATTATCATAGCCGTGACAAGGTCCACAAATGAGCACACTTCGGTAAAATTGGGCTACTTCATTAATGTCACGCCCCAAATCGAGGGACATGACCGGCGCCTGACCGGGTTGCCCCAGTCAAGCGGACCTGGGTGCCTTTCATTCCCACGCGTTACCCCTGTGTTGACTGTTTCTCATTAACCAAATATATTACTAATCATAATGACCGATTTCATAATGCATAAACATAACCATGTGATTGATTCACTAACAAGTTCATAATTTATATTTACAACGCCCCATACATATACATAGGCCACAATCCCACAGTTTACATGTCTATGGAGCCTCTAAGATACAAAAAAGAGAAATACAATACTTGCCGGTAACAAGGCTCCGGCTATACCTTACAAAACCAAAATGAAGTCTAAACCGAAGTGGCAAGAACCACACAAGGCCCCGAGGAAGAAATGGGCTCACCAAAACGGGCAGTGGAAGGAGAAGGATATTACTGCCGATGAGCTGAAGTGCCTGCTACTGATCCACCTACAATCATAACACGAATGTAGCGCCCCCGGCAAAAAGGGACGTCAGTACACTTGAATTGTACTGGTATGTATGGACAAACTTTGTCCCAAGTAAACTCAAGCCATTAAATTACATCAACAATTAATTAAGCCAGCCAACCATGTTTCCACATTTTCCTTATTTCAAATAATTCTCAACACAAAGCACTTTCTACAATCAACCAATCTAACAATAACCAATCAATCACGTAAAGCACAAGTAGTCAAACAAAGGGGCAATCAGTGCCCCACAGGTTGCAAACTCTCCTGCTGTCTCCTTTCACAATTTCACATTATTGATTTTTGTATCAATTTTCAATAGCGATTTCGATCGCTTTCCATCCTTATTGCCCCCGACCACCCTTATTACCTCGGCCACCCTTATCACCCCAACCCACACCTTATTTCACCACGTTGCGGCGCGCAACACGACCCCGCCTTACGGTTGAAAACACAACAATTTCAAACAGCAGATAAGGTACTACACACAATTTCAACAAGTTCAGATAAGCAACTTACACATTGGTTCATGTTCTCAATTTCTTCTCAATTCAATATCACAACCATGTTACAATATTTCCACAATTCAAGTGTTTCATCTCTTTCCACAATAAACCAATTCTCAAGTGTTTCATTTGTTTTCCATAAGGTACCATATAGGCCATCATAGTCATTATTCACAATTCTTTTGCCAAATTAAACTCTCATTTTACATCACTCATAGCTCGACAACAAACTTTGAATATCCAACAACAACATCAAGAATTTCACACAATTTGTCAATTTAACACGAAACAAACAAACTTCACACATATAGGCGATTTCACAAGAATCAAAATTAGCCATACATACCAGTGATGATTTTTCCTCCTACTTTATGCTTACCCAAGATATCCTACTCTTGCCAACCTTGTTCTTGAAGACTCTTACTCCTACTCACTTCTTTTTACTAGAAATCAAGTTCAATAATCATGCATGAGTGTAAAAATTCTATTTTCAAAAGCTATTATATGCAAACCTCTCTTTACCCAATTTAAAACTGAAAATCAAAGAAAATAGTTAGGGTTTTTACCTTGAAAAGATTGGGGAAGTTGAATCCTTGCCCTAGGATCCCTTGGAATTAAGTAGTTGGAACCATCTTTGCAGATGAAGAACTTCTCTCTCTAAAAACCCTCTCTTCTCTCTCTAATTTTGGTGAGATGATATGATAAAATGAAGAAGAAAGGTGTTATATTAAAGAAGAGATCGGGTCAAAATGTTACAAAAATCGGGCCGGGGTCAATTATGCGGTGCACTATGCGACCGCAGAATCAACATGCGGTCCGCATAGTGACCGCGGAATGGCCTCAAAAATCACTCAAGTTCTGTTACGGAATGCGACCAATATGCGGTCCGCATACCTGATCTGCGGTCGCAAAGTGCACCGCAGATTCGTTATGCGATCGCATATCGACCGCACTTTTGACACGATTTTGGGCAACTCTCTGGAACGTTTTGCGGCAAGAATGCCGTCCGCATGTCAGGTTTGCGGTCACATTCTTGACCGCATATTTGACATTTTTCGGAAAAATTAATTCTCTACATTTTTGAAACTTAAATCACTACCAAGGGTCCGAACCGCGGCTCGCAAGCTCGCCGCGAAGAATTCTACGCATTCCTAACACATTTATTCGGACCATGACACCATAGCTACTAGGTTTTATGTACAATTATTTTACGGGGCCTTACATCCTCCCCCCCTTAAGATCATTCGTCCTCGAATGAGGATTTTGAAATAAATGAGTTTTGAAAGACATGATATGCAAGCTATCAAAATTTTGACTAACTCTTATATTTTAGAAAAATTTCGCCAGAGTTTCCTTTGTATTATGGACATATCCACTTGTCAGAGGGCCCCCGAAACACATTACCAAACAACAATACACAAATACAACACTTTTCACAACTGGTATACACTTTCTTACCTCAACGAATGCACATATTCTATCACATTGTTAGAATTGCACATAAACTAGTCACTTCAATGAATTCTTACCTTATTTAACCATTTTAACACACCATGTACACTTAACAAACCATTACCAATCTACACTTACTACTAGTTGTTTATTAAACACATAAATCTTTATAAGGCTTTCATTTATCAAGAACGGTTCAAGTGACCCAAGGTAACAACACATTTAACTCATTACAAATAAAGGAGACTTTACTAATACTAAGAGGGAAACAACTTAGGCAAGATGAGAGTTACTAGGAGTAGGAGGGTCACCTAATTTCTTCTAGGCTTGATCGAACAAATGGGGGTACTTTTCCTTCATCTCTTTTTCCGCTTCCCATGTGGCCTCCTCAACTTGTTGACTTCGCCACAATACTTTAACAGAGGCGACTTCCTTATTTCTCAACTTACGGACTTGCCTATCAAGAATGGCAACTGGAACTTCTTCATATGACAAATTTTCATTAACCTCTATAGCTTCGGCTGGCATGATGGTGGATGGATCTCCAATCACTTTCTTCAACATGGACACATGGAATACCGGATGCACTGATGACATCTCGGGAGGCAACTCTAGCCTATAAGCAACTTGACCAATCCTTTGAACGATCCGATATGGCCCGACATACCTAGGACTCAATTTCCCTTTCTTTCCGAATCGCATGACTCCCTTCATAGGAGATACCCTCAAGAACACCCAATCATCGACTTGAAACTCCAAATCCCTTCGACGAACATCTGCATAGGACTTTTGACGACTCTGTGCTATTTTCATTCTCTCCTGAATAACCTTGACCTTTTCCATAGCTTCGTACACCATATCTGGCCCTAGCAATTCCGCTTCACCTACCTCAAACCACCCGATTGGAGATCTACATCTTCTCCCGTACAATGCCTCAAACGGGGCCATTTGAATGCTAGCATGATAGATGTTATTGTAAGAAAATTCTATCAGTGGCAAGTGTTCATCCCAATTACCTTTAAAATCTAAGACACAAGCCCGCAACATATCTTCAAGCGTCTGAATGGTCCGCTCGGCCTGTCCATCGGTCCGTGGATGGAAAGTTGTGCTGAGATTTACCTGAGTTCCCAAACCTTGCTGAAACTTCTTCCAAAAGTTAGCGGTGAACTGAGCTCCGCGATCTGAGATGATAGAAAGTGGAGTACCATGAAGCCTTACTATCTCTTTGATGTACAATCTTGCATATTGCTCTGCAGTATCAGTGGACTTGACAGGCAGGAAGTGAGCTGATTTGGTGAGTCGATCTACTATCACCCATATTGAATCGAACTTACGCTGAGTGCGAGGTAACCCTACCACGAAATCCATATTGATCATCTCCCATTTCCACCTTGGTATTTCTATAAGAGCTGAGTTAATCCACCGGGTCGTTGATGCTCGGCCTTCACTTGTTGACAATTCGGACATTTAGCTACAAAGCCTGCCACATCCCTTTTCATACCGTTCCACCAATAAATCTCCTTGAGATCGTGATACATTTTCGTTGAACCAGGGTGCACGGAATACCTGGAAGTATGAGCCTCTGCCATCACTCTTTCCCGAAGCTCGTCCACATCCGGAACACATAGCCTATCTTGACACCGCAATACACCATATTCGCTGCTGAGTACAAATGCTGAGGTCTTGTCATTCATGACTGCTTCCTTCACCCGAACCAATGTTGGATCCATGAACTGTTTTTCCTTGATTTCCGCGACCAATGATGATTCTGCTCCATTATGCACCAAGATATCCCCCTCGTCTGACGCCGAAATACGAACCCCCAAACTGGCTAATTGGTAGACCTCTCGAGCCAGGGGTCTCTGATCCACACCCAAATGAGCCAAACTACCCATGGATTTCCGACTAAGAGCGTCGGCTACCACATTTGCTTTCCCTGGATGGTACAATATGTCCATATCATAGTCCTTGAGTAATTCTAACCACCGCCGTTGTCTCAGATTCAGCTCTTTCTGCTTGAACAAATACTGGAGGCTCTTGTGGTCTGAAAACACATCTACATGAACCCCATAAAGATAGTGTCGCCATATTTTCAAGGCAAACACAACAGCTGCAAGTTCCAAATCATGCGTCGGATAATTCTTCTCATGGTTCTTGAGTTGCTTGGAAGCATAAGCTATAACCTTTCCGTGCTGCATCAATACACATCCCAAACCGACTCTGGAGGCATCACAATAGACTACAAATCCCTCTCTGCCTTCTGGCAAGGCCAATACTGGTGCCGAGGTCAATCTTGACTTCAGTTCTTGGAAACTTTTCTCACATGCTTCGGACCACTGGAACTTAACTGCTTCTGCGTCAATTTAGTCAATGGGGAGGCGAGGGTTGAGAATCCCTCTACAAACCTCCGATAGTACCCTGCCAGACCCAAAAAGCTGCGAATCTCTGTCGGGGTCGTGGGTCTAGGCCAATCTTTCACTGCCGCAATCTTCCGAGGATCCACCATAATTCCCTCACTGGAAATAACATGCCCTAGAAAAGCTACGGACTCCAACCAAAACTCACATTTTGAGAACTTGGCATACAATTGATGCTGAAGAAGGGTCTGCAATGCTGCTCTGAGGTGAACGGCATGATCTTCCCTGCTCCGAGAGTAGATGAGAATATCGTCGATGAATACAATCACAAAGGAATCTAGGAATGGCTTGAAAACCCGATTCATAAGGTCCATGAAAGCTGCTGGGGCGTTGGTTAGCCCAAAAGACATGACCAAAAACTCCAAGTGACCATAACGAGTTCTGAAGGCGGTCATAGGAATATCCTGCTCCCTGATTTTCAACTGGTGGTACCCGGACCGTAAATCAATCTTTGAGAAGAACTTCGCTCCCTGCAATTGGTCAAACAGATCATCCACTCGAGGCAAAGGATATTTATTCTTGATGGTGACTTTGTTGAGCTGCCGATAATCAATACACATTCGAAGTGACCCATCTTTCTTTCTGACAAAGAGAACCGGAGCACCCCATGGTGATACACTCGGTCGTATGAACCCTTTCTCTAATAAATCCCTCAACTGCTCCTTTAACTCCCTTAACTCTGCTGGCGCCATTCTGTAAGGTGGAATGGATATTGGCTGAGTATCTGGCAATACATCAATTCCGAAATCAATCTCCCTGTCCGGCGGGATGCCTGGAAGCTCATCTGGAAACACTTCAGGAAATTCATTCACAATTGGCACGGACTCGAGGGTAGGCACCTCTGAGGTGGTGTCCGTTACCCGAACCAGGTGATAGATACACCCTTTCTTAATCATCTTCGAAGCCTTAAGGTAGGAAATAAACCTACCCCTTGGCACCACACCATTTCCTCTCCATTCAATAACTGGCTCGTTAGGGAACTCGAGCCTCATAACTCTTGTTCGACAATCAAGTTTGGCAAAGCACGAATAGAGCCAATCCATCCCCATAATTACATCAAAATCTACCATCCCAAGCTCAATAAGATCGGCTGTGGTATCACGACCACCCACCATAACAACACAATTCCTATAGACTCGTGAGGCTATAATAGAATCACCGATTGGAGTCGACACAGAGAACGGCTCATGAAGCTGTTCGGGTTCTATCCCAAAACTTGAAGCAATAAATGGAGTAACATAAGACAAGGAGGACCCCGGATCAATAAGGGCATAGCAATCAATAGTCTGAACAGACAGGATACAGATAACAACATCTGGAGAAGCCTCGGCATTCTGGCGGCCACTCAATGCATAGAATCGGCTAGGTCCACCCCTACCATGAGCTCCACCCCTAGCTGCACCACGCCCTGCTGATGCTGGAGTACGCGCTGATGATGTAGCAGTCGAAGAACCGGATGACTGAGCAGATCCCCTACCTATACCCTAACGGGGTGCACGGCAGTCCCGCTAAATGTGACCTCTCACCCCGCACCCGAAACACACTGGAAGGTCAAGGTAGCAAGTTTCTGTATGAAATCTCCCACACTTGGGGCATGTAGGTCTCCCCTGCTGCTGGGATCTCACCCCAGGATGACCAGACTGACGAGACCTCCTGCTGTCCGAACCAGGTCTCGAGTAACTGCCCTGCTGATGACTGTGCACGGATGGCGGTGCACTCGCGGAGGATTGAGCATATGACTGGGATGGCCCTGATGACCCCTTCCCTGGAAGTGATCTCCCTGAACGACCCATTGACCGGGCCCTGCTGCTACTTTCTCTTTCTGCACGAATCTTCAATTTCCTGGCCTCTGTGGCCTGAGCAAATCCCACAATCCTCCCATAGTTCATGTCTGAGTGCAAAGCGGTTGTGGCGGCCTCATTCACTACCAAAGGGCTAAGGCCCTGTACAAACCGTCGAACCCGGGCATCCATGGTCGACACTAAATGAGGAGCGTACTTGGACAACCTTACGAACTCCATGTGATACTCCCAAACACTCATACCGCCCTGTTTGAGAACCTCGAACTCAGTGGCACGGGCTGCCATTGCCTCGGCAGGCAAGAAGTGGTCCATAAATGCATCTACGAACTCATCCCATCTGGCCGGAGGGCTCCCTTCCTCACGGGAATCCTCCCACATTTCGAACCATGAACGTGCCGCTCCCTCCAGCCTGTAAGAGGCCAACTCTACCCCCTCTATATCTGTAGCCTTCATCACTCCGAGGGTCTTGTATATCTCATCAAGGAATTCCGTGGGTCGGCATACGGATCGGTGCCTAAAAATTCGGAGGGGCCGATCGCAAGAATTGATGGACTGCGGAGCCAAAGGAATCTCCTCGTCCGCTCGGAGGATGCGGGGGCATCTTGGGATCTCCGGGCACAGGCGGCCATTAGCTGTGTTAACATATGGATGGCTCCCCTAAGTTCTTCATTAGAGATACCAGAGCCCGAAGCGGGAACTGTGTCTGAGTCAGGAACACCGGCAGGAGGAATGGTAGCATCCTCTGCCGCAGCTGGAATAGGGACACTTGGGTTTTGAACAGATGGGCCAGGAAAATTCGGGACTGGTGGGTCATTCTCTCCCACGGTATCGGGTACATGATTAACAACTGCACTTGGGTCGGCATTGGCCCTAAGGCCGAGTCTAGCCTTCTTCTTAGGTGCCATATTCTGAAAATTTGGGAACAAGGCACGAATTAGACACCAGATATCTCCACATTGCACTTTACCGCACGATATAGATTAACAAAGAAGTAGGTAAATTCCTAAATGCCCGTGTAGCCCCCTACTTATATGATGTGGTCGACAACACACCTATAAGAAGGGCACTACTAGACACGGCTCCGAGACATCCTAGGACACTTTAAAACCTTAAGCTCGGATACCAAGTTTGTCACGCCCCAAATCGAGGGACATGACCGGCGCCTGACCGGGTTGCCCCAGTCAAGCGGACCTAGGTGCCTTTCATTCCCACGCGTTACCCCTGTGTTGACTGTTTCTCATTAACCAAATATATTACTAATCATAATGACCGATTTCATAATGCATAAACATAACCATGTGATTGATTCACTAACAAGTTCATAATTTATATTTACAACGCCCCATACATATACATAGGCCACAATCCCACCAGTTTACATGTCTATGGAGCCTCTAAGATACAAAAAAGAGAAATACAATACTTGCCGGTAACAAGGCTCCGGCTATACCTTACAAAACCAAAATGAAGTCTAAACCGAAGTGGCAAGAACCACACAAGGCCCCGAGGAAGAAAGGGGCTCACCAAAACGGGCAGTGGAAGGAGAAGGATATTACTGCCGATGAGCTGAAGTGCCTGCTACTGATCCACCTACAATCATGACACGAATGTAGCGCCCCCGGCAAAAGGGACGTCGGTACACTTAAATTGTACTGGTATGTATGGACAAACTTTGTCCCAAGTAAACTCAAGCCATTAAATTACATCAACAATTAATTAAGCCAGCCAACCATGTTTCCACATTTTCCTTATTTCAAATAATTCTCAACACAAAGCACTTTCTACAATCAACCAATCTAACAATAACCAATCAATCACGTAAAGCACAAGTAGTCAAACAAAGGGGCAATCAATGCCCCACAGGTTGCAAACTCTCCTGTTGTCTCCTTTCACAATTTCACATTATTGATTTTTGTATCAATTTTCAATAGCGATTTCGATCGCTTTCCATCCTTATTGCCCCTGACCACCCTTATTACCTCGGCCACCCTTATCACCCCAACCCACACCTTATTTCACCACGTTGCGGCGCGCAACACGACCCCGCCTTACAGGTTAAAACACAACAATTTCAAACAGCAGATAAGGTACTACACACAATTTCAACAAGTTCAGATAAGCAACTTACACATTGGTTCATGTTCTCAATTTCTTCTCAATTCAATATCACAACCATGTTACAATATTTCCACAATTCAAGTGTTTCATCTCTTTCCACAATAAACCAATTCTCAAGTGTTTCATTTGTTTTCCACAAGGTACCATATAGGCCATCATAGTCATTATTCACAATTCTTTTGCCAAATTAAACTCTCATTTTACATCACTCATAGCTCGACAACAAACTTTGAATATCCAACAACAACATCAAAAATTTCACACAATTTGTCAATTTAACACGAAACAAACAAACTTCACACATATAGGCGATTTCACAAGAATCAAAATTAGCCATACATACCTGGTGATGATTTTTCCTCCTACTTTATGCTTACCCAAGATATCCTACTCTTGCCAACCTTGTTCTTGAAGACTCTTACTCCTACTCACTTCTTTTTACTAGAAATCAAGTTCAATAATCATGCATGAGTGTAAAAATTCTATTTTCAAAAGCTATTATATGCAAACCTCTCTTTACCCAATTTAAAACTGAAAATCAAAGAAAATAGTTAGGGTTTTTACCTTGAAAAGATTGGGGAAGTTGAATCCTTGCCCTAGGATCCCTTGGAATTAAGTAGTTGGAACCATCTTTGCAGATGAAGAACTTCTCTCTCTAAAAACCCTCTCTTCTCTCTCTAATTTTGGTGTGATGATATGATAAAATGAAGAAGAAAGGTGTTATATTAAAGAAGAGATCGGGTCAAAATGTTACAAAAATCTGGGCCGGGGTCAATTATGCGGTGCACTATGCGACCGCAGAATCAACATGCGGTCCACATAGTGACCGCAGAATTGCCCCAAATTTTATACAGGTTCTGTTAAGGAATGCGGTCACTATGCGGACCGCATGTTGATTTTGCGGTCGCAAAAGTGCACCGCAGATTTGACATGCGATCGCATATCGACCGCACTTTTGACACGATTTTGGGCAACTCTCTGGAACGTTTTGCGGCAAGAATGCCGTCCGCATGTCAGGTTTGCGGTCACATTCTTGACCGCATATTTGACATTTTTCGGAAAAATTAATTCTCTACATTTTTGAAACTTAAATCACTACCAAGGGTCCGAACCGCGGCTCGCAAGCTCGCCGCGAAGAATTCTACGCATTCCTAACACATTTATTCGGACCATGACACCATAGCTACTAGGTTTTATGCACAATTATTTTACGGGGCCTTACAATTAACTTGCACACATGAAAAATGACCTTTTCAGCACCTACCCTGAAAGTGAGTTACCTTGCTTCCACATCTACTATAGCCTTCCCCGTAGCAAGGAAAGGTCTCCCTAATATGATCGGAACTTCATAGTCTACCTTACAATCCAAGACTACAAAATTAGCTGGCAAGATAAATTTGTCCACTAGGACAAGAACATCATCAACTATACCCAGTGGTCGCTTCATTGATCTATCCGCCATTTGCAATCTCATGAAGTTGGCCTTGGAAGCACAGTACCCAAAGTCTTGAAAACTGAGTAGGGCATCAAATTGATACTAGCCCCTAGGTCATACAAAGCTTTAGCAAAGTCTGAACTCCCAATAGTGTAAGGGATTGTGAAAGCACCGGGATCTTCCAACTTTGGAGCCATTGAATGTACTATAGCACTAACTTGGTGGATCATCTTGATAGTTTCATAGGCCATGGATCGTTTCTTTGTAACCAAATCTTTCATGGATTCAGCATAGCCAGGCATTTGTTCCAAAGCCTCCACTAAAGGAACGTTGATGGATAAGCTCTTCGTCATGTCAATGAACGTTTTTAAACTAATTCTCATTTTATGCTTGGCTAGCCTTTGAGGATAAGATTGAGGGGCCTAGGCAAGGGTGCATTGGCTTTTGGCACAACCGGCTCCGGCATGTCAATTACGTGTTCCCTGGATGGGTCTACATCATTTTGTGTCTCCACCTTGGTATCTTGAATATAAATTCTCACTATTTGATTCATATGCTCATCAACCACATTTTCAACCACCAAATGAACTCTATTTTCTTGCAACTCAACTTCATAACCCAAAACTTGCTTTTGTTTGGAGGCATTCACATCACTACCTCTTCCACTCATTGTAGTTACTGTCATAGCATGATTATTCCCACCCTTTGGGTTCACTACCGTATCAATTGGTAGAGCACCATTAGGATGTGTATTCAAGGAATAAGATATTTGACCTAGTTGCACCTCCAAATTCCTAATTGAAGTATTGTGAGAATCCAATTACGCATCGGAATCTGCATTCTTTCTCATTATTTGTTCGAACATCATTTCAGTTCTACCCATATCATTGTTGGATGAACTAGGACCCTGGGATGGAGAAGGCGGTGGATTGCTCAGTTATTGGTACATTTGGGGCCTTTGAAATCCTTGCCCCTGATTTCCTTGGTTATTGTTCCATCCACCTTGGTTGTTGTTGTTTCCACCCCCAATTGTTGTTGTTGCCCCAGTTTCCTTGATTGCTGCGGTTGTTATTTTGATTTCCCCAACTGTTGTTCCCTTGTTGTTGATTGTTCCAATAATTATTGCCTTGTTGTTGATTACCCTAATTGCCCTGGGATCACCATTGTTGTTGTTGGTTGGAAGAATAACCTCTTTGGCCTTGGTAATTATTCACATATTGTACCTCTTCATTTTTTCCATCATAATAATCATCGTGCAATCCACCATAATCATTGTCAAATTGATCTGAATTCCCTTGGTTCTGTTAACCCCTTTGTCTTTTATTGTTCACAAGCATGTTAACGCCCTCTATGGACTTCACTTGGTGAGGATTCTGAACTTGTTGCAACTATGTATGTGCCAATTGATCCACTGTTGTTGTAAGTTCTCCTATAGGCTGTCCTTCGTCATATAGTTCTTTGTGCAAATGAGTGACCGTGGGAACACCCTGGGTCGCATTGGATCTACTTTGCCAAGCGGATGATGTATCTGGCATCTCATCAAGAATGGCACAAGCTTCATCATACGTCAACTTCATAAAACTACCCCCAACCAATTGGTTTACTATGCACTGATTTATTGTACTGATGCCCCAATAGAAGGTTTGTTGTATCATTGTCTCTATCATATTGACATTCCTTCACCATAGTTCTATACCTCTCCCAAATCTCATGCAATAATTCGGTAGGCTCGTGCTTGAAGGCTAAGATCTCATCCCGTAGTGCCGCCATGTGCCCTAGTGAGAAATGTTTTGCAATGAACTTATCCACCAACTCATCCCAAGTTTTGAAGGAATGGTTGGGAAATTGCTCAAGCCAATCCAATGCATTCTACCTAAGTGAGAAAGGAAAAATCCTCAATCGAAGTACATCCTCGGACACATTGGTTTGTTTGCTCCCCCAACGGGTATCCACGAACCCCTTGAGATATTTGTAAGCATTCTAAGTGGGAGCACCTGTGAAATACCCATGCTGCTCCAACAATGTCAGTATCATGTTGGTTATTTAAAAATTGCCCTCCTGGATCCAGGGCAGAACAATTGCACTAGCATAACCATGGACTGGAAGAAATCTAGGAGCCACTCTTGGAGGTGGTAGAGGACGGTTTGGAATATTGTCATTTGCATTGGCCTGGCGGCCTCTACGTTGTCCTTGAGGTACAAGAGGCACCTCTTCATCTCCATTGTCATCTACCTCCTCCCTCGCATTCATGTTTCCAAGAGGGTCATTAGCATTTAAAACCATTTTTATACCTGAAGTATTGACATGCACAAATTAGTAACAAAGAAGGAAAGAAGAACAAAACACAAATCTAACTAAATAAATATCCAAAACAGTTAGCTCCATGGAAACAGTGCTAAAACGTTATCGCGGCCTACTCTGAACTACTAATTAAGTAGCGAGAGAGGGTCGGAGCAGCTTTTACCCGATTTAGGGTCGGGATCGATATCCTTAGAGAGCTAGAATTTGGAATCGAGTATCAAGTGTAGGATTGCTTATGTGTTCCAAATTACACTTTTAATCATTTTTGGGTTTTGTTTAACTTCTAATTATATCAACTACTATGCTAATGTAACTAGAATAAGCTAATAGTTATAATGTTGGGGGTTGTTCAAATGATTTAAAAGGCACTAGGGTAGAAACTTCCGCCTAGGTGGTCAAGCGATGAGGTACATGAATCTAAGGCATGTTTGACATATTTGGGGAGTATGATATAATGGTTGTACGACTTTACAGCTCTTGGTGGTTTGAGTGATTTTGCCCGAATTGGATTTTGCAAGACCAATTAGGTACGCAAATTTGCACAAGGAACTAGGGTTCAAGTCGGGTATTAATCTATCGAGACTTAACCCTTTAATTGGGGCTATCAATCTCTTGAGTACGACCTAATTCCTTGGTGGACCAATTTGGAGACTTCGGATCTCTCTCAAGAAGATCTCAAGTCAATTCAACACAAACTAGTGTTTGCAACCACTAATTAAGCAATTTACCATAAAATTGGCCTAAATAACAAATACCCATAGTCAATTTACCCCTAAATTACAAGACCCATCAATTTCCCACACTAGGGTTGAGCCAGAACCTTAGCTTATGGGTTTAACTACTCATATTTAAAGAAGAAAACCAAGAATAGATGATGAAAAACTCATATTAATTGATTACTATGATAAACACAAAGATTCAATGATGAAATGTAGACAAAATTTCCCAAAATAGTTAAAAATATCGAAACCACGAGCGCAGCTCTTGACTGAATCTATCTGCTTAACCTAAGAAAGGAAAAGAAGCTATTTATACTAAGCTAACAATTTTGGACAAAAACCCCCTTGTAGGGTTAGTACGGACTGCACAAAATGGACTAATGTCTGCACTAGGGTTGACTTGACAAATAGCTCTATGAACTTGGGCACCACGGACCGTATAGAATGGACTACGACTGCGGAGTCATCTAGTATGGTCAGTATAAAATTGATCGCGGACCATATTGGCTTGACACTGAGAAATTGCAACTCTATCATTCTCCTCATAGCGGACCGTAGAGAATGGACTGCAGCTACATTAATCTTAGTGCAAACTGCACGAAATGGTAGTGCGGCCACACTGCCTCCTGGCGTAAAAATCCACCTCTCTAAATCTCCCATTGCGAACCGTAGAGAATGTAGTGCGGCCGCACTAGCCTTATTTAGCCTGAGCTTTGTCTTTTCATTGACACTTATGCAAGTTTCACTCCTTCTGAGCTAATTTGTGACATCTTATCACTTTGTTGATCAAACCTGCAATCAAGCACAACTTGTGAGCCTTTTGGAACTATTTTGTATGAATTTGTAATCAAAGAATAACCAAGAAGGAGTATAAAATGCGTCAAAATCCCTAGTTATCACCTGCCCAGCTAGCTAGAGGTGGATGTGGAGAAGGTAGAGGTTGCCCTACAGGGGGAGGTCAGGCTAGATACCATGCCCTTCGTGCCCATACTGAGGTTTTTGCCTCCGATTCTATCATCACAGGTATTGTCCTGGTTTTCCATAGAGATACGTTGGTTTTATTCGATCCAGGCTCCACTTATTCTTATGTCCTCTTAGTTTGCCCCACATTTGGGTGTATCTCAGGATTCTTTGAGTTCTCCTATTTATGTTTCCACTCCTATGGGAGATCGTCTTGTTGTAGATCACGTATATCGGTCATGTTTGATTGTTGTTAGTGGTTTTGAGACCAGAGACGATTTATTATTGCTCAGCACGATAGATTTTGATGTTGTCTTGGGCACGGACTGGTTGTCGCCCTATTTTGCTATTCTTAATTGTCAAGCCAAAACCGTAACATTGACTATGCTAGGTGTACCTTGAATAGAGTGAAGTGGTACCTTAGATCAAACCTCCAGTATAGTTATCTTATTCCTTTGGGCTCACCGAATGGTTGAGAAGGGGTGTGACATGTATCTAGCTTATGTGATAGATATTAGTATTGATATTCCTACAGTTGATTCAGTCCTAGTAGTACGGGATTTCTCTGATGTATTTCTAGCTTATCTTCCGGGCATGCTGTCTTATAGAGGTATTGATTTTGGCATTGATCTGTTGTCGGGCACTTAACCCATTTCAATTCATCTGCACCGTATGGCTCCTTCTGAGTTGAAGGAGTTGAATGAGCAATTGCAGGAATTTCTTGATAAGGGTTTTATTCGGCCCAGTGTATCACCTAGGGTGCTCATGTCTTGTTTGTGAAGAAAAAGAATGGTTCTATGTGTATGTGCATTGATTATTGCTTGTTGAACAAGGTTATAGCGAAGAACCGGTATCATTTGCCTCATATTGATGACATGTTTGATCAGTTACAGGGTGCTCATTTGTTTTCTAAGATTGACTTGCATTTAGGTTATCATCAGTTGAAGATTCAGGAGTCAAATATCCTGAAGACTTCCTTCAGGACTTGGTATGGTCATTATGAGTTCCTTATTGTGTCATTTGGGTTGACCAGTGCCCCAGCAGCCTTCATGCATTTGATGCATTGTATATTTTGGCTATATCTCGACTCATTTGTTATTGTTTTTACTGATGACATTCTGGTATACTCTCGGAGTCGGGAAGATCATGAGCAACACCTGTGGACAATGCTCAGACCTTGAGAGAAAAGAAGTTATATGCAAAGTTCTCGATATGTGAGTTTTTGTTGGATTCTGTGGCATTCTTAACTCACGTGGTATCGAGTCAGGGGATAAAGGTGGATCCGAAGAAAGTGGAAGAAGTACAGAGTTGGCCTAGACAATCCTCAGCTACAAAGATCCATAGTTTTCTTGGCTTGGCGGATTATTACCATCATTTTATTAAGGGATTTTCATCTATTGCAACACTTATGACCAGGTTGACCCAGAAGGGTGCTCCATTTTAGTGGACAAAAGAGTGTGAGGAGAGCTTCTAGAAGCTCAAGATAGCTTTGATTACAACCACTATTTTGGTATTGACTATATGTTAGGGTCTTATGGTGTCCATTGTGATGCCTCGAGGATTGGCCTTAGAGTGATATTGATGCCGGACTGTAGGGTGATTTCCTATGCGTCCAAATAGTTGAAGGTATATGAGAAGAATTATCCTATCCATGATCTCGAGTTAGCTGCTACTTTTCACGCCTTGAAGATCTGGAATCATTGCTTGTATGGTGTTTCTTATGAGATCTATATTGATTATCGGAACTTGCAGCATCTACTCAAGCAGAAGGACCTTAATTTGCACCAAAAGAGGTGGTTAGAGTTGCTAAAACACTATGATATAAATATCTTGTATCACCTAGGAAATGCTAATATGGTGGCCGATGCTTTGAGTTGTCGGGTGGATTGTTTGGGGAGTTTGGCTTATTTACCAACAGTGGAGAGGCTCATGGCAATGGATTTTCAGGCTTTAGCCGGCCAATTTGTGAGATTGGATCTTTCGGAGCCCAGGCAGGCTCTAGCTTGTGTGATCTCTCACTCTTCCTTATTTGATCATATCAGAGAGCGTCAGTATGATGACACTCATTTGCTCTCCCTTAAGGACAAGGTTCTGCATGGTGATGCTAGAGATGTGACTATTGGTGATGACGGGGTATTGAGGATGCAGGGTCGAATAAGTGTACCCAATGTTGATGGGCTTGGGATTTGATTCTAGAGGAGGCCTATAGTTTGCGATATTCCATCCATCCGGGTGCCGCGAAGATGTATCGGGACTTAAGGTAGTACTATTGATGGGTGTGGATGAAGAAGGATATAGTTGGATTTGTAGGTCGGTGCCTCAATTGTCAACGGGTAAAGTATGAACACCAAAGATCGGGTGGGTTTCTTCAGCAAATAGAGATTCTGAAGTGGAAGTAGGAGCGGATCACTATGGACTTCGTAGTTGGACTACCATGGGTGATTGTGGATCGGCTGACCAAGTCCGCATATTTTTTTTTTGTGTGTACTGCCTATTCGTCGAAGTGGTTGGGGGAGATTTATATTCGGGAGATTGTTCATCTACATGGTATTCCAGTTTCTATCATTTTAGACAGAGGTGCTCTAGTTCACATCATGGTTTTGGAGGGCCGTACAGCATGAATTGGGTACTCGAATGGAGTTGAGCACAATATTTTACCCCCTGACGGACGGACAGTCCGAGCGCACTATTCAAATTCTAGAAGATATGCTCTGTGTGTGTGTGATGGAGTTTGGAGATTCTTGGGGTCAGTTCCTGGCACTGGAGAAGTTTGCCTACAACAACAGTTATCAAATCAACATTCAGATGGCACCATATGAGGCCTTGTATGGTAGGCAGTGTAGATCCCCGGTAGGTTTGCACGAGCCAGGTGAGGCAAGATTATTGGGCACTGACTTGGTTCAAGACGCCTTGGAGAAAGTTGAGGTGATTCAGGATAGACTCCTTACAGTCCAGTCCAGATAGAAGGGTTATGTGGACCGGAAAGTTTTCGATGTTTCCTACATGGTCGGAGAGCGAGTCTTGCTTCGGGTTTCGCCTATGAAGGTGTTATGAGATTGGGAACAAAGTGAAATTGAGTCCGAGCTTTATTGGTCCTTTTGAGATATTGTAACATGTTAGGGAGGTTGCTTATGAGCTGCCTTACCGCCTAGCTTGGCAGGAGTTCATCTGGTATTCCACATTTCGATGCTTTGGAAGTATCACAGCGATCCGTTACACGTGTTGGATTTTAGCTCAGTCCAGTTGGACAAGGATCTATCTTATGTTGAGGAGCCAATGGCGATATTGGACAGTCAGGTTCAAAAACAAAGGTCAAAGAACATCGCATCAGTTAAGGTTCAGTGGTGGGTTAGCCGGTAGATGAGGAAACTTGGGAGAGCGAGCAGGATATGCACGGCCGATATCCCCATCTTTTCATTGGCACAGGTACTTTTCTATGCCTGTTCGAGGATGAATAGTTGTTTTAAAAGTGGAGAATATGATGACCCAAAAGGTCATCTTTCGTTTTAGAATATGTTTCTGTGTTTTGGGTTCTTGAAGACCTCCTTTTATCTCTCCTCATTTGTGTGCATAGTCTGGGTGCGATACTAGAAAGCTTTTGTGTGAAAAATTTGAAAAATAATGATTTTTGGCTTAAAGATATGATTTTAGTTGACTTCGGTCAGCATTTTGGGTAAACGGACCCGGACCCGTATTCCGACGGTCCCAGAGGGTCCTTAGTAAAATATGGGACCTGGGCATATATCCGAAATCGATTCCGAGGTCCCTAGCCCGAGGAATGAATTTTTAAAGAAAATTGTTTAATAGAAAATATAAAGGTTTTTAGAAATTCAATAGTTGAAACTTGATGGTATCAAATCCGTATTTTGGTTCCGAAGCTCGATACAGGTCCGTTATAATATTTAAGTCATATTTGTGACATTTGGTGAAAACGGAAGAGATCTAATATAATTCGGACCTTTGGTTGAAAAGTTAGAAATTTACTATTTTGGAAATTCCTGAGTTTTTGGTGTTAAATTCATCGTTTAAGATGTTGTTTTGGTGATTTGATTGCACGAGCAGGTTCGTATGATGTTTTTAGATTTGTATGCATGTTTGGTTTAGAGCCCCGAGGTATCAGATGAGTTTTAGATAGGCTTCGGAGTGTATTAGACCTGGTAAAAAAAATGTTGCAGGTTCAGTAATGTTGTAGAGCCTCTGGTCTTGAAATTGTGAGATCATTCCTCGCATTTGAGACCATTGTCGGTTTTGCATTTGTGACATACTCCTCGCAATTATGAAGAGTAGTTGTGGAGGCCAGTGTTCGCAATTGCGAACAACTCTTCACATTTGTGAAGAAGTCATGCTAGGGAGGTATCGCAATTGCAAGCAAAACATTCGCATTTGCGATGTTAGCAGCGTAGGCCAAGCTTCGTATTTTTTAAGCCTTGGTCGCATTTCCGAGTTCGCATTTGCGAGTTTGCATTTGCGAACCTGGGATCGTATATGCAATACATTCAACTAGGTAAAACATCACTTAGTTAAGATTTTGAACTCATTTCTTAAATTTCCGAACCCTTAACCTCCCTAGTCGATTTTTAAAAGACCCAAACTTCTCTGAATCATTGGTAAGTGATCTCTAACAAATTCATCAATCCTTTTCAGCTTTTAATAAGATTTTAACGAATAACCTAGATTTTTCATGATAAAATTGGCATATTTGGGTAGAACTTAGGAATATTGAATTTGAGCTATTTAGACCATAATTTGGGGTCAGATTCAAAAACTAATTGTATATCCAGGCTCGAGGGTGAATGGGTAATCATGTTTTGGTCTGAACATCGAGTTTTGACTAAGTGGTCCCGGGGTTGACTTTTGACTTTTTGGAAAAAAAATATTGGGAAATCTTTGATTATGCATTGAAATTGGTTAGTTTAGCATTTATTCATGTTATTAAGTTAATTATGCCAAGATACGAGTGAGTTGGTAGTGAAATTGAGAGGTAAAGCAGTGATTGAGCTTTGAAATACCAGTTCGAGGTAAGTGGCTTGCCTAACCTTGTGTGGGGGAACTCCCCTTAGGATTTGGTATTGTTGTTATATGAGTGTCGTGTGCGTGAGGTGACGAGTGCGTACACGTGCTAATTATTGAAAAACCCCATTTTCATTACGTAAATATCTATGTTTTTCTTGTAATTGAGGAATACTTCTACTTAAAAAGTTTAGGAAAAGCATGACTATATGATCTAATTGGCTTACCTGTTTTAATTGCTTGCTTATATTCTGTGCAACATGTTTAGAGTAGAACATTCTCTTTATTATCGAATAGAACTGTAGACTCTTTCTTGATTCTGCCATGTGTTTACTTTGGGACTACGGGATGATATCCTAGAATATCCCCCCTGCATGTTTACTTTGGGACTACGAATTAGTATTCGGGGAGCTCCCCATGCACTTTTATGTTTGGGACTACGGGGTGAAATCTCGGAAGATCCTATGGATATTTACATTTGGGGCTACAGAACGATATCTTGGGAGATCCCCTGCTGCTATCTCTATGTGCCGAGTTACATTATTTCTGTGATTTTATTTCGTTATCGTTGTATTTTAATTATCTTGTCGCATTGTATACTGCTTTATCTTGCGTTATATATATATATATATATATATATATATATATATATATATATATATAACAAGCATTGGCCCTGACCTTCCTCGTCACTACTCGATCGAGGTTAGGCTTGGCACTTACTATGTACCGCCGTGATGTACTCATGCCCTTTCCTGCACATGTTTTTTGTGTGCAGATCCAGGTTCTTCGGCTCATCCATACTATCATTAGAGATTTCGAGGTGTATCTGCCACGTCCGCAGACCGAGGAGTCCCTCTTTATTCTACCTTTTAGCTATAGATTTTCTTTCCTTTCTTTTGATTAAAAAATCTGGAGTTAGAACAATGTGTAGTATCTACAGCTTGTGATTTCATGTGATTCCGAATTTTTGGAGTTGATTCAGTTTTGAGAGTGTGTATTTGTATATGCCGAACAACATCTTAAACGTTTTTGTTATGTTTTATCCGTAGTTTTTGCTAGTTTTGTATTTTATTTCCTTTTTTACAATTTGTTCGGCTTACCTAGTCGTAAAGATTAGGTGCCGTCACGATAATTCACGGGGAGTGAACTTGGGTCGTGACACTTTAGCTAACAATTTATCCAGTCTTTTCGTAATACGGTCACTACTAATTTTATTATGATTTGACCATGTGTATTTACAATCTTTGTAGACTAAATCCATTAACTTACAATAATTAATCTTATTTCATAACTTGGCTTGGTAGAAGAGAGAAACAATAACTTGACTTGTTATTCTACCAAATTATTTTTATCACTTCCTGATTTATCTAATGAAGACAAATGTGGTTCAATTTCTGCTTTTAATATTAGGAATTCAAATTCAATCCTTTCCTTTTCTTCTACCCCTTTAGTATTGTTTCCTTCTCCTCTTTATTGGAGTTTATTGTTTGTTTTTAATTTTTGCTTTTGTGGGAGAGGGGGAGGTCCCATTTTGGACGTGGCATACTCCTTCGAAAAAAATTTATATGCATTCGGTGTTTGAACCAAACAAATAAATGTGAAATATATCTTTTGGATATAAATTTTTATTACTTAATCATAGTTGGATAATTTGTTTTCTAACTTTAATTTATAATTCTTGTTAAATTATCTGATTTGGTATAAACAACATGTACGAATACATTATATACCCTCTCTTGAGAGTTTACATGCACAATTCACTATATAGGCTGTTTGGTTTTGATTGCCCAAACTCCCAAAAATATTAATAATCTAGATTTAGTATTTTAAGGCAGCATTTACATGTTGTTGAAAAAGGTGTGAAAATAAGAAATTTCAGCAGTGGTAGAATTGGGACAATTATTCCAGCAGCATTGAAGGTGAAACAACATAAAGATAGACATTATACAGAAAGAAAACCATCTTTGTGGTCCATTATGTGAGAGTACTATTTAGGGTGTTCAAGAAATATAAAAAATTACACAAATTTGAAAATTTATTGGTTTGGTGCTAATTTTGAGAAAATAAATATTGGTTTGTGTTCTTTTGTGACTTGAATTATTTTTTTTGTATTTTTAGGAAACCCATAATATCTATAGGTGTAGGAAAACTCATTGTCCTAATAGATTTGGAAAAGGAAAACCTATAGCCTTTATCAAATTAGGAAACCCTTCTCTTATAGGTTTGTGACTATTTGGGATTTATATATAGGGGTTGTAGTTGGGGATTCTATAGATTGTATTGTGCTTTTCTTCTCATTCATAGTATTGAGAATTACACTGTATTTCTATTTATCTCCTTTGTAATTAGTGTTAGTTAAGGGCAATTTTGTAGTTACACTCAGTAGTTAGATATGTGGTCCCATGTGTATATATAATCTGTGCATTGAGATATTTTGGAATATATAGAAATCATTTTCACATCTAGAATATTCCAATCCTCTTCTCTCTCACCAGCTCATCCGTCGATGGCGGATATCTCGACCATGAGAACACACAGATCCAACATGATATTAGAGAGCACGCTCCAGTTGTGAGATCGTCTATCTCGTCTTCTGCATCTCATTGTTATTCTTCTTGTTGTTATTACTTCTCTTTGCCTAGTCTTAAATTGCGGAATCAAGGATTTAGGGTTTTTCAGATTCACATGTTAATCAAGTGATTTCTCTAATTTCATTTACAATTGATCAATATTATACACTAATTTGAGCTTAATCATGGTGAGAGATAAGGATACCTCAGATACAACCTACCCTAGCCTGGACACAACTAGTCCACTCTACGTGCACCCGTCCAAGAGTGTTGAAACAGTGTTGGTACCGGTAGCTTTCGATGGAACTGGCTATAGATCTTGGAGGAGAGGTGTTCTTAGAGCTCTTTCACTAAAGAATAAAGTCAGATTCATCACAGGAAAATGTAAGAAGTCGTGCTTCGATGATGCGAACTTCGACAGTGGGCTCGGTGTTATGACATGGTGACATTATCGATTCTTAGCTCACTCTCAAAGGACTTGGAAGACAATATACAATACGTCAATGATGCCAAGGAGTTATGGCAATAGTTGGTGGATCGATACGATCAAACTAACGGGGCAAAACTTTATCAGCTTCAAAAGGAAATAAATAACCTTAGTCAAGGTGCTTTGGACATCACATGATACTATACAAAAATGAAGAGACTTTGGGAGGAATTAAACACTTTAAATGCCCATGCACAATGTAGTTGTCTCTACACTTGTGGAGCCAAAGCAAACATGTACAAAACTGAACAGGATCGCAGGCTAATTCAGTTTCTAATGGACTTAACAAAGTTTATACGTTTGTGAGGGGTAGCATTTTAATTATGAACCCATTGCTTAGTATTGCACAAGACTTCTCTATTCTAATTTAAGAGGAGAAGCAAAGAGAAGTCAGGCAGAGTAACCAACTAGTTATGGAATCTGCATCAATCAATGCCAATAGGCCTGGTCAAAATACATTCATAACAAATTGTGCTCCACATCGATGAGGCATAGGGAACAATTCATTAATAGGAAATGAAAGTCACACACACAGCAAGTCAAGACTTTTTGGTGACTATTGCAAGAAGTCAAGGCACACAAAAGAAACATGTTATAGACTATTTGGATTTCCAAAAGACTTCAAGTTTACTAAAGGTAGAAATGCAGGGTCTACTGCAAATGTTCATGGAGTTTGTGAAAAGTCATTTAGTGGAAGTACAAAAGGATCAGAGAACAAGAATTCAAATCATGGTGTGCCAGGTTTGACAAAGGAACAATATGGACAATTGTTGAACATGCTGGAGACCTTCCAAGTTGGAAATGCAAGGGAGAATCCAAACAACATTGCTTGTGGAATTGCAACCTTTGCAAGTATTCTAGCTTGCTCTACTTATAAAGAGATTGCAGAAACAACTATGTTTAAATGTTCTAAATCTATTGGTGACTTATTGTCAAGACCCGAATTTCCAACCATCAGGAGTCGTGATGGCGCTTACTATAGAATCTAGGCCAGCCAATCCTTAACAACAGAATATACTAAAATAATTAAACATTGCGAAAAACTTTTTAGAAATTCAATAAAGAAGAATCAAATATGGAAAAATACTGAACATAACACTAACCCCAAAACCTGGTGTCGCTATCTCACAGACTACTAAAGAATACTACAACCAAGTCTGAATGAAAGAAAAATACATAAGTCTATTTGATACAATATAAACAAACTGACATAAGGGATAGGGACTTCGGCCTGCGAACGCCGGCTAGGCTACCTCGAGAGTCCCTGGGCTGAAGAAAACTCCCAGAAAATATCCTACTGCTGTTGTTGTCCGAAATCTACTCCAACGCTGTGATCTGTGCAAAAAATCACATAAGTATAGCATCAGCACAACCGACCACATGTGCTGGTAAGTGCCTAGCCTAACCCCGGCAAGGTAGTGACGAGGCTAGACAGGACTTACTAAAATCAACCTGTGCAGATATATATTATAGATACAACGACAACAGAAGAACAACAGGATTATATATGAAGGTATACAACTGAAAGGGGAACATGCTCATAAAATATTGTACAATGAGAACAGTTCATATGTGACAACATTAAACCAAAATCACATTTATTTACTTTCATAAGTGGTCGGCGCGCCACACGATCCCATTGTATGTATTATAAATGGACGGCGTGCCACACGATCCCAATAATATAATATAGTGGATGGCGCGCCACACGATTCCAATAAATATAATATAGGTGGACGGCGTGCCACACGATCCCAATAAATATAACATAGGTGGACGGCGTGTCACAAAATCCCAATAATTATAATATAGGTGAAAGGCGTGCCACACGATCCCAAAAAATATAACATAGGTGGACGGCATGCCACACGATCCCAATAATTATAATATAGGTGGACGGCATGCCATAAAATCTCAATAAATATAACATAGGTGGACGGTGTGCCACACGATCCAATAAATATCATAAATGATTCATATTGCCTCTCTCAAGGAGTTCCCTTTTAGGGAAAACTCGGCAATATAACGATCTACTCAATAAGGGTACCACTAGCAGCACAATCATCTCAATAATGGAGATTACATATAACGCTCAACCGAATAAGGGAGCAACAACAATCATCATTTACACGTCCCGGCAAGGGATCCAACCACAATTCATTACAATACTTACAATTTTGACTTCAAAAAAGTCACTACCATTTGAGCCAAAGCTCCAACAAATCTCATGTTTCATAAATAATTCCTCAACTAACTCATCATATTCAATTCATAATTTACTAGGAATGATTCTCAAAATATAGCCCAAAGCAAGTACAAATAAGACTCACGGTCATGCTAGACGCCAGTGTATAGATACTCGTCACCATGCTTATACACCGTACTCGATCATTTAGCAAATAGCAAGCAATAATACACTAGTCCTATTCCCTCAAGCCGAGATTAGATCAGACACTTACCTCAGTCCGAAAATTGCAATCAATCCTCTAGCACCGCCTTTCCTCTAGAATCCGACTCCGAAACAATGGTATCTAGTTATTTGTAATTCAATAACATCAATTAGGGCTCAATAACATTATTCCTTAGCCTAGAAATAAAATTCCCATCATTCTTTCAAAAATAGCAAAATCCGGCACTGGGCCCACATGGTCCAAACTCGGGGATCGGACCAAATTCCAATCACCCATAACCCCAAGAGTTAGAATATATGATCTGTTTCACAATCCGACCTCAAATTGAGGTTGAATCACCCAAAATCCCACAAGCCCTAGTTCTACCCAAAACTCCCATTTTCCACCTTGAATTCATGACTTAGGGCTAGGATTAATTATGATTAGGTGATTAAATAATGAATAAATGAGGTTAGGAAAACTTACCCAAAGAGTTATGGAGGATTGGGAGCTTGGGACTTGAAAATGGAGGGTGGAGGAGAAGAGCCCGAATGAGTTTTGTGAGAAAAATCCCGTGCTTCTGTTCTATTTTTATGAAAAATCGCTGGGCAAAAATGCTCTATGCGATCGCACAGGGTAGGGAGCTGATGAAATGCGATCGTGGAGGGCAGGACACAAACGCATAGAGTAGATACAACGGGGCCAGGGAAGTGCTCTATGATATCGCGAGGGAGACAATGCGATCGCATAGACTTGGGAAGCTGGGCAATGCGATCGCACAATGAGAGCTGCGATCGCATAGAACAATTGTGGGCTCCTGAATTTTTACACTATGTGATCGCGGAAGAACCTATGCGATCGTATAGAACATCATACCAGATACCAGTAACAGCTAAAAATACCAGATTTTCAAGTGCAAAACATCCCGAACCACCCCCGAAATCACTCCCGAGCCCTCGGGGCTCCTAACTAAATGCACACACTAACTCAACAACATCATACGAACTTGCTCGAGCGATCAAATCGCTAAAATAACATCAAAAACAAAGAATCAACCCCCAAAACTCAAGATTTCATTTAAAAGTTCATAATTCTATAACTTTAGCTATTTAGGGCTGAAACACGTCAAACGACGTCCGATTTTGACCAAATTTCACAGGAAGTGCTTAACCAATATTTAAGACCTGTACCGAACATCGGAACCAAAATACAAGCCGGATACCTATATGTTCTAACTCATTTTCATTTTCATTTTTCCTTATTAATTTCAGAAAATAATTTAACAGAAAAATTCTTTTACCGGGGTTCTGGATCTCGGATTTCGACTCCGGGCACATGCCCGAGTCCCATATTTTTCTACGGACCTCCCGGGACCTTCACATCACCGGTCTGGGCTCGTTTACCAAAAATCTTGACCAAAGTCAACTATATAAATAATAATATCAAAATTCTTCAAATTTTTCATAGAATTCATATATCTTAACACAAATAATTTCCAGCTTCGCGCCCGCACTGTGCAGGCACATCGAGGAAATTGAGAGTGAGGTCTCCAAGACCTCGGAAGCGCGGAAAAAAGGGAGAAATACTGATGACACTTTGGGTCGTCACACTTAGAGATACTAGATAGTGGAGCCTCAAATCACATGACTTACAGAAAATTCTCTCTAATCAATATCAAGACTTTACCCTATCCATTTTAGTTACCCTACCTAATGGATAGAGAGTCAAAGTGACAAAAATAGGAGATGCATTCCTTGGTCCTAGTTCAACTTTGTTTAGAGTATTATATGTACCTAGTTAAAAATTCAATCACATCTTAATTCATTCATTAACTGTGCATCTCAATGTATGGGTAAATTCAATAAGTATCAATGTCTAATGCAGGCCGCTCAATGAAAAGGCCTCTGAAAATTAGTAAGGCAAGAAGTGGCCTATACTTCCTCTTCTCAATGTGTCTCGGTCATTAATCTAAGTCAAATTTCATTTCTGCTTTCAACTTTGACCTTTTCAAGTACTTTAGTTCAGGTCTTCCTACATATGTTGATACTACAAGTAGAGTTAGAGATTCATCCTCCTCATTCATATGCATTTGTAGATAAATCATTAAGTCCACCCAATGGTGTAAATATGCTCCATTCATGCAATAAGACTGACTCTTCTACTGTTAATTCCATTTCAATGTCTTCTGTTATGTCTCATGGAAATGTTGTTGATAACTTATGGCACAATAGACTAGGACATGTACCTTTTGTAAAAAATAAGGGGAATTTCCACAATACCTGTCACTTTTTCTCCCAGGCAGCCTTCTTTTACCCAATGGATAGACAAATAAGACTTTCATTTGCCCGTAGTACCACCACTTTCACTAAGATCTTTGAACTAATACACTTAGATCTATGGGGTTCTTACCATGTAAACATACATGACAATCATAAATACTTCCTAACCTTGGTTGATGATTTTAGTAGATCAACCTGGACTCACTTGTTGAGTTGTAAGAGTAATGTTCTCTAGATCCTCAATGCCTTTATCTCAATGATAGAGAATCAGTTCAAAACCACATTGAAAATCATTAGGTCTGATAGTGGCCTAGAATTTATCAATAATGAATCAATGTCATACTTCCAAACAAACGGAATTGTTAACCAGAAAACTTGTCCATACAGACCACAGCAAAATGGTGTGGTGGAGAAAAAACATAAATACCTACTTGAGACAGCCTGGGCATTATTATGCCAGTCCAAATTACCCATGAAATATTGGGGAGAGTGCATCCTCACTGTCACATACGGGATAAACAAACTACCTTCCATAGTCCTTAAAAACAAATTTTCTTTTGAGATTCTATATGATAGTAAGCCCAATCATTCATATCTTAGGACCTTGCTGCTTGTGTGATCCTAGTACTTTGAAAACTCATAAGGATAAGTTTGAACCAAGATCCACAACTCATGTGTTCATAGGATATCCCTTTGGAACAAAGAGGTACAAGGTCCTAGACTTGGCCACTAGGAGGATACATGTTTCCAGGGATGTTCAGTTTCATGAAGATATATTTCCTTTTACCACTAAGTCTGAGTCAAATCCTTCTAGCTTCCCTAAATTATTTCCTGATTCCACTTCTACATTTATTGATCCTGAATCTTGTAACTTTAGAGACGGTCACCTATTTGATATGAATATACACTCTTTAGATTTTGTCACCACAGACTACCCATACTACTTCGCCACTTGGAATCCAAACCGTGACAAATCAAGCTACTAATTTACCCAAAAGACATACACAACAACAGAATGATGATTCCTCCCTCTCCAACTAGCCAGATCTTCTACAATTAATAAATTCATCCATAACTCACATAATTCCCTCACACCTTAAGGAATATATTTACTTTATACCAAATTTACAGCCTAGCACCTCCTAAATCAACACAACTTTACTTACCACATTATTTGCTAATAAGAATCATATTGATTTCAATACTTTTAACCATGAAAGTTAGCAGCTCTTGAGAAACATTTCACACAACTGTGAGACAAACTCTTATGAGGGGGCAGCTGTGAATCCTGCATGGCAGGCAGCTACGACATAAGAATTTTAGGCCTTACACATTAACCATACTTGGGATTTAGTACATTTACCTGTACGAAAGAAAGCTATATTTTGTGAGTGGGTGTACAAAATCAAGCACAGAGCCAATGGGAGAGATTCAAAGACATACTTGTGGTGAAAGGTTACACTCGAAAGCAGGGATTGATTATACTGAGACATTTTCTTCGGTGGTGAAGATGACTACAGTTAAGACATTGGTCACCATTACAATATAAAAAAGGGGGTGGGATCTTTACTAATTGGCTGTAAATAATGTTTTCCTCCATGAATACTTGCATGAAGAAGTGTACATGGAGATTCCACAAGGTCTGATGGTAGATGATAGTAAGTTGGTGTGCAAGCTTAGAAAATCTCTATATGCGTTCAAACAGGCTAGCAGACAATGATATGACAAATTGACAAAATTCGTATATTCAAAGAATTTTAGCACTCAACAAGTGACTGTTCACTGTTCTATAAGAAGAAAGGATCTTCAGTGGTGTTTGTAGCACTCTATGTAGATGATGTGATCCTGACTGGAAATGACTTAAAAATATTACATTATTATTTGGGTCTGGAGATATTTTATCAAGCTGATGGAATCTTAATGAGTCAAAGGAAATTCACTAATGATTTGCTGAAGGAGCACGACTACTTAGGCTACACTATTGTGTCATCTCGTCTTGATTCCATAATCAAGTTGAAGGCTGGAGAAGGACCCTTACTCTCAGACCCAATGTGTTATAGAAAATTGGTTGGAAAGCTCAATTTCCTCAGTAATATAGGATTGGACATAACATACAATGTCCAACACCTGAGCCAGTTTATGCAAGCCCCAAGGGAGCCACATCTGAAGTCTAGTTTGCTTTTCCTAAGATACCTGAAACAAGATCCTACATTGGGGATCTTTCTGTCCAAATATCTCAATTATGGGCTAAGGGCTTATTGTGATTCAGACTGGGCATCTTGCCTTGACTCAAGGAAGTCAATCAGTGGCTATATTGTATTACTTAGTGATAGCCCTATTAGCTGGAAGTCCAAGAAGCAGAGTACAATATCACTATCTTCTACTGAGGCAGAGTACATGTCAATAAGGAAAGTGGTAGGAGAGTTAGTGTGGCTAAAAAGATTGATGGAGGAACTAGTGGTGGTCTGCATGATCCTATTCCGGTGTTTTGTGATAATCTGGAAGTTGTTCACATTGCAAGAAATCCAGTCTTTCATGAGAGAACTAAGCACATAGAGGTAGATTGTCACTTTCTGGGGGACAAAATTCAAGATTGACTTATTACACTACATCACATATCCACCCATACACAATTAGCCGATATCCTAACCAAGGCTCTCATAAGGATTAAACATTCTACTATTCTTGGCATGTTGGCAATGAGTTCCTCACCTCCAACTTGATGGGGGGGGGGGGTATTGAGACTTACACTGTATTTGTATTTATCTCATTTATAGTTAGTGTTAGTTAGGTTAGTTAAGGGCATTTTTGAACTTACACTAAGTATTTAGATACGTGGTCCCATGTGTGTATATGATCTGTACATTGAGATATTTTGGTATATATAGAAATCATTTCACATCTGGAATATTCCTTCCCTCTTCTCTCTCACCAGCTCATCCGTCAATGGCGGATATCTCCACCATGAGAACACATGGATTCTAACACATAGTGGAAAAGTCTCTTTGTTTCTGCCTTGAGGATTAGGGTTAGCTGAACCTCGTTAAATCCTTGTGTTGGTTTTTCTTCTCTATTAGATTTATGTGTGATTGTGTGCTAGTTAACCCACGATCTTCTGCAATAATTTGTATCAGCGCAAGGTTCGGGTTTCTACATATAATCTAGAGTTATGATATCTCCATCCTCTTCAACAAAGTATGAAGTAGAGAAATTTGATGCGGGTTCTAGTTTTAGTCTATAGAAGATTAGGATGAAATTGACTATGGTGTTACAAGGGTTATAGAAGGAAATTGATGAGGATTCTCCCGAAGATATGAAAGAGACACAGAAGGCAGACCTAAAGGAGATGGCTTAAAGTGCAATCTTCATGAGCGTTATAGATAGCATTCTTTGATAAATTGCTGAAGAAACTTTTGTAGCAATGGCATTAAGGAAGCTGGAAGATCTGTATTCTAAGAAATCACTGAAAAAGAGGTTATACAATCTCCGTATGAACGAAGGTACACATATTAAAACTCACCTTGGTGAATTTAATTCAATTATAATGGACCTGAAGAACGTGGAATTCAAAATTGGGAGTGAGGATTAGGCTTTAATTGTGTTTAGTTCTTTACAACCGTCTTATGATACCTTTGTCGATACGTTGCTATATGGGAAAGACAATATTTCACTAGAAGATGTTAGTAATGCACTAAAATCTAAACAGTTGAAAAAGAGCTTTCCAGACAGCAAAATTCAGTATGAAGGTCTTATGATTAGAGAAGAACACCATAAATGGACTTTAACGGAAAAAAGTCAATCGCCGGATCTAAGTCTAGAGCAAGGAAGCAAAACTGTTATGAGTGCGGGGAGCAAGGTCACTACAAGAGAGATTTTCCTAAGCTGAAAGAGATAAGAGGGAAACATAAAATATATAGTTCGACAAATATTGTTAACACTAGCGATAATTCTGATGATAGTGATTATGTAGGGGAAGTTTATGCCGTGAGTTCTAGTCATGGGCAAAAAAATTGGGTTCTTGATTGTGGTGCTACTTTCTATATGTGGACACACAAGAATTGGCTTGGAACTTACAAGCAAATGAGTGGGACTGTCTATCTGGGAGGTGATAATACATTACTAGTAGAGGGATTGGTAATATCAAATTGAGAATGTTCGATGAAATTATTCAAAATATTGAGTGTTGGCATGTTCCTCGGATAAAGAGATATTTGATTTCTCTT
Source organism: Nicotiana noctiflora (assembly GCA_032618575.1). NCBI lineage: Eukaryota > Viridiplantae > Streptophyta > Magnoliopsida > Solanales > Solanaceae > Nicotiana > Nicotiana noctiflora. Next base: position 388,462 of record JASVEL010011908.1, read on the forward strand.
TCGAATTTGGATGATCAGGGGTATAAATTTCACTTGGAGAATTGAATACTTAAGGTGTGTAAAGGCTCCATGGTACCCATGAAGGGTAAACTGCATTCTAAATTGTATCATCTTCAGGCTAGTGTAGTTAAAGGGGAAGTTGTTGTAGCTTCTGAGAAAAGTTATCTGAATCAGTCTTAGTTGTGGCACTTGTGACTTGGCCAGATGAGTGATAATGGATTATCTTTATTGAGTAAGCCGAATTTGCTGAATGGGTACAAAAATCAAGATTTGAATTTTTTTAGTATTGTGTGATTGGTAAACAGACAAGGATAAAGTTCAGCAAAAAGGCCGAGCACAAGACCAGAGATAAGTTAGATTATATATTCAGACTTGTGGGGTCCAAATAGAGTTCCCTCCAATAGTGGTGCCATTTATTTTATGACTTTGATAAATAATTACTCAACGATATTGTGGGTGAATTTTCTCAAAACAAAAGATAAGGCATATCCCACAATTGTTAGATGGAAGATGATGGTTGAGAGGCAAACAGAAAGAAAAGTTAAGCATCTCGAACTAACAATGGGTTGGAATTTTGTAATTTGGAGCTAGATAATTTCTGTAGTAGAGAGGGCATATTGAGACACCGCACTTGTGTCGGAACAGCACAACAAAATGGTGTTGCAAAATGTATGAACAGAACGCTTTGTGATAAGGCATGAAGCATGTTTTCACACTCATGTGTTAGCAAGGATTTTTGGACTAAAGCAATCAATATAGCTTGTTATTTGGTCTACAGATCTCCATCCACGACTGTTGAGATCAAAACCCCTTTTGAGGTATGGTCTGGTTCACCTGCTGATTATTCAAATTTAAGGATATTTGTTGTCTTTCTTATGCTCATGTGAGGGATGGAAAACTTGAGCCGAGGGTAAAGAAGTGCATATTTCTAGGGCATGCCACTAGAGTGAAAGGTTATAGGTTGTGGTCCACAAATCAAAAGACTCCAGGACTAAATTATCAGTATGGATGTAACATTCAATGAATGTGTTCACTAGACAGTCAGAGAGAAAAGGCAATATCGTAGTGTCAGTGACCCTATAGAGCTAGAAATTGAATCTCCACTAGCTCAGCCCAGTAGTTCCAAAGTAGAAGAAGTGTAGGAGGTGCAATATATTAATCAAGATGATATTTTTTATGCACCTGCACAACAACAACCATATAGCATTGCAACAGGCAGAGAGAAGAGAGTGATCAACCAATCGCAAAGGTTTGATAATGTAGTTGATGGGAATCTTCTTGGATATACATATTCTTTGGGATTTTCTTTGGCAGTTGTAGAGACCGTTGATGCATTTGAGTGTTATAGCTATCCAGAAGCTATTCTAAGTACATGACCAAATCGATATATCAGTGCTATGGCTAAAGAGATTAAGTCTCTTAACAAGTTTAGGCATTGCCTAGACTTGCATGATGTATTCGGCTATCGGTAGAGCCCTTGCGAGGGCCGGGGGAAAGGTAGAGAGACGATGTTCCTGTTGATGAAGAGAATTCAAGCCAAGGGGAAGATTCATTATCCTCATAGATTTGATAAAGGAAAACTTATAGTCTTTGTCAAATTAGAAAACCTTTCTCTTATAGGTTTAGGACTATTTGGGATCTATAAATAGGTGTTGTAGTTGGGGGTTCTATAGATTATATTGTGTTTTTCTTCTCATTCATAGAGAAAAACTCTCTCTGCTTCCGCCCCAAGGATTAAACTTAGTCGAACCTCGTTAAATCCTTGTGTTGAGGGAAAACTTACAAAATGTCCCAAATAATTCTCAACTTACCAACCTCTAGCCATTAGTCATAGACTTATCAAACTAGTCAAACATGCATAAAATTAAAAAAAATAAATAAATAAGGTTCTTTCCATCAAAGAATCACACACAAAAGCACCTTCCATATTTTTAAGCGTGATTAGCAATACCAGATGCAAGAGAGAAAGTAAATTTCATGGATGAGGTAGCAAATAAGGTGACGAAATATAAAATTAAAAAAAAAATATATATATATATATATATATATATATATATATATATATATATTAAAAATCTATTAACAAAAAGGGACCTTTTTAATGGGTATAGTTGAAATTCATTACAAACATATAGATAACTCAATATATAAAATTTGAGGAAGATTGGAGGTGATTTGGACTGGGTTGTCACGACCCTAGTTCACCAATCGTGAACATGTCGTGATGGCACCCAGTCCCCACGACTAGGTAAGCCTAACACGTTGCGGAATATACCAGTTTATGAATATTTAATAAGAATTAGCGGAAAATAAGATGAAAGGAATGAAATCCGTGCCACTTGGCACATACATCCGTCAACACCATGTATAAAACACTACCAAGATCCGGAATCCCACGGTAACACAGACTAAAAGAGAATATACAACTGTGGCTCTACGTGTAAAGAGTATCTAACAACGAGACGAAGAAAAATGTCAACTAGTACTATTAGAATAGAAGGAAAAGCCTGCGGATCTGCAGACGTAGCAGATCATACCTCGAGGTCTCCAGAAAGCTGCGGAAATCACCTAGCACGAGCCTGCTCTGATGTACCTGGATCTGCACAACAAAAGTGTGCAGAAGAGTAGCATGAGTACACCACGGCGGTACTCGGTAAGTGCCAAGCCTAACCTCGATGGAGTAGTGACGAGGAAGGTCAGGGCCCTACTGAGAAACAATTACAAAAATGATAATAACAATAATAAGCAACTTAACGATAATAATTCCGAAATAACAACAATAAAATGATTACTGCAACCGTCTACAATTAACTAACAACAAGTAACAAACTCAATTAATAAGTCCAGGACCTGTGGGAATTGAACCCACAGTCCCATTCTCAGTACCTCTGGGTCTCCGGGAATCGAACCCGCAACCCATGTCTCAATAAATAATCAATAACTCGGGATCTCCGGGAATCGAACCCGCAGTCCCTACCAATAACTCGGGATCTCGGGAATCGAACCCGTAGTCCCTACCAATAACTTAGGATCTCGGGAATCGAACCCGTAGTCCCTACCAATAACTCAGGATCTCGGGAATCGAACCCGTAGTCCCTACCAATAACTCGGGATCTCGGGAATCGAACCCGTAGTCCCTACCAATAACTCAGGATCTCGGGAATCGAACCCGTAGTCCCTACCAATAACTCAGGATCTCGGGAATCGAACCCGTAGTCCCTACCAATATCACGCCGGGTCTCTGGGAATCGAACCCACAGCCACGGGTCTCCGGGAATCGAACCCGCAGTCCACAAGCACAACCAATAAAGGAATCCACAGAGAGAATAACTATACTTAAATATAACTTTACCGAAAAATAGTGCCAATAATTATCAAGGGGTTCAAACAAGGCAATTAGGCAACTAAACAGTTAAGTACTACCTAATCATGCTTTCCTAACCACTACCGGGTAAAAATATCAAATTAACAGCCAAAGACAAGAATATCGCTCATAGAACATTTTAATTAAAGTGCGTTTTCAACAACCGGCGCATGTACACGCCCGTCACCTCGCGTACAAGGCATTTAAACTATCACATAATATCCTAGGGGTGAAAATTCCCCCACACGAGGTTAGACAAGCCACTTACCTCGACTCCGGTACAAAACCGCTATGAAACAACTCTCTTGCCGCGAATGTCGGCCTCCACGAGTGTAGAATCTGATAAAAATCAATAGAATCACATCAAAATAGGCTAATTGGGCATTACCCAATCAAAATAACTCAAAATACACCAAAACCCACAAGTTGCCAAAACTCGACTTTCGGTACGCTTATCGAAAAATCACGAAAGTTATATTTTCGGAACCCTCGTCTCAATACGAGTCTAAGCATATAAAGTTTACCAAAATCGGACTCCATTTGCCCACTCAAATCAGAGATTTTCTAACATTTAGGCCTAGGGCTCAAACCCACCTTTAATCTTCCAATTTCAGTGAAATAATCACGGATTTCATGATAAACCAACGAATTATGGTCAAGAAACTTACCCCCAATGATTTCCCGATGATATCCCAACGTTTCCCCTTCAAAATCCTCTCTTGGAGCTCAAAAATGGCGTTTTTGCGTAATAGGCCGCGTCTGAAATGTTTCTGGACTTAAAGTCACTGCCACGCCAATTAACTATATGCGATCGCATCACTTGGCTCGCGATCGCGATGCACAACTCCTGGGCGGCCAGTTTTTCCTCTACGCGATCGCGTGACCCTGGACGCGATCGCAGTGAACAACTCATCAATACTACGCGATCGCAAACGTAATAACGCGATCGCGAAGAACAAACTCGTCCGGCTCCCCAACTACCCTACGTGATCGCATACTCCCTCACGCGATCGCACTGCTTCCGACCAATACCCTACGCGATCGCAGAGCTTCCCAAATTCACCCTACGCGATCGCAGACTCCCCCTCGCGATCGCAGAGACCAATAATTTCCTCTTACGCGATCGCGAAGCACAAAAATTCTCTGCAATATTGCAGCAGAACCGGCAGTGCAATTGGCACCAAAATGGTCCGTTTGGACCCCCGAATTCATCCCGAGGCCCCCGGGACCCCAACGAAAACCACCATCCTACTCCAAAACATGATACGAACTTATTCCAATCATAAAAACACGTCTAACAATATCAACACTCATAATTCACATCGAATTCAAGCCTAAATTTCTTAAAACTTTCCGAATTGCACATTCGATCTAAAACCCGACCAAACGACGTCCGAATGACCTGAAAATTTGCGGACATATCCAAAATCACATAACGAAGCTACAGAAATTGTTGGAATTCCATTCCGACCCCGGATCAAAATCTCACCTATCGTTCGGATTCGCCAAAATTTCAACCTTCGGCATTTCAAGCCTAATTGAGCTACGGACCTCCAAAATACATTCCGAACGCGCTCCCGACCCCGAAATCACCTAACGGAGCTAATGGAACCATCGGATTTCCGTTCCGAGATCGTCTTAACATTGTTCCGGCTACGGGCCATTTTCTAACTTTAAAGCTCTCATTTAGGGACTAAGTGTCCCAAAATGTTCCAAATTTCAGAACCGACTCTCCCGGCAAACCACAATAGCAGAAATGAACTTAGGAAAATAGCTAAATTGAAGATTGGGGCGTAATTTTCTAAAACGACCGGCCGGGTCGTTACATCTTCCCACACTTAAAGATTCGTTCGTCCTCGAACGAGCATAGAAAACACACCTGGAGTGGTGAAAAGATGGGGGTACTGGCTGCGCATATCCTGATCGGTCTCCCAAGTTTCCCCCTCGACCGGCTGACCCCGCCACTGAACCTTTACCGAAGCGATGTTCTTTGACCTTAGCTTTCTGACCTGCCTGTCTAGAATGGCTATTGGCTCCTCAACATAAGACAGATCCTCGTCTAGCTGAACAGAAGTGAAATCCAACCTATGTGACGGGTCACCATGGTATCTCCGAACAATAGAGACATGAAATATGGAATGGACTCCGGCTAGGCTGGGAGGTAAGGCCAACTCATAAGCAACCTCCCCAACATGCCTCAAAATCTCAAAAGGGCCAATAAATCTAGGACTCAACTGAGCACATTAGCCTGATATATCTGAAGATATTCCCTCTTGTTTAAACAATTAAGTCTTAGAGCCTAATTCCAACATCCGGAATTCTGTGTCAGGCTTGTTTTCATCAAGAGATCACTCAATATTCCTCAAGCGCCGCCCTCAAACATGACTGCATAATCTTGCTGGATCCTTACCTTGCAACACAAAATCCACGGGACCACGATAATATTTTATGATCAAATTAGCCAACAAAAAAAAATTCGACGAACCAGATGCTCCCATTGCACCTCACGATCTACATAGGCCTCGTTCTAACTTTTACAATACTGACACGATGGAAAAGATGTGCCGATATCCATAACCAACTAGTGAATCAACAATTCATTGGGTCTATACTCCTAATAAGATCCATTACCTTGTCCTAAACCGGAGGATGATCTTTTCCTCTATAATATACTTCATATAATCAGTTTGCACATACACGAAATCCCATAATCTGTAATGACCCGACCCGTCATTACGAGAATTTCCACCCCGTTATCTTGAATTTACACATTTTATGCTTTTATATTAGTATTAGAGGATACAAAAGGAAGGCGAACACTAGAGAGAACTATTCAACTCTCGCATTAACATGGACCTCTTCAGAAAATAGGAAACAGAACACATAAAAGCAATTATAGACACTGAAATAAACATCACATTGTTGCGGTGTGCAACCCGATCCCAACAATATGACCATGGCGGCGTGCCACCCGATCCCAACAATATAGACTCACACAAAGAGTCATATGTCGAGCTGAATAGCTCATCACATCAAAATACTGAATATCGATCATAAGCACACTAAGGTGCATGATATCGGACTCAATGAAAACATATAGCGCTATAGGCTATGAACTCAAGCACAACTGAGGTGCGACATATGATATGAGCCTCAAGAGCCATCATGCTCATATAACATCACCGCTGAGCGGAACCTCAACACATAAGGAACTTACCAAGCCGTCGCACACTCATACGGTGCAATATATCTTTACTTGAATTAACTAACCGCGAAATAAGACCGCGACTATCCCTCCATAAAGGGCACATTGTTGGAAGAAACATAACTGGCCTGACGCAAGGCTCACTTCCACATTTAAATCTATCCACCGACCTTAAGTCTATCCCTGGTCGTGCCAAGCTAAGTCAATAATATTTCACAGGTCTATAACCCACTAAGCAGAGTGCCCTCCAGGCATAACTTCTCAAATGGATGATATCACCAAAATCCTCATACTTGGTTTAAATTTCTAACCAATCAAGTGACTACAAGTCACACCTATACAATCTTCTTGTGGGTCAAGCTCCCACCATCCTCCGAATAATTAAACGGGCCTGCACATTCAACCCACCGGCTGCTCTAACACTAAAAAGCGATCAGGAGTCCCTAACTGGGATGCAAAGCCTTTCTCGTAGAACACCGATCTCAAATGATACTGATGTTAATACCCATCTTACTCAAAACACTGAAACTCCTTTCCTGCTCATCCGAGCTCTTTATATCACATTCATTGACCAAATTGTGACCTTGGTCCTTACTTTAAATTTTCATACTACTCACTGCACCCCCCCACGTGCCGATATACGATAGGCACAATTTCCATCATAGCTCTAGAACTGACGATAGGCTAATACTTCATCACATAAGACTTTCCATTAAGCTCACTGCAGGAGAACTATAGCAACACACAGGCGAGTTCTCATAACCATTGAATATGCCAATATCCAAGTAGTGGTCCAAGCCACCATAACCCTTTCCAAGATCTGCCTACTCATAACAGACCCTAACAGAAGAATACTTCAGAATAACACCAATCACAGCGGCCGACAAGCCTCAAATGCACCGCCACAAATCACATGCATAACTTGATCACGTTGCATGAACCGATCATTGACATCAATATGCCAGCTCAACTATGGCTAATCAATCTACTTCCTTCCTATTTATCCTTGATTGCCTTAGAAATATTAATATCTCCCTTCATTACCTAACTTATTCCAACCGCACTCACCCCAAGTGACCTTAAATCATGAGGCCATGCTGTCTCAAAAATGATGACCATTTCATGTCTCTCAAATGCTATGCCACAAAAGCTTGAGCCTCAACTGTACTTATAGACTCAGAATTATCATGCACCACACTTTACCTCTTGAATTCACTAGGACCACTTATTGAGAACCATCCGGCCCTGACTTGGCCCAGTACGCAACCAACTCTACTGAATGTTTATAACATATGAATACCCTCTCGATAAAGCACCCAGCGGAACCACTTCCCGCGAAGCCTGCACCTATACGAGGCATAAGTTATGAATCTTTCCTCAAGTTTGAACATGAGCCAGTAAGGCTAACCATAACATGCATTCAACAGTACATATACTCAAATTACCACACATGGTCCCTTTCCGTGGCTGCAATAACACAATAATACGCTAGTATCCAGAATTCACACCGGTAATTAACCATGCGACCCAATCTTAAGCGGTGGGACTCTCCCACTTAGCCCAAAGCCACTATTACACGACTCTCGAACACATTAGAACCATTCTCTCGAGTCATTTACTATTATTCAACTGCAACTCACTTGATCCAACGAATATAACCACATGTGCTCTATTAGCACTCTAACATCATAGGGTATGACCTCGTCCCAATACAACCAAACATCTTCTCGCTCCATGCACCGAGCATTCTCTACCAACAACATCTTAAAACATACTATGATTCTCACACGCCTACGAAGCACCATGTAGCCTTTGTCAAATATTTCCCTGCTGATAATAAAATGCAGAGTTTATTAGGGACACGGGAACATCTAAAGTCCCAACATTATACCATACGAGCCTCAACTCTTGCCCATCCGCAAGTTTTCAAGAACTTTGGAATAGCACCTAAATACATCGCAGGCCAAATCTGACACGACACATGACCCATAATTACATCGTTGATAGTGAAATCCTTTCACTTGACACGAAGCCTTAAGATACATCTTGCTAATCCATGATACTAGCCCTTAACATTCGTACGTCTTCATCATAAAACAAGCCAAAGACATTCGTTTGGTACATGTCCTTCTTAAGACAGTTAAACTCATTTTCCCCAGTATCTCTGCTGGCTGAATCCTTCGCTAAATAGATATCTCATATGAACCATATAGTCTTTATTACCACCAACTATTTTTAGATCTACATCCACCTTGTGATTCTACCATTGCTGTGACGATTTGGCGGTTAAGTAAACCTTGTCACGACCGTACTATCAACCGAATGCCAGAACCTAGTGCACCCCCATGTGCACAATTGAAGATCTCTCAATTCTCTTGCATTATCGATATGGACGACACGCGGTAACAATAGTTGAGTAAATTCTTGACTCCCTTGAGATCTCTCTGCAGCGTCACAAACCGTCGGTGCATACTTGATACCGAGTGTGCAATTTCAATACACGAGTGGATACAAAAGAACATATGACATAGGCTTCAACTGAATAAATGACGCACGATAAGGAATTCAAAGAATTGAAGAGTTTCCTAAAAAGCTACATAGCCTCTCGTAGATAAATACAGACGTCTCCGTGTCGATCAGCGTGACTCTAAGTAACCAGTCTGTGTCCCGTGACTCCTATGAACCTAGAGCTCTGATACCAACTTGTCACGACCCTAGTTCGCCAATCGTGAACATGTCGTGATGGCACCCAGTCCCCACGACTAGGTAAGCCTAACACGTTGCGGAATATACCAGTTTATGAATATTTAATAAGAATTAGCGGAAAATAAGATGAAAGGAATGCAATTCCGTGCCACTTGGCACATACATCCGTCAACACCATGTATAAAACACTACCAAGATCCGGAATCCCACGGTAACACAGACTAAAAGAGAATATACAACTGTGGCTCTACGTGTAAAGAGTGTCTAACAACGAGACGAAGAAAAATGTCAACTAGTACTATTAGAATAGAAGGAAAAGCCTGCGGATCTGCAGACGTAGCAGATCATACCTCGAGGTCTCCAGAAAGCTGCGGAAATCACCTAGCACGAGCCTGCTCTGATGTACCTGGATCTACACAACAAATGTGTGTAGAAGAGTAGCATGAGTACACCACGGCGGTACTCAGTAAGTGCCAAGCCTAACCTCGATGGAGTAGTGACGAGGAAGGTCAGGGCCCTACTGAGAGAAAACAGTTACAAAAATGATAATAACAATAATAAGCAACTTAACGATAATAATTCCGAAATAACAACAATAAAATGATTACTGCAACCGTCTACAATTAACTAACAACAAATAACAAACTCAATTAATAAGTCCAGGACCTGTGGGAATTGAACCCACAGTCCCATTAACAGTACCTCTGCGTCTCCGGGAATCGAACCCGCAGCCCATGTCTCAATAAATAATCAATAACTCGGGATCTCCGGGAATCGAACCCGCAGTCCCTACCAATAACTCAGGATCTCGGGAATCGAACCCGTAGTCCCTACCAATAACTCAGGATCTCGGGAATCGAACCCGTAGTCCCTACTAATAACTCAGGATCTCGGGAATCGAACCCGTAGTCCCTACCAATAACTCAGGATCTCGGGAATCGAACCCGTAGTCCCTACCAATAACTCAGGATCTCGGGAATCGAACCCGTAATCCCTACCAATATCACGCTGGGTCTCTGGGAATCAAACCCACAGCCCTGGGTCTCCGGGAATCGAACCCGCAGTCCACAAGCACAACCAATAAAGGAATCCACAGAGAGAATAACTATACTTAAATATAACTTTACCGAAAAATAGTGCCAATAATTATCAAGGGGTTCAAACAAGGCAATTAGGCAACTAAACAGTTAAGTACTACCTAATCATGCTTTCCTAACCACTACCGGGTAAAAATATCAAATTTACAGCCAAAGACAGGAATATCGCTCATAGAACAATTTAATTAAAGTGCGTTTTCAACAACCAGCGCATGTACACGCCCGTCACCTCGCGTACAAGGCATTTAAACTATCACGTAATATCCTAGGGGTGAAAATTCCCCCACACGAGGTTAGACAAGCCACTTACCTCGACTCCGGTACAAAACCGCTATGAAACAACTCTCTTGCCGCGAATGTCGGCCTCCACAAGTGTAGAATCTGATAAAAATCAATAGAATCACATCAATATAGGCTAATTGGGCATTACCCAATCAAAATAACTCAAAATACACCAAAACCCACAAGTTGCCAAAACTCGACTTTCGGTACGCTTATCGAAAAATCACAAAAGTTATATTTTCGGAACCCTCGTCTCAATACGAGTCTAAGCATATAAAGTTTACCAAAATCGGACTCCATTTGCCCACTCAAATCAGAGATTTTCTAACATTTAGGCCTAGGGCTCAAACCCACCTTTAATCTTCCAATTTCAGTGAAATAATCACGGATTTCATGATAAACCAACGAATTATGGTCAAGAAACTTACCCCCAATGATTTCCCGATGATATCCCAACGTTTCCCCTTCAAAATCCTCTCTTGGTGCTCAAAAATGGCGTTTTTGCGTAATAGGCCGCGTCTGAAATGTTTCTGGACTTAAAGTCACTGCCACGCCAATTAACTCTATGCGATCGCAACACTTGGCTCGCGATCGCGATGCACAACTCCTGGGCGGCCAGTTTTTCCTCTACGCGATCGCGTGACCCTGGACGCGATCGCAGTGAACAACTCATCAATACTACGCGATCGCAAACGTAATAACGCGATCGCGAAGAACAAACTCGTCCGGCTCCCCAACTACCCTACGCGATCGCATACTCCCTCACGCGATCGCACTGCTTCCGACCAATACCCTACGCGATCGCAGACTCAACCTCACGATCGCAGAGCTTCCCAAATTCACCCTACGCGATCGCAGACTCCCCCTCGCGATCGCAGAGACCAATAATTTCCTCTTACGCGATCGCATGAGCAGCTTCGCGATCGCGAAGCACAAAAATTCTCTGCAATATTGCAGCAGAACCAGCGGTGCAATTGGCACCAAAATGGTCCGTTTGGACCCCCGAATTCATCCCGAGGCCCCCGGGACCCCAACGAAAACCACCAACCTACTCCAAAACATGATACGAACTTATTCCAATCATAAAAATACGTCTAACAACATCAAAACTCATAATTCACATCGAATTCAAGCCTAAATTTCTTAAAACTTTCCGAATTGCACATTCGATCTAAAACCCGACCAAACGACATCCGAATGACCTGAAACTTTGCGGACATATCCAAATTCACATAACGAAGCTACATAAATTGTCGGAATTCCATTCCGACCCCGGATCAAAATCTCACCTATCGTTCGGATTCGCCAAAATTTCAACCTTCGGCATTTCAAGCCTAATTGAGCTACGGACCTCCAAAATACATTCCGAACGCGCTCCCAACCCCGAAATCACCTAACGGAGCTAATGGAACCATCGGATTTCCGTTCCGAGATCGTCTTAATACTGTTCCGGCTATGGGCCATTTTCTAACTTTAAAGCTCTCATTTAGGGACTAAGTGTCCCAAAATGTTCCAAATTTCAGAACCGACTCTCCCGACAAACCACAATAGCAGAAATAAACTTAGGAAAACAGCTAAATTGAGGATTGGGGCGTAATTTTCTAAAACGACCGGCCGGGTCGTTACATGGGTATCAAAATTTGTAATTAAATCTAGTTTAAAAAATTCTTATGCGGCACATGTATCACGCATGTATCTCACACATAGGTATACATAGATATACATATGATATACAATTTATACAAATATGATACATAAGTGATACATAAATGATACACAGTATGATACACATGTCATTTTTTTTCATGTTCATCTTTTACTTCGAATATTCAATTCAAACAAGCTCAAAACTCCACCAAATCATCCTGAAACTGAGATTCAAGCTTCTTAAGATGTACCCAGTCTATTCTAATAATACTCACTCAAAAGAAAGCGAAATTTAACTTTTTTGTGCTACAAATAGCTAAATGGCTAATATTAGTAATATTTTATAAATTGGACAATTTTTGAAATAAGCTACTTATAAATGAACATAACTAGTAGTTAAATTACACAAATATCCAAAATAAATCTCTTACCAACCTCTAGCCATTAGTCATAGACTTACCAAAACTAGCCAAGCACATATAAAAATTGAAAACCAAATAAATAAGGTTCTTTCTCACAAAAAATCATATGCAAAAATCACCTTCCATATTATTAAGCATGATTAGCAACATTATATGCAAGACAGAAAGAAAATTTCATGGATAAGGTAGCAAATAAAGTGATAAATACAAAAAAAATGTAATATTTCAAATATCTAAGCAAAAAAAGTACTTTTTCGATGGGTATAGCTGAAATTCATGGAAAACATATAGATAAGTCAATGTACAAAATTTGAGGAAGACTGGAGGTGATTTGGATTGATTTTGTATCAAAATTCGTAATTAAATCAAGTTCAAAAAATTCTTCTACGACACATGTATCTCACACACAGGTATACATGGATATACATGTGATACACAATTGATGCAGATATGATACATATGTGATACACATATCATTTTTTTCATGTTCAGTTTTTACTTCGAATTTTTAATTCAAACCACCTCAAAACATTACCAAATCATCCCAAAACTGATATTCAAGCTCCTTAAGAAGTACCCAATCTATTCTAATAACACCAACTCAAAAGAAGGTAAGAATTAATATTTTTTTTTGCTACAAATAGCTAATTGGATAATATTAGTAATATGTGGCTAATATTACTAATATTTTATGAACTGCCCAATTTTTATAATGAACTACTTATAAATGAACATAGCTGGTAGTTTCTCATTTTTCTTCTCTATTTGCTTTGTATAATTGTGTGCTAGTTATTTCACGATCTTCCGCAACAATTTGATTAAGCTTAAAAAAATGAGAGCTAAAATCAAATCAAACTATGATGCCTATGATGGAGGGTGGGTCTAAGAGATGATAGGCGTTTAGGCTGGTAGGCATCTAAATAAGAGATGCACATTATACTTTAGGCGAATCTCACTTCGGAATCTTGAAGAAGGGATGCACATTACTCTTTAGGCGAATTTTCCATAGGATTACGGGAGAAAAATAAAAAGCTTTATAAAGCATTACGTAAGTTCACGTAGTATATACATTTTTGGTCTTAAATTTTTTTTAAGCCTATTGCGCAAAAGCAGACTTTACGCATCATGAGCTTAGATTGTGACATCTACGTTAAAAACATTTCATGAAGAATAAATTTGTAAAATCTATCAACATATCATAAAGACAGATGTACCATTCCACAAATAAACCTCTTGCAAACTAAGATATAATTACATTTTCGTATGTGAGAAATAAATAAGTACATTATGTTTCTGTTTTTTTATGGGGTACAAATTTAAAATATGGTTCATGAAAAATTGCTCATTGGCTGTATGTTTCTTATCAAGAACAGACTGTCTGATGTATATAATTATAAGATGTAATTTAATGAATGAAGAGCCCCATTTTAGGGTTGGTCCACCTTTGTCACTAGGAGTTGTCTACTAATTTGCCAGTCTTCATCTGTTTCATGTTTCTATAGTCAGTATTGCTCAGAGTATACTACAAAAAACTTGTGATCCTTCATTATTAGAGCTGCTGGTTTCAGTACTATTTTTTTTTTTTTTTTTTTTTTTTTTGCATATTAAATTTAGTGTACACTTACTTTAATATAGTCATGGTATTTCCAAACAAAACTATTCTTGGTAACCGTGTGCGTCACTTGATGTATGCTTCAACTAATTAATTTTTTTTATTTTATTGTTTAAGTCAATTTGCTCATATCTTGAATAATTAAAAAATATATATTCCTTCCGTTTTAATTTATGTTAACTTATTTTCTTTTTAGTCCGTGCTAAAATGAATAATTTTTTTTTATTTGAAAAAAATTTATCTTTATGCAATGATTTATAGCCACATAAAATATATGCTTCATTTTGCATCACAAGTTCAAAAGTCTTCTCTTTTATTAAACTCTATGCCCAGTCAAATGGTTTCACATAAATTAAAACGGGGGAGTATTATTTTTCATAAGCACAGATAAAGTTTTATTTGGTTGCACTTCTAATCAAATTCTATCTTTAATTTTATTTTTAATTATTTGAATTTAATATTTTGCTGTTTGTGTCATGAATTGCATCATAGATTAATTTTAGCTGCTATTCCCAAATTATTTGTTATGGTTTTTCAAAATAATTGGCTCAAATTAGTTCTCATTTTAGAAGTTCAAGATAAAATTAATTTTTTTCTCTCATTTTAAAGATGGATTATATCTTAAGACATAAATAAGGTAAAATAATAGAAAAAAATCCTTCTAATTAGTATTTCTCAAGGATCATATAAAAAAGAAATATGACAGATAATTTGGATCGAAGAGAGTATTATTTAAACAGGTGGAAGGAATCACCTAACATTTTTCACTTTACTGGGCTTTGGAAATTAGTGTCACATAAACAAAGCTACCAATGTTGCTTCAAGCCTTCAACTATATTGTTTTTCCTCTATGGTTAAATTCTCTATAAGAGTCTCATTTGTTTTAATTTTTGGATATTACAGTGAAGTGCTATTATATAGAACATATATTATAATTAGCATTATAAAAATTGGTTCAAATTTTTTTTTAACTTTTATAGTAAATGACTGTTATATAGAGATATTGTTATAGATAGATCTGATTGTGTACTGTATGCAAACTGTATGCCCCTTGTAGAGAGGAAGACAATAGTAAACTTTAACTTGGGATAACAAAAATAAACTTCAATTTTTGAACGTTTTTAGGAGGATATTTTAAACGAAAAATACTTATTAGAAACATGAAAATGTGTAGGATTTATCTGATATTTTCTAGATAGAAGGTAAACCTAAATGTAACGGCATAAAAGAAGTAAATTAAAGGGCCTACTACACAAAGTGGTCCTAATTATAAATGAGAGGATAGCCAAAGTGCAAACATCTATCTGGCAATTTCATATGGTTGGGGAAGAAAATCTTGTGTGTTCAACTAATAAAAAAGCATATATTAAAAGCAAGTCACTACTTTTCCTTGCCTTTTATCTATGAAAAGCAAATCTCTTTAATTTTCTTTGTAATCTAATTGGAGAAAGATAATTTTGTAATTTACCAAGAAAATACAATTGAAAATATTTTGGAGAAAGATCATTATCAAAAGTGTGGGCGAAGCTACACTATGATAAGGATTGTCGAAGAATTACACTGTATATATAAGTAAAATATTAAGTTTTATAGATATATAACATATATTGAACAACCTTTGACACAATTGTTTTTTTAATTCTTTCGGTTTCTTCGCCACTGATCAAAAAAATGTAAAACCCTACTTGTCTTCCTAAAGAAGATACTCCCTCCGGTCCAAAATAAGTAATTTTTTGGCATTTTTTTTGTGGTCCAAAATAAGTGATTTTTTCGGATTTCAAGAATGACTTAATAATGTTTTCCTACATTGTCCTTGGAGTAAATAGTGTTGGAATATGTGTTAAGAGTGTTTATGTGAGATAGTAATATTAACATGGTCAATTATATTGCTAATTAATGCTAAAAAGTGAACTTCTTAATATGTGTAAAAACATTCAAAAAATCACTTATTTTGGACCGGATAAGTGACATTCAAATCTTATACTCCTGCTATAGTCATAAGATGCCTTTTTCTCGTTTTTTCATCCTTTTAATCTGCACATCCACTTTGATAAACTAAAGAAAAATCTAAGAACAATCAATTAGATTCTCATAATTAATTCAGACTATACAACATATCTTAAACATTTTAAAATTATTGTCATTCTAACAAGGTCAAATCAAAAGAATAAGTCTCTCTCCCTTGTCTACTTTTTGCTTATTTTCATTCATGAGAGATGAAGTACAAATGAGAAATCTAAACCAAAAAATGGGTAAAAACAGAAAATTCTAAAAAATAATTATGTGCTCTTACATGCATAGATGATCAATGAGAATTCAACTTGATCTTGATTCTTGTGCTTCAATTTGTCTTTATCTTCTAACCACAATCTACTCTCCAATCCACTTCTTGTCCTAAACATGAAAACTGCAGAACCAGAAGCTGGATTAAAGAACCAATCATGTACATCCCACATAAGATCTACAAGCAAACCATCCAAAAATATACTTTGATTTCCTCTAAAATTCCATTGCAGCCTCTTTACCCTAATCGCAATTTTTTTATCAATAGAAACTGATAAAACTGGATGATTATCTTTCCCCTCATTTTCACCACTACATCTTATTAAAATATCATGTGCTGAACCATTGTCACAAAACTGAGCCTTAGTTGAATAAAGGGTATTTCCTGAAAAATATTCTTGTCTTGAAATTAGAGTAAATTTGGCCATAGGAAAACCATTCTTGAATTTCTTAAATGAAGCTTCTTCAGCCATATTTCCAAGAATTAGACCAATTTCTGAATCAACTATGATCAAAACATAGTACCCACTAATTGGTTCAGGACCAGACATGTACTTAGCTTCACATAAATCCCATAAAATTTCAACCTTAGAATTACCAAATTCCATTGCTCTACTTCCCTTTTTCTTCCTAAAAAGACGCGAATTCGCGTTGAGTTTGAATGAATTTGAAGTATCATCACCAAAATGTATGCTTAAACCTTGTGTTATATTTGTTTTGGACCATGTAACAGTGATCAAAACATGTTTTTGATTGGACAAAATAACTTTGTACAAACAAGTGACGCTGTTTTGTGTTGAAGGGATTAAAGATGGAGGAAAACAAGAAGTGTTTGAATAACTCGAACAAGTAGTAGTTTCAGATACTACTTGTACTGCATATTCACTAAAACAAGTAGCAAAATCCCTCATTCTTGAAAAAATAAAGGGAACTCAGATTTAGAATAAAAATGAAGAGAGGTTTAGGAATAATGTTAAATGGGAAATTTCATAGGAAGGTGGAAGTATAAATTCTCTTCTCTTTAACTGCGCCCACGTAAAGGGTATTAAATATGATTTTTATTTTTTCTCTCTCTCTTACCTTAAATTTGCAACTTAAGAGAAGGGAGAAAGGGAAAGAACGGAAGAATGCTTAGACAGTTCATCTGAGTATCGTTTAAAAGGGGAAAAAATATATAATCAGTGATTTCTTCTTTAAATAAATAACTATATAATTGCTAATTAAGTTGATCAAAGTGGAATAATAAAGACGGCAACGTGTAAATTGCACGAGTAATATCGTTACTATTTTATTTCGTTTCTTGTAACATTGGAATTGATGATTGACTAATAAGATGTGATTCATAGACAATTAATTTTTCAGTTTCTTGAATTTAAGAGTGCATTTGCTTGTATTTTACTTGAGTGGGTCTATCAAAAACAACATCACTATAAGGTATGTATAAGATTGCATATACTCTATTCATTACAAATCCCATTATGGGATTATGCTGAGTTTGTTATTGTTGTTGTTGTTAGATTTAGCTGTGTAGAAATATGTACCACTCGGGTTGTTATGCGACGAATACAACTCCTCCGTTCTATATCAGAAATAAACAAAAAAAATTACTCCATTCGATCCAAAATAAGTAATTTTTTAAAATGTTTTCACACGGATTAAGAAATTTACCTTTTAGCATTAATTAGTAATGCAATTGACCATATTAATCTTTACTATTTCACATAAACACTCCTAACACATATTTCAAGTTTCCAACACTATTTACTCCAAGCACAATGTAGGAAAATAACAATTCATTCATTATTGAAATCTAAAAAAATCACTAATTTTGGACCATAAGAAAAAGGCAAAAAAATTACTTATTTTGGACTCGAGGAAATAGTAGAGAATATTTTTCGCTTTTAGTGAGCCTTGTGAATTCAGATTAGTTGAATCTCAACATGGATATTGAATATTGTATGGGGTCAAATTTGACCCTACACATCTTTATGTCATGAGGGTACGACCTCCTTCGTATACCTCCTACAACAGGGGCACGGTTCAGATGTAAGGGCATGGACGACGTCACTCATGGCTCGACGTCCTCGCTGAGAGGACGTCGCTTACGTCCTAATGCTTTTATTATTATTTTAAAGAATGTCCCTTCTTATATAAAAGGTCTAATAATACAACTCTCTCTTTCTCTCCTATTTCTCCCTCTACTTCTTAACTTTGACAAGTAACTATTCTCGAGTTCTTCATTTTGCAATATATGATCAATCATAAGTAGATTGATTTTATAACTCTAGGCTTATTATATTTGATTACGATTTATCCTTTTTATCTTTTTGATTGTTTTAAGCTTGTAAAGTAATATTTAACTTTTGGAGTCAGATAATTTGGCGCCGTCTATGGGAATTTCGAGAATCAAAATCATAGTATCCAACTAGAGATCAGCCTACTACTTTCTCTACATCACTCGAAAATCAAAGATGGCTGAAAATGATACCAGATCCAAAGCTATAATGGGGGGTCACGGCTAACCTTCTTGGTCCTCTCAACGAGGCCAGTGACTATTCCATCATCAACGCAACTCCTAGCACCGCACCAGGTACAGAGCTCTCATCTTCCCCCTACGAGGATCCAACGATCTTGCACGACAAAGGAGTTTCTGCATCTACTGTCAAGGAAGCACACCCGGTGGTCAAAACATCTACTAGAAGAGTGGCTAACAAGCACCCTAAGTGGCTTGGTTGAGAAATCACCACAAGGCAATGTCAGGTCAGTGCCAACGGTAAGTATCACCACTGCCATGGGCGAATAGGAAGGGACAAGAGCAAATAATCAACCCGTCGAGGCGTAGACCAGTGATGGCACGCTAACTACCATCCTAAGAAAGATGGAGGAAATGGAAAACGAAAACAAAGCACTCCGCGAACAGATGAAGGAACACCAAGAAAGGGTCGACAAAATCCCCAGAGCCCCTAAGTTACTACCAAAACGCGACATGGGAAGGTTTGTAGAGCAACCATACTCTGAAGAGGCTGCCTCCTACTCTATCCCAAAAACCTTCAAGATGCCTCCCTACTTGAGAATATATGATGGGACCACGGATCTGGAAGATTATCTGATCCATTATGCAATCGTAGTAAAAGGCAACGACTTATCGAAAGAACAGTGGCGATCTGTGTTGCTGAAAAAGTTCGGTGAAACTTTGATCGGAGGGGCCTTGACATGGTATTCCCAGTTACCTACTAAGTCAATATCAACGTATGAAGAAATGGCGGACAAGTTCGTCACCGCCCACACGGGTGCAAAGAAAGCGGAAGCAAAGGTCAACGACATCTTCGCCGTCAGACAAACCACAGGTGAAGGGCTCAGGGACTTCCTAGCCAAGTTCAAAAGGGGTAAGGATGACTCTACCGAACGTGTCAGAAGGTATGGAAGTCGCTACCTTCGCCGTCTCATGAAATATCCCCCTACCACATGGGAGGAAATTCACAATGCCTATTGCGCTGAGGTACGAGCAGACGAGGATGATCTCAATGGGCCGACCTAACGACTGAAAACAATACACTCAGAAACAAGGAAAGATCGACATCATGGGGGACATCGAGAACACCTCCCACGCTCCAACAAAGATCGACATCATCCATACACCACATCCTCCAATCCACCGCCTAGACATACGGACGCGTTGCAACGACATGTCTTCCCACTCCGAAACGAAAGAGGTTCACCACCTTATTATCAACACATAACTTTTGCATGTCTCCTTCAGAAATAATGTACACACTAGAGAATCTAGGCACCAAGGTGTAATGGCCTCAGAAGATGAAGTCAGATCCCGCCACGAGGAACGCGAGCGTCCTGTGTGAATTCCATCGAGAATGGGGACACAAAACCGAAGACTACATAGGTCCGCGACAAGAAGTAGTTAGGATGCTGAATCAAGGATACCTGAACGAGCTACTCAGCGACAAATGAAAAATCAACTGGGTGCCTATGGATACATGCCATGTGATGAACCAGGAGACAGCATTACAACATCATCATATGGTGCCCATGAATACATGCCATGCGAGCAGTCCCCTCAAGCATTTAACAGGTGGTCGAATTCCCTACCCCATGGGGAATATTCAGCATCAGGGGAGAGTCGCACATCGCACAAGAGTGCTACAAAATAACCCAAGACTGTGCCCACACCCAACAACTAAGAGGGGCAAGCGCGGGGGCATAATAATTAGCCGTGTCGGGGACTAAAATCAACCCGGCAGCAAACACCATCAAAGATCCTGACATCGTGGAAGCATGTAAAGCAACAATCGAAAATCTCGAGCCAGTCCAATTAGACGATGCCAACCGAGAAAGGAAAGCCTACATCAGCCACGGCCTCACCAACCCAAGTAAGTATCGTGAATTCCTAACTAACCACACAGATCTATTTGCTTTTTCCCATCAAGATATGCCATGCATTTTGCAAGATATCACCACCCACAAGCTCAACGTCGATTCACTGCATCTGCCGATATGGAAAATGAGAAGAAAATTCAATGTTGCAATCAACAAAGGGGTCAATGAAGAAGTAGACAAACTACTCACCAACGGCTCCATCAGAAAATCAAAGTACCATCAATGGATCGCTAACGTCGTCATGGTTAAAAAGAAAAATGGGAAGTCGAGGATGTGCGAAGATTTTACTGACCTAAATAAAGCATGCCCAAAGGATTCATTCCCGCTTCCCCGCATCAACCAGTTGAGCGACGCAACCGCAGGACACAAATTGTTGAATTTCTTGGATGCCTATTCTGGCTAAAATCAAATTATGATGGCCAAAGAAGATTAGGAGAAGACGACCTTCATCACCCACCAAGGAACCTACTGCTACAAAGTGATGTCCTTCGAGCTGAATTATTAGGCAAGCTCGCCAGGTGGGCCATAGAGCTCAACGAACATGATATCTCGTACCTCCAGAGAACCGCCATCAAGTCACAGGTCCTCGTCGACTTCGTGGCCGATTTCAGTGTAAAGATACTACCAGAGGCGGAACAAGAGGCACATCATGCTCCCTCCAACACCGACCTATGGGCTCTCTATACTGATGGTGCCGCTAATGCCTCAGGATCGGGACTGGGACTTGTCCTTAAAGTCCCCACGGGTGAAATAATTCGCCAATCTATACGATGCCTCGAGATAATTAACAACGAGGCAGAATATGAAGTTGTTATCATAGGTATAAAACTGGCCATCATTTATGGAGCTCGCCGACTTGTTCTCCATTGCGACTCCCAGCTCGTGGTGAACAAGTCACTGGGACTTACAAATCAAGGAGAAGACATTACAATAGCACCAGGCGGAGATCCACAGATTAAGGGCCGAACTCGACGAGTGCCGGTTTGAGCAGGTTCCTAGGGAACAGTGTCGAGGCGGATAGTCTGGCAAAACTAGCCGCAGCCACACAAAACTTTGACAAAGATAGCATGGTCACCCTCCTTCATTCGTTCATTGATCATACAGAGGTACTCTCATTAAGTTTAACTTGGGACTGGCGCAACCAGTTCATGTCCTACTTGCAGGAAGGGACACTCCCGCCTAACAAAAAACAATCCAAGAAGCTCCGCGTACAGGCCACCCGATACTGCCTAATAAACCACGAGCTCTACAAAAGGACCTTTGGCGGAACCCTGGCCAAATGCCTAGGTCCTAACCAAATGACACCGGTACTTGAGGAAATACACGAGGGCCATTGCAGCGCTCATACAGGCAACCACGCCCTCGTGTGCTGCCTAATACGGGCCGATTACTATTGACCAACTATGAAGAAAGATGCAGCAGAATATGTCCGCCGATGCGAACAATACCAAAAGTTTGCCCCTATGATACACCAATCAGGAGAACCTCTCCACTCAGTCACTTCCCCGTGGCCTTTCATCAAATGGGGAATGGACATAGTCGGCCCATTACCGGCAGGACAAGGAAAGGTACAATGCTATTAGTTTTAACTGCCTATTTTTCCAAGTGGGTAGAAGCAGGTGCGTACGCCCAAGGAAGTCATCGCTTTGATATGGAAGAACATCATCTGCCGCTTCGGAATCCCTAAAGAAATCACCTGCGACAAAGGGCAACAGTTCATCTGTCAGAAAATAACTGAATTCTTCGACAAATGGCATATTAAGCGAATACTCTCCACGCCATACCACCCCGCTGCCAATGGCCAAGCAGAATCATCCAACAAAACAATACTAAACATACTGAAATAGAAGATCAAAGGTACCAAAGGGCTATGGCCTGAGCTACTACCAGAAGTACTATGGGCACACCGAACCACACATAAATCCTCCACGGGCGAAACACCATACTCACTAGTCTACAGAACCGACGCTGTCATACCGGTCGAAGTAGGCAAACCAAGCCTTAGGTATTCGCATACTAGCGAAGCTGAAAATGACATGACCAGACTTCAAGACCTCGATGAGGCTGAGAAAAGAAGAGAAATGGCCCACATAAGGATGGTGGCCCAGAAATAGCAAATCGAAAAGTACTACAAAAAGAGGGCCAAGATACCATCACTCAAAGTGGGTGACTACGTCCTCAAAGATAAAACCTTAGCATCAAAAAACCCAAGTGAAGGGAAACTGAGCACCAACCAGGACGGACCATACAAAATCACTGCGGTGGCAGATAAAGGGTCATTCCAACTAGATACAATGGAAGGAAAAATGCTCCAAAACAATTAGAAAGTCACCCACCTTAAGTATTTCCATTTCTGAAAGGCGCATCCCGAGTCGTACTCTTTTTCCCTTACCTGAGTTTTGTCCCAATCGGGTATTCTCAAGAAGGCTTTTAACGAGGTAGCAGAGGAGACGCTCGGAGATACAAGGCAAATTTAGCACACCAGCTGCTCCACACGCCCTCCCAACTGGCATACCAAAGGGAATGGACTAACACCATCTCCAATATATGAAAGGCTATGGCCATATCCAATATATGAAAGGATACGGCCATCTCCAATGTATGAAAGGATACGTCCATCTCCAATGTAAGAAAGGCTACGGCCATTTCCAATGTATAAAAGACTACGGCCATCTCCAATGTATGAAAGGCTACGACCATCTCCAATGTATGAAAGGTTACGACCGTCTCCAATGTATGAAAGGTCACGACCATTTCCAATGTATGAAAGGCTACAACCATCTAATGAAAGGCTACGGCCATTCTTAACGTATAAATGGCTAAGGTCACTGTCGTAATAAGCCGACCTAGCTCGAATACAAGAAAATAAATCGACACAGTCGAGGTCACGTACATGGTCATGGCTATCCTTAACATATAAATGGCTAAGGCCACTATCGTAATAAGCCGACCTAGCTCGACTACGACAAATTAACTCAACACAGTCGAGGTCACGTACATGGGCACGACCATCTCTAACGTATAAATGGCTAAGGCCATTATCGTAATAAGCTGACCTAGCTCGTCTATGACAAATTAACTCGATATAGTCGTGGTCACGTACATGGTCACAACCATCCTTAACGTATAAATGGCTAAGGCCACTGTCATACTAAGTCGACCTAACTCAACTACGACAAA
Organism: Nicotiana noctiflora; assembly: GCA_032618575.1. Taxonomy (NCBI): domain Eukaryota; kingdom Viridiplantae; phylum Streptophyta; class Magnoliopsida; order Solanales; family Solanaceae; genus Nicotiana; species Nicotiana noctiflora. The sequence continues at coordinate 412,652 of JASVEL010011908.1, forward strand.
TTAACTCGAAACATTCGAGGTCACGTACATGGTCACGGTCATCTCTAACATATAAATGGCTAAGGCCACTATCGTAATAAGTCGACCTAGCTCTACTACGACAAATTAACTCGACATAGTTGAGGTCACGTACATGGTCACGGCCATCCTTAACGCATAAATGGATAAGGCCACTGTCATAATAAGCCGACCTAGCTCGACTACGACAAATTAACTATACACAGACGAGGTCACGTACATGGTCACGGCCATACTTAACGTACAAATAGCTAAGGCCACTGTCGTAATAAATTAACCTATCTCGGCTACGACAAACAAAACAACTCGATAATGGCTGAAGTCATGTATATAACTACGGCAAGCACACGAAATAAAAGGTACGAAGGGACATAGCAAAAGAGTAACTTCTATTATCTTCAAAGAAAGTATATATGTACAAAGGGATCTATTTACATCCCCACAAAACTGCAAAAGCAAAATAAATACAAAGCCTATCACCCACCACCACTCCGTCCGTCATCGCCCGCTGGTTCATCATCTCTTCCGTTGCCGCCCTCGGTTTGGTAAGCTGTAGAGATCCAAGACCCGGAAGCTAGATGGTTAACATCTTCAGATTTATAGCCCGTCCGGTCGGGTAAATCGGAACTATACTCGCATGCTTCTCGGGCGACCTAAACCAAACGGCGATGGTCCTCAACCTCTACCTCAGTGGCACGACATGCGACATGCAAATCCTCAAACACAACCAGCTTGGCTTCGACATATACCCATATGTCCCGTGCCTCGCCAGGAACATCGTCATCAGACCTAGCCACAGTAGCCTGCTTAAGAGTATCAATCTTGGCCGTCTTGGCATTAAGTTTGGCGGTTAAGGCGTCAATCTCGCCACGCAAACTAGCGGCCTCTGCCGCTATCCCACGACCGATCTCCAACTCATCCTCCTTTGACTAGAGAAGAGTCTCCAGTCCAATGTTCAGAGACAAGACATCCATCAGCAGATCATCCACCTTCTCCAGCTGATCTACTTGCTTCCGCAGCTGAGCCTCCGACTACTCAAGACCCGCACGAAAAAACTGAAACTTCGGGTTGTGGGCGAATAGGTTCGCCAGTGTTTGATGTTTGGAACGGCACTCCTTATACTTCTTCACCATTTTCTTGAGGGTGGTGGCCGTCCTCTACGCTCGCCGATCCCTCTCTACCTCCAAATGAGGGTCTGAAGAACAAAGGAAAAATTAGCATACACCTAGGGTTCACTTTATAATACACAAAGAATAGAATATACCTGCAAAGTCGTACCGACAACTCTTCAGGATAAATCCCTATCGCTAAAATCTTTTAGACTTTCTCGCTTAGCAGTCGCACATAGCAGGGACATATCTATTGCGGCCTGCTCGCTATTTTCTAACAGGTTGTATCCACTTGGAATCACAATACAGCAGTTAGGCCCACCCACTGCCATCTCATTACGGACCCGATCACTCCTTGGTAAATCCGCAACTGAGGGCGCCATCTTAGGATATGCCATCTCATCTTCATATGCCTCGTCAGTAGCGGACGACGTGCCACATTCTAGAGCATGCACGGGGGCGGTATCGAGAATTGCCCTCCCTTGGGGAGATGACCTCCTTGAACAGATGGCGTCGGCCATCAGAACTGGCCTCGACTGAGGATGAGGCTCACTTATCCTCTCATCCTCCATAGAAATTCCCTTGCCGAGCATCAAATCGACTCTTTTTTCGCTTCAGCGGCTCCTCACCTTCAGAGGTCTCCTCCACAGGTCGAGGGGACGGTGGTGAAGAAGTCACTTCGCCTGTGGACTCAGCCGCAGGCGCGGCCTCACGTTGGGCGACCTCTGGGGTGCCCTTACTAGGATAATCTCGAGGCACATACACATCCTTAAAATTAGTCCCCACTACCAACGAGGCCTCGACGTTCTGCCTTCTCCTCCTCCAAGGGGCGCTCTGACCTGCCAATATAAGATGGGTCAAGCAATGAAACTTTAATGAAACCTCCATACTCTGGTCGAGATGTTACCTGGTGGGCCGTTCGATTGCGGAACGCAAACCATGTACGACATTCCTTTGCCAAGGGAATCACCCTCACCACCCACGACCTAATGTCTTCAATGGGTTAGGGTGGAGAAGCCCTCGCTGCAAAAAGAAAAAGAAAGTGAAAAGAAGTTATAATGACCGTACGGTCAAAGGTTGCAAACAAAACTATATACGAGTAAAGACACTCACATTCCGGATTCCACCTCTCTAGGAATCCTTCAGGGTTCGACGCTAGGTGCTCCGTCCTGATGTAAAAAAACTTACGCTAGAAGCGACGATTGGTCTTGTCGTTGGCCCTGACAACCAGGCCCCTTGTGCCACAGCTCTTCAGTTGCAGTATAGAGCCCCTCACATAGCCAGGGCTAAATAACTGCAACAAGAGATTGACCAAAACACTGAGTCCGATCCTGGTCGCATAGGTGGTCATAATACAACACACCTTCCAAGTGTAAAGAGTAAGTTGAGCCGGGCATACGTCATAGAAGCGAAAAATATTTTCCACAAGGGGATAAACCGGAAGACCGTACCCGACTAGGAATGGGTATTCATAAAAGGTACAAAATCCCGACCGGTGTACATTGATATAGTTGCTCCCGACCGGCTCCATAACCACATGGTCTGGGATTTGGTAAATCTCCTGTAGACCGTCCAAGTGCGATTGTAGAAACTCGGTATGATCCCACTGGGGAGTCAGACTTTTAGTTGGGAAATCCCTTCGAGCATGAATCTCTTTGGGAAGAATATTGTGCAAACTAAGGGGGATGTGAGGTATTTGGGCCTTTTTCCCACCACCCGAAGATGGTGGAACCCTAGAAGGGGTATCATCTTAGCCTTTTCTGTTGTGTTGTCCGCGTTTTGCCATAGTAATTATTTATATCAATCAAGTTCTAACGGCTAAAAAATTAGTTTCAATAGAAACAGAAGGGTTTAGAGCACGAAATATCGGTTTTCTTCAAAGAAGATGAAAAAAGGAGTAGAAAATCTCAAAAGTTCGAAAGATGGTAAAGATCGAACCTTCCTCCTATTTATAGGGCTAAAATACATGATAATCGAAGAGGCATGATTCGAAATGGGCGCGGGAAACTAAAACGTCAAATCGCCTCCTGAAGCATCTCGGGAGCAGGTATAATCATGACGCATGCTAGCGATGATGTCAGTTCAGAAAGTAGACCACGTGTCAACGAATCGGCAACACCATGTACTTTCACCTTTTTCACGTCATCACCCTCGTAATAAGGTTCTCTAAAGGACGAGATCGACATTTTTGCCCATTGAAGACGTCTACCGTATACGCCTCCAACAAGTGGAGGGACTAACTGTATAGGGTTAAATTTGACCTTACACGTCTTTATGTCATGAGGTTACGACCTCCTTCGTATACCTCCTACAACAGGGGCACAGTTCAGACGTAAGGGCGTGGACGACGTCACTCATGGTTGGACGTCCTCACTGAGAGGACGTCGCCTACATCCTAATGCTTTTATTATTATTTTAAAGGAGATCCCTTCTTATATAAAGGGAGCCTCCCCGTTGTAAAAGGCATCAATGTTATTATCTAATAATACAACTCTCTTTCTCTCATACTTCTCTCTCTATTTCTTTACTTTGACAAGTACCTATTCTCGAGTTCTTCATTTTGCAATATCCAATCAATCATAACTACATTGATTTCATATCTCTAGGCTTATTATATTTTATTACGATTTATCCTTTTATCTTTTTTATTGTTATAAGCTTGTAAAGTAACATTTAACTTTTGAGCCAACCAAATACTGAATGAGAATTTAAAATTGTGTTTCTTGGATCTAACAGGTTTTTAGATTTTAGTTGCTTTTCGACTCCGGTTATTAAAAAGCAAGCAAAAAAGTGCGTAGTGGGGAGACCAGGAATAAAAATTCATAAGAAAAACTCTACCATTAAAACTATAAAATTGACAATTTTCTCTATTAGGGTTATTGCGAAATATTGAATAATAAGAGGCAATTCAAATAAAGGAAATCAAAGATCTACTAATCTAGATGATTGAGATTGTCAAAAGGGTGGAAGATTTATTAACTGCTTTAATATTTTCACACAGTCCATGTACTTTAATCTACATAGTAATTAGGCTCCATTTTTATTAGACAACCAATTATCATTTAATGCTTACAATTTTTAACATATAATTACTATTTAAATAACATAATTGTATAATTTTTCTTAGTGGGAAAAAAGGTTAAAGTGGACGATAAGAATTAGTATAGTGAAGCTGGTCCTACAAATTAAAACCAGACTGTCGACCCACCAATTTCTAACCCTAAAAACAGATACATATGATTAAAAGGAGAATGAATCTGTTTTGAGTATTTTTCTCTTTTGTTTATCCCTTTTTAATATTTTTTTTCATTTTATAATTCTGCATATAAGTAGTATCTAACTTTGCAACTTTTTCTTTCATTACTATTTTAACACTGAGAATTTAATTGCATTGAGTTATCTTTTTATGTTGGTATGCATAAATTAATAGCATAATTGTAGGTAGAAGAAGGAATAATAAATTCTTTTGTAACCCCCATGATTCTATTAAATGTTAGTTCAATAAAGTCCTTTCATATCATTTTCCAGTCTCCAACCTTCCCATAAAGGGTTAATAATAATAAAAGAAAAAAATATAGTTAAAAGGGAAGATTTAATTTAGGGAGATGGATACGATAAGGTAAAAAGCTGCATAGTTTATGGAAAGAGTCTAAATTGGTAATGATAAAAGTGCACAAAGGTGAAAAGAAAGAATCTCGAAAGGTAAAGGAAAAGAAAAGGCCATGTTTCAAAAATTGAGATAAATCTTCTCATAATTAATCTTCTAAACTTATTATTATTATTAAACTTTAATCATTACCACATTTTCATAAAAAAGAAAAAGATTACAAAAAGACTTACAAGACTTGTGCAATTGTGCGTCCTAGATATGTCCAAACCTTTAATGCTCGAGGCTGGCTCAGTAGTTCTACGCTAATCATGTCTAAAATTCCTTAATTAATCCTCAAAATTCTTTAACAAATCACTAAATCCTCAAAAATCGCATTAATCTATCTCAAATATGATATTTGAGAACAATGAAGTTCAGATATTGAACAAAATAAAAGCTAGAGCAAAAGCATATAGTATATATAATATTTTGGTTATGGCTACAGTCACACATAAAAATGAGGTATTCTTTTATAAGATACTTTCTCCGTTCCAAAATAGGTGATTTTTTAGATGTTATCATACAGATTAAGAAATTCAACTTTTAACATTAATTAACAATGAAATTGACCATACTAACTTTTACTATCTCACATAAATACCCATAACACATACTTCAATGTTATTTACTACAAGGGCAATGTAGGAAAAAAAAGAATTAATTCATTCTTGAAATAAAAAAAAATTACTTATTTTAGATTAAAAAAAATTAAAAAAAAAATCCATTATTTTGGAGCAGAGGAGTAAGGAGAAATGGACCCCAAGAATGTCAGTTCTGTATGGTATCCCGTCATAAACAGCAAGCATAATGCAGCCCAAAAATTAGTAGTACTAAAGAATAATGTACTCAAATTTTGGTTTGAAATGGGAATGAGAAGGGAATCAAATCAATTCAATGAAATCTTTTTTGTTGTCGATTCACTAGACATAAGGTCCAAGAATTTAATTATTTCTGTCCATTGCATCAACTGGCGTTTGGATCTGCCCATTAACACCATGATTTCAGTTAGAGCTATTGGGGTCCTATATTGTATATTCCTCATAAATGTTTTTTTCTAAAAGAAAGAAAAAGAACTAGTTAATGTTATTTTTTTTTCTCCCGCTATTTGGCATATTTTTGGTTAATCAAGATCGCATTGCATAAGGTCCATTAAATATCGATCAAGATTTTTATACCTAAAGCTTGAATACGAAACTTCTAATTAATGATAGAAGAATTGTAACTTCCCGACCGGTTGTTTTGAGTCCTAGTGCGTCGTTCAAGAGTCTGAGGCAATGAACATCTTCATTTCAGATATCATGACTTGTACAAGTGGTCAGAATTGAATTTCGGGAAGTTCGGAGTTGATTTGGGAAGACAATTCCTATTTCGGAAGCTTAAACTTGAAAGAATAAACTAGGATCGGAATTTTGAGTAAACGACCTCGAAATCGGGATCTGAAGGTTCCAGCAGGTTCGTATGATGATTTCGGACTTGGGCGTATGTCCGGATTGGGTTTTGGATAATCTAGAAGCGTTTTGGCGCCAATTGTGGAAGTTAGCAGTTTGGAAGAAATTTCTTAAGTTTGGCTTGAAGTGCATTTCAGTGTTATTGATGTCCGTTTGGGATTTCAAGTTTGGAAATGGCTCTGTATGGTGATTCTGGAGTTGGGAGCGCGATCGGAAGTGAATTCGGAGGTTCGTAGGTCATTTTGAAGCCATTTGGCTAAAGATAGAAACTTGAAGGTTTTTGGAAGCTTGACCGCAGGTTGGCTTTTTGATATCAGAGTCGAAATCCAATTCCGAAAGTTGGAGTAGGTCAGTAATGTCAAATATGATTTGTGTGGAAACTTTGCGGTCGATCGAACGTGATTTGATAGGTTTAAACATCAGAAATAGAAGTTTGAAATTCTAAAGTTCATAAAGCTTGAATTGGAGTGTATTTCATGATTTTAGCGTTATTTGATATGATTTGAAGCCTCGAGCAAGTCCGTAATATATTTTGAGATTGGTTGGCATGTTTGGTTGGGATCTCGGGGGCTTCGGGTGACTTCCGGGTAGTTAACGGATCGATTTTCGCCTTGTGGGGATTTGCTGGTTTTCTGGTATACGTTTACCGGGTTTTTACTCTATGCGATCGCAAGAGAGAGTATGCGTTCACATAGAGCAAGAGTTGAGGGGGTTGGAATTGGTCTATCCGATCGCAGAAGGAGGATACCTGGGCGTATGCGTTCGCAGGGTTTTTTCATGTGAACGCATACAAGGATTTTGGAGGCAGCAGAGTTGCCTTATGCGATCGCGGAGCTGTGGTTGCGATCACATAGGAAGATTTCTGGGCAGTGTTCTTTTTAAAAATGATTTTTGGCTCATTTCACTTATTTTTCTTCCATGAGAGCGATCTTGGAGCAACTTTTGAGCGTCATTTTCATCACTAAGTACGGGGTAAGTGATTTCTACTGATTTTGAGTTAAATACAAGTTTATATACAGATTTAGACATTTAAATTGGTATAAATTTCTGGTTTTGGTGGAAAACCTATAAATTTACATTTCTTCGAATTTGACCACGATGTTGAGTATGGAATTTAGTAAAAATTATATATTTGAGTTCCTAAGGTCATGGGTAATCTTTATCTTCGAGAAATTTCGTATTCCGGGAATGTGGGTCCGAGTGATATTTTTGTCAACTTTTCGTTCGGGGTTAAGAATTATTACAAATTGGGTTGTATAGTTTAGTTAAGCATATATTAATGGATCTGAATGACCATTGACTAGTTTTGGAGCATTGTGCGTTGGTTCGAGCCTTCGGAAGAATGTAGAGTGCCGATTATGAGTCTTCGGAGCGAGGTGAGTCTCCTTTCTAATCCTGTGAGGGGGAATTTACCCTCTGTCACGATCCGGATTTCTCACCATCGGGAGTCGTGATGGCGCCTACTGTTGGAGCTAGGCAAGCCAAACATTTAAACCTTTTTGGATAACACAACAGTAATAAACCTTTAAATAAAAACGGAAGTCTTTTATATCATAAATAACTGAAAACCCAAAACGCGGAAGCTTAACATTTCACTACTCAAGACTGGAGTCGCTATCTCACGAACTACTAATGAATGCTATAAACAAGTCTGAATAGAAAAATACATAGTCTCTGTCTCGGTACAATAAACAAATAGAAAATATGGAAAGGGACTCCGGCCTGCGGACACCAGCTAGGCTACCTCGTAGTCCCTGGACTGAAGTCAACTCCCACTCAATGTGCTACTGTTGTGGTCCAAAAGCTGCTCTGGTACCGTGATCTGTGCAAAAAGCATAGAAGTATAGCATCAGCACAACCGGCCCCATGTGCTGGTGAGTGCCTGGCCTAAACCTGGCGAAGTAGTGACGAGGCTAGACAAGACTACCAAATCAACATGTGCAATATATATATATATATATATATATATATATATATATATATATATATATATATATATATATATATATATATATATATATATAATACCGAATCTAAGCAGTTAAAAGAGAGGGAAGCATACTATGGCGGAGTACAATCCGGATATGAAGTCATCAACTTAAGTAAGGAATATGGAAATAACAATAATTAACAAACAGGAAAATCAACAGTTGCACGGCATCAACCTTCATGCTTTTACTCTCGTCCTCACTAAAAACAAACAATAAAATGTACGGCATCACCCTTCGTGCTTTCACTCACATAACTCTCATTTCATGACACGGAATGTCCCTTTGTGCATAACTAATCGAACACGACACGGAATGGCCCTTCGTGCAAATGTAATCAACAATGGCACAGAATGAACCTTCGTGCATTATCACTCTTCCTCACCCAAACAACAATCACAACCGAACGGGCGAGGGAAATAAACAATAATAAGAAATATCCCGGCAAGGAAAAACACAAATAAACAACTAAATCCCGGCGAAGGAGCAATAGCAATAACTTTTACATCCCGATAAGGGAGATAATCAATTTATTCAAACCATCCCAGCAAGGGATTAATCACATCTCTATTCAATTCTTTCATTTCTTATGCAATAGTATTTTTATCGCTCGATCCAACGCGCCAAAGAATCCACAATTCATAATTAATCCTCAAAATCTTCACATTAAGAAGAAATCATTAATTAGCTTGGAAGATTCCCAAAATATACCAAAACAGGTACCAACAAAGACCCACGGTCATGCTAGACACCAGTTTATAGATACTCGTCACCATGCCTATACACCGTACTCGATCATTTAGAAAATAACAATTAATAACACTCTAATCCTATTCCCTCAAGCCAAAGTTAGATCAAACACTTACCTTGGTCCAAATAATAGAAATCAACTCTCCAATACCGCCTTTCCTCTACAATCCGACTTTGAAACAATGGTATCTGGGCATAATTAATTCAATTAAATCAATTAGGACTCAACAACATAATATCATAGCCTAGAAATGAGTTTTCTAGCATTCTTTCAAAAATACCAAAATTCGTTACCGGGCACACATGGTCCAAACACGAGGCTCGGACCAAAACCTAGTCACCCATAACCCCACGAGTTCAAATATTTAATTTATTTTAAGATTCAACCCCATATTAAGGTTGAATCGCCCATAATTCCCAAAACCCTTAATTTCTACCTTGAATTCATGATTTAGGGCTAGGAAATTAGTGATTAGACGAAGGAAATAAGAGGAAATGAAGTTAAGAACACTTACCTAGGAAGCTATGGAGGAAAAGGCTCTTCAAAATCATCTATGTGGTGTTAGGGAGAAGAGTTCGTGTGGAAAAATAAGGAATATCCCATGCTGCTACTGTTTTAAACCTTAAAAAAATCACTGAAGGGATTTACCCTTCGCGATCGCGACATCAAGGATGCGTTCGCAATGAAGAAGGACGTGGGGGCAACGCGTTCGCGATTGAGAGGACGCGAACGCGAAGAAGGAAAGTTGGGGCCCTGGGAAAATGACATACATGAACACGAGTAGGCAGATGCGAACGCGATGAAGGGCGGTCTGAAGTTTCGTGAATGCGAGGACTCTATCGCGAACGCAAAGAAGTAATCAGGGAAAGGAACGCGAACACGAGCCTAAGGCCACAATGACGAAGAAGGAATCACTAGGCAAAAATTGCAAAAAAATCTTCTACCATTCTAAGTGTAAAAACATCCCGAAGCACCTCCAATTCACTCCCGAGCCCTCGGGGCTCCTAACCAATCATACACACTAACTCAATAACATCCTATGAACTTACTCGAGCGATCAAATCGCCGAAACAACATCAAAGTCAATGAATCAAGCCTCAAAATCATCATTTTCGTAGGTCTGAAACACGTCAAACGACGTCCGATTTTGACCATACTTCACAGAAGGCACTTAACACATATTTAAGACCTATACCAGACATCGGAACCAAAATATGAGCTCGATACCATGGTCTTTTAATCAATTTTGATTTCCATTTTCCTTAATAGTTTTAGAAAAAAATTTAACAGAAAAATTCTTTTACTCGGGTTCTAGACCTCGGATTTTGACTCCGATCACATGTTCAAGTCCCATATTTTTCTACGGACTTTCTGCACTGTAAAATCATGGATCCGGGTCCGTTTATCAAAAATATTGACCGAAGTCAACTTTAACCATATAAATATTAAAATTCTTCAAATTGTTTTTACAGAATTCACATATTTCATCATAAACACTTTCCGGTTACGCGCCCGGATTGCGCACGTAAATTGAGGCAACTACAAGTAAGGTTTTCAAGGCCACGGAAGCGCAGAAAAAGAGAAAAATCCGGTGATGATCCTTTGGATTGTCACACCCCATAGGTGAAATAATTGATTATGTGCTCCTATATGTGCAGGCTACGTACGTACGAGGTGACGAGTGTCCGTGCATAGCTACTATTACGCTATTATCCGAGTAGTCTAGGACCCAAAAATATATTATACTTGGATTAATTATGAACACATTGATAGTTTAAATTGTTTAAATCATCTTGAGTTGGTAAAGAAATTTTAAAAAAGAGATTTAATATTATTTTTTCTGAAATGTTAGAAAGAGAAATTCATTTATTTGGATAATTTTCTTCGATAAATTCTTAATGGGCTACTTGAGCATGTATTTTATGTGTACCTGCATCGCATGCATGATTCGCGAGCAGGATATGTGTTTATTTATGGAACAGACCGAATGCCTCGGCAGATTTAAATAGATGCATCTATTGGTTTGGGCCGCTCGACCCTCGGCAGTGCCCAATTTATATTCTTGTTGGAGCGAGCCGTCACCTCGGTGTGATTAGCGCATGTTATTTGTCGCTTAAGAGTTTTATAAATGGAATTGGCCCTTCATGGCTTGATATAAATTGAAAAGATAATAAAGAATAAACCTTGGAAGCCCTTGATTAATTGTTGAAGGTGTTTACCAGTTTTCCTGGCTTCGTAAATTAAAACTACTATATGAATCCATGATTATCCTCGCATTATTGAATATTGATAATTGACCTCCAATGAGTATCGAAGTTGGCCATCTCGTCTCTACCCCTTCAGGATTAGGCGGGATACTCACTGAGTACACGTTGATTACATACTCATACTACACTTCTATGCATTTTTGTTGCACAGGTATATATACCTCTAACAGCCTACTGGGCGTAGCAGAACGAATGTTTCTCGGAATAGGTGAGCTGGATCATTCGAGGTGATCGCAGCTAGTGTAGTTCCTTTCAGCCTTGTATTTTATTCCCTATACATTGTATTTTCGGACTGAGGCTGTATTTTATTTTCCTTATCAGTAGTTGCTCATGCACTTGTGACACCAGGTTCTGGGATGGTTTTCCAAAAGATTTGTATTAATGGTTTATTATTTAATTTGAATTTAAGAAATGACCTTTTTATTTATAAAAAACGGAAGGAAAAATCCTAAATTTCAATGTAATTAAAAAGAGAATTTAATTGATAATTTAGTTGGCTTGCCTGACAGATGTGTCAGGTGCCACCATGACCCTTAGTGAATTTTAGGTTGTAACAAGAATTTTATCAATACTACAATAATATTCAATGTTACTAGGTAGGCTTTGGACATAAAATTATGATTTTCGAAAAAAAATAAAATTTTTAAAAGTTAAGTTAAAATATTGTGTTTGAAATTTAAAATTATCTTGGACATGCATTTCACTAAAGTATGTTGTAGTTTGTGAGTGAGGAGAAAAACTTTTTCTTTGGAAAACTTGAAAAGGTGGTCAAATCGCTTTTTTTTTTTTTTGAAAAATTCTTTTTCGAAAAATTTATTACTATTTCTTATGGACAAACATATTTTGAAAAAGAATAAATCAGAATTTTATTAACGGACAAACTGGTCCTAAGTACAAATATATAATTAAACTTTAAGCCATCCTTTCCTTTGATCCCTTCTAGATGAATGTGTTAGATTGTAGTAGTAATTTGCAATAAATAATTTACTTTAATTTGAAAAATGGAAAGATTAAGATGGTGGGATGAAGACTACATTTAGAAGACCATAAAGATTTCAAAAGCAAGAATTTCAAGAAAACGGTCATGGTAGTTAGTTAGGGGAAAGCAAAAGAAGTATGATACATTCAACTAATTTAATTTGTCTTTGATCTTTCTTCACCAATAAGTTAGTTAAAGTTGCAAAATCAAAGTGCCCAAGTTTTAACGCTGCCAAAAGAATTTACAAGTGTCCCCATCTGCAACTCCATGAGTTAGAAACCCAGTGGGTTACCAAAAAGTTAGTATGAAGTGATAAATATTTATTTTATTTTAATTAAAATATTTGAAATCGAGCTTATTAAATATGAAATTACCTTTATTAGAAAGTGTTTTACCTTATAATATAAAATTGCTCGACTTTAATCACTTCCAATTTTAAATATAGAATGTCGTACCAAAAAATTACCTTATGCGGTCCACTTTAATTAATTTTTAGGTTGTTTTCATACATATTAAAAAATTTATTTTAGCATTAATTAATAATAAAATTTATCATGTTAACACTAATATGTTCATTGAGAATATAATAAATACTCTAAGGGTAATGTTAAAAAAGAGTTAATTTCTTTTTTATATCTAAAAAAATTAAATATTTTGAATCATAAAAAAAGATTAAAAAATCAATTTAAGTAGTAAAAAGAAGGTGGATTTTACGAAAAATCAATACAAAAAAAGTAGTGCGTTAAATGAAAATTCAGCTTATTTCAAGTTGATGTCATGAATATTGTCAAAAGGTGGATTCCAACTTCCAAAATACTTCAAAAATAAGTTGTGCTCTTTCCGGTCAACAATAAGGAACGATTTTTTTTTGTCCAAAATAAACTAGCGTTTGGCCATAGATCCCAAATTAATTTAAAAAAATCTGATTTTTGTAAAATTTGGTTTGAAGATACAAATGTGTTTGGACATACGTTCAAAACATATTTTTCAACTTTATATTTAGGAAAAACATGTATATAATTCTCAAGTTTTGAGATTTTGGCCCAAATTCAGCTCAATAGCTGATTTTGGAATTTGAAATTTTTTATTTGGGATTTGACCAAAATATGAGCAAAATTTATGGCCAAACATGAGTTTTGAAAATAAATCTCAAATTTATTTTGACAAAACTTATGACCAAACGGAGCCTAAAAAATTTGAAATCTCGAAAATCCAATTTATTTTCTAAAATTACTCTTATTTCGCATTCCCAAATAGTCTTTTACTTCTCACATTAAATATGCTGCAATATTTAATTAAGAGTAATTTAGTTATATTAATTACTTTTGTCTAGAATTTAGTATTTCCTTAATGAGTATGGCCATACCACTCTCTCCGGTTCACAATAAGTGTCCAATTTGCTTTTAGCACGCCCATTAAGAAAATACTAAATTGTATACAAAAATACTTACTATAACTAAACTACTCCTAATTACATATTTAATGGGAGGAGTAAAATAACTTTTTAGGTATATATATAGGGGTTATTTTGTAAAAATAAATTGAATTCCTTCTTGATTATATAACTAAACACTTATTTTGAATCAAAATGAAAAAGTAAATTAAATACTTATTGTGAATCGGAGGAATAATCACTTACAGTGGATCGAAAGAAGTATTTATCATTTCTAAAAGATCACACACGACATGAAAGTTATGGGAATCACAGTGAAGGATGTTTCTTCACTTTTAGCATTGTAGAATATCAAGAAATTCTTTCCAAACCACAAGAAGAACCAAATTAACTTTTATTCACAAGAAGCCATTATCTTGAAAAAGCTAAACAAAAAAGTGAATTCCACAAACCACCTTAAAATATGCCGCCTGAAATGATTTAAGTTGTATACGAGTGTACGTTAATAGCTTAAAAGTTATATCAAGATTATTTTCTTAATCAAGAGCATATGTACAGACCAACCAACAGAGTTTGGCTCTCTACAATATTGTTTTTAATTTTATGACCCTACTTTTTTTTTTTTTTTACACATGAGAGATGTCACGATGTCAAACCCGATCGTGATGGTGCCCAATATAACTGATAGGCAAGCCCGACTATTTAAACTCTCAACCCAAGCATAAAGCTTAAAACTAATTATTTAAAAATCATTTAACAGTAATGAAGCTAAAAGATTGAACTGTTAGATAGATATAAGTTGAATATCACGATAATACGGAATATACCCCAAAGACCTGGGAGTCATGAGTTTAGAGCCTCTACCAAATACAGAGTAATAAGATTTCAGTAATACATTGTTCAAAGTTGTGGACAGATAATAAAATGGATAGGAGAGGAGTCGGGTCTTACGGACGTCAGACAACTACCTCGACAACTCCGAAAATGCTTTGAAGACAGCAAAAGCTCAGCTAAACTCCCAAGGTACCTAGATCTGCACACATGGTGCAGGGAGTAAAGTGAGTACTTCCAACTCACTGGTAATAGACATGTATAATGACTGAAAGTAAGGAATCCCGAAAATACAATAATGTGAAGCTAAAACCAGTACTCCTACACATTTAACAGTGTAATAACAACAAGTAGAGACAAATAAAACAGATAGATATCAATGCATGGATACAATACAAATGCACATGACCGCTGCGACGCACAGTTCGATCCATTTGGGTACCTGCGCTCACTGTGGGGGTTCATACTCCGGAGGGGCTCCTACAGCCCAAGCACAAAATCATAGTAGCACTCCCTGCGACGTGTAGCCTGATCCACTATAAATCCACCTATATGCATGCAAGTCACACGAGCACAATCAAACTTACCATTTTTAGTTCCAATTATCAGAAATTAAAGATTTAGTGTTTAAAACCTTAGAAACTTACTAGCCATTTCGAGACAGTGTTTAACTCAGGACTGATATCATAAAAACATGCTAAACATCATGGAAACAGTGATAATAATCCCTACGAGATCCAAATAATCGGCATACAGCCCAAATATATTCATAACCATCCAAGTAAGAGGTTTACCAACTAGTTTCTAGCCAATAACACAATACGAACATCACTCGGTCGGACTAAGTCATAGTCCCCAATCACAATCGACCCTGCAGTCACCGTAGAGTACGTGTCTCACCTCAATATAGCGTCACAATGTGATATACCAGGGTTTCGAACCCTCAGGCCATCATCCACATCTATTGCTCACCTCAAACCCGCTACGAGACTAGTTCGCTAAGCCTTTCTCTCTTGAATCCACCTCCTCACGAGCCCAATCTGATCAAAACCACAAGGAATATGTTACAATAAGATAATAGAACATAACCCAATCGAAAGAACTCGAAAAATACCAAAAAATACGAAGTTGGCAAAACCCGAGCCCCGGACCCACTTCTCGAAAAGTTACGAAATTTACATCCTCGAAATTCTCGTCTCTCCACGAGTCCGTGCATATAAAATAAACAAGAATCGAAATCCATTTGACCCCTCAAATCATCAATTTAAACCTTCTTAGGCTTCAAGCCTTAGCCTCCATTTTACCATTTAATTCCTTGAATTTCAGTGATTAAATCATGTTTTTATACCATAATAACATAATCCGAGTCCAAATATTCATACCTGATGAATCCCCTTCGAATTATACTCAAAATCGCCCAAAAACCCGCTTTGCTCGAAGTCCAAATTGTTTTCTTCTTTTCCAAGTTTGTGAACACTATTCATTATAACACAGGTCCGATTTTCGCTTCTGCGGCCCACTGACTGCACCTGCGGTCCCTCTTATTATGCTAATTTACCGCTTATGCGGTCTGACTTAAAACCTTTTGGATCGCTTATGCAATTCCAAGCATCGCTTATGTTGTTTCCCCTTGGCCACTTCCGCGGTCTACAATCCGCTTATGCGGACCCGATTTAGCGCTCAACCTTCCGCTTATGCGGAAACTTCCTAGGCTCCTCTTGGTCGCTTCTGCGACTTCCCCCACCACATCTGCGGAATCGTTTAAGCGGCTCCTTTTTCGCAGATACGAAAATACCAGTAGCCTGAAAAATTTGACTGCAACACAAGCCTAAAACCCCCGTTTAACCATCCGAAATCACCCGGAGGCCCCGGGGGACCTCAACCAAAAGCACAAACACATCCTATAACCTTATTCAAACTTGTTCCAATCATCAAAACATGTCAAACAATGCTAAGATCATTAAACAAATCGGATTCAAGCCTAGTTTTCATCAAAACTTCCGAAATACGCATTCAATCAAAAGTCCGACCAAACAACGTCCGAATGACCTAAAAATTTGCAGAGTACCCAAAATCACCTAACGAAGCTACTACAACTCTTGGAATTCCATTTCGACCCTTGGATCAACATCTCATCAATCAATCGGAATTCGCCAAAATTTCCATCTTCGCCAATTCAAACCTTTTTCTACGCCGAACCTCCAAATTCGATTTCGATTGCACTCATAAGTCACAAATTATCCCCCGAAGCTAACTGAACCACCGGAATTCACATCTGAGCCCTCTAACCACATAGTCAACTTCCGATTCACTTTTCTAAAACATGCTTTCTTTTAAGAGGCTAATTGCCTCATTTCCAACTAAAACCAACTCAATTCCACTCGAACAACTCAAATATTGATATTGAATCATAAAGAAACACAATAGAAATGGGCGGTAAATCACGTGATGACGGACTGGGTCGTCACATCCTCCCTAACTAAAACAAACGCTCATCCTCGAGCGGGTCTAGAAACATACCTGGAGCCTCAAACAAGTGAGGATATTTGCTCCGCATCTCCCGTTCGGTCTCCCAAGTGGCCTCCTCCACGGGCTGACCTCTCCACTGCACCTTCATTGAAGTTATATCCTTCGACCGCAACTCTGAACCTGTCGACCCAAAATAGATACAGGCTCCACATCGTAAGTCAAATCATCATCCAACTGAACTGTACTGAAGTCCAACACATGAGATGCGTCCCCAACATACTTCCGGAGCATAGACACGTGAAGTAACGGATGAACCCCTGACAGGATGGGTGGCAAAGCAAGCATATAGGTCACCTCTCCACTCCTCCTGAGTATCTCAAAAGGGCGAATGGACCTCGGACTTAGCTTCCTTTTTTTCAAAATCTCATGACGCCCTTCATAGGCGAAACCTTCAGCAAGACCTTCTCACCCACCGAATAAGATACATCTCGGACTTTTTCGTCTGTATAACTCTTTTGACGCGACTGAGTTGTACGAAGTCTCTCCTGAATAACCATCACCTTATCTAAGGCATCATGGACTAACTCTGTCCCCAACAACCTAGCCTCGACGGGCTCAAACCAACCAACCAGAGATCTACACCATCTCCCATATAAAGCCTCATATGGCGCCATCTGAATGCTGGATTGGTAGCTGATGTTGTAAGCAAACTCCGCTAGAGGAAAGTAATCAGCCCAAGAACCTCCAAAGTCAATAACACATGCACGCAAGATGTCCTCCAAGATCTGAATGGTACACTCGGACTGTCCGTCCGTCTGAGGATGAAATGCAATGCTCAACTCTACCTGTGAACCCAACTCTCGCTGAAATGTCCTCTAGAACTGATAGGTAAATGGAGTACCTATTGTCACACCCTGGGACCCCATGCAATCGCACAATCTCTAGGATGAAAATCTCTACTAGCCGCTCCGAAGAATAGGTAGTACATACAGGGATGAAGGGTACGAACTTGGTCAGCCTATCCACAATCACCCAAACTGAATCAAACTTCCTTGCTATCCGAGTGAGACTACTCACGAAGTCCATAGTAATCCTCTCCTATTTCCACTCGAGAATATCCATGCGCTGAAGCACACCACCGGGCCTCTGATGCTCATACTTGACCTACTGACAGTAGAGGCACCGAGCTACATTACTCACAATATCCTTCTTCATTCTTCTCCACCAGTAATACTGCCTTAAATCTTGATACATCTTCACGGCACCTGGATGAATAGAATACCGCGAGCTATGGGCCTCTCCAATATCAACTCCCGAAGCCCATCCACATTGGGCATGCAAATCCGGCCCTACATCCTCAACATGCCATCACTATCAATAGTCACATCCCTGGCATCATCATGCTGAACTCTCTTCATAAGGACAAGAAAATGTGGATCTTCATACTGGTGCTCATGAATGCGATCATATAAGAAAGAATGAGATACCATACAAGCCAATACCCGACTAGGCTCCGATATCCAATCTCACCATCCGATTGGCCAATTACTGAACATCAACTACAAAGGGCTTCTCCCCAACAGGAATATACGCCAAGCTGCCCATACTAACCGCTTTCCGGATCAAAGCATTAGCCACTACATTGGCCTTCCCCGAATGATATAAAATGGTAATGTCATAATCCTTGAGCAACTCAAGCCACCTCTGCTGCCTCAAATTTAGATCCTTCTATTTGATCAAGTGCTGAAGACTGTGATGATCAGTATATACCTCACAGGACACGCCATATAAATAGTGACTCCAGATCTTCAAAGCATGAACTATGGCAGCCAACTCCAAATCATGAACAAGGTAGTTCTTCTCATGAGGCTTCAACTGACGAGGAGCATGTGTAATAACTTTACCATCCTGCATCAACACACATTCGATCCCAACTCTCAAAACATCACAATACACGGTGTAAGAACCTAAAGCTGATGGCAAAACTAACACTGGAGCTATGGTCAAAGCTGTCTTGAGCTTTTGGAAGCTCTCCTCGCACTCGGCCGACCATACGAATGGTGCACCCTTCTACGTCAACCTGGTTAAGGACAAAGCAATAGATGAAAATCCCTAGACAAACTGGCGATAATACCCTGCCAAACCAAGAAAACTCCGGATCTCCGTAGCTGAGGACGGTCTAGGCCAAATATACATCGCCTCTATCATCTTTGGGTCAACTTGAATACCATTACTAGACACCACGTGCCCCAGAAAAGCCACAGACCCAAGCCAGAACTCACACTTGGAGAACTTTGCATAATGCTTCTCCTCCCTCAGTCTCTGCAATACTAATCTCAAATGTTGAGCATGCTCCTCCTGGCTACGCGAGTACACCAGGATGTTATCAATAAACACAATCACAAATGAATCCAGATACAGCCGGAACACACTATTCATCAAATGCATGAATATAGCTGGGGCATTAGTCAGCCAAAAGACATAACCAAAAACTCGTAATACCCATATCTCATCCTGAAAGTTGTCTTCATAATATCGGAATCCCTAATCTTCAACTAGTGATAGCCTGAACGAAGATCAATCTTCGAGAATACCCTCGCTCCATGGAGCTGATCAAACAAATCATCAATGCGTGGTAGAGGATACTTGTTCTTCACTGTTACCTTGTTCAACTGCCTCTAATCAATACACATCCTCATTGAGCCATCTTTCTTCTCGACAAAAAATACCCGTGCACTCCACGGTGACACACTCGGGTGAATGAACCCCTTATCCAGGAGTTCTTGAAGTTGCTCCTCGATTCCTTTAACTCCGATAGTACAATATGATAAGGAGGAATAGCGATGGGCTGAGTGCCCGGAAACCCGATCAATACCAAAATCAATATCCCTATCTGGTGGAATGCTCGACAGGTCTGCTGGAAACACATCTTGAAACTCTCTCACAACGGGCACAAAATCAATAGTAGGAGTCTCAGCTCAAACATCTCTCACAAAAGCCAAGTACGATAAACAACCTTTCCCAACCATCCGCCGAGCCTTTAAGAAAGAGATCACCTAGCTGGGAACATAATCAATCGAACCTCGCCACTCAATCCTCGGAATACCCGAAATGGCCAACGTAACTTGACAGTCCAGAATAGCATGGTACAAAGATAGCCAATCCGTACCCAGAATCACATCAAAGTCTACCATATCCAACAACAACAAATTAACTCGGGTCTCCAGACCCCCCAATATTAACAAGACAAGATCGATATACACGATCCACAATAATAGTATCACCCACCGGGGTAGATACATGCACAGGTAAGGCAAGACAACTACGGGTTGTACCCAAATAATGGGCAAAATATGAAAACACATAGGAGTACGTAGACCCGAGATCAAATAAAATAGAAGCATCCTTGTGCCAAACTGAGATAATACCTATGATAACAGCGTCTAATGCAATAGCATCTCTCCTATCTGGAAGCACATAGAATCGAGCCTGACCACCACTAGGTCGATCTCGACCCCTAGAGCGACCTCTAGCTAACTAACCCCCACCCCTACCTGACTGGGATGGTGCTGAAGTAGATGGAATAGAAGAGGAGGGCTGATCCCTCTACTGAGACCGACCACTACGAAGCCGAGGACACTGTCTCCTCATGTGGCCAAACTCACCACACTCATAAAAACTACCCGAAACTGGAGAAGGGGACTGAAGGGAACCCCTTGTCACACCTCCTTTTTCCGCACCCGCGAGAGCGCGAGAGAGTTTTTCCAATTAAAGGACAATCGAAACGGGATTTATTTATTTAATTCAGAGTCGCCACTTGGAAAAATAATGGTGTCCCAAGTCACCGGTTTTAATCCCGAACCGAGGAAATTTATGACTTTGTATTACAGTCTGCGAAATTAGAAACCTGGATAAGGAATTCTGTTAACCCGGGAGAAGGTGTTAGGCACTCCCGGATTCCATGGTTTTAGCATGGTCTCTCAATTGCATTTTTTTGTTTCTTATCTGATTTCTTTATATATTTTAACTATGTGCTTTTAATGTTCCACTTTTAATTTTTTAGAAGAATTGCAACGTCACGAAAACACATTTCGAGTCACACCGCAACCAGTACGCCTGTGACTTTAATGTATTTCAGTTTCACCGAGAGTAAGATTTGGGTCACATAAATGCGCACCCGTAATTAGGAAAGTATTCTATTAAAGTCGTGCCTAAAGATTCTCCGTCTTTTGTTAACTTCGGGAAGGACCGTGAAATTTGCTAAACTGTCCTTCCGAGTCTAATTTTCATAACAATTTATTTGAGGGCCCCGCAATTGTGTATCAGTGTGGCGAGGCTCATCTCACTTTATTAAAAGTCAATCCTAACATAACTATGATTTCCTATTTATTTTATCTATTGGTTTTAAATTGAAAAATGGAATTTTATTACTTGCAATTAACAACCCAAACGAGTAAGCTATGTATTCTAGATCTGGGCCGTTTTTATTAGCAATCAAAGCCCAATCTAAAGTCTTATGCAAAATAAAACAAAAAAAAAAAACCAATCAAGTATACTATATTTGACGTCCAGCATTGCTGGTATAGGAACGTGCTGCTTTCATTTTTTAGTATTCAATTCATTTTCAAAGAAAATTGTTTTTCTCACTAACTTTTCTTGTTTAGAATAAATTTACAAGATATCTATTTCTTATCCTTGTTTGAAAATCAATGCATATCGTGAGTGACAATAAACAGAAACAGAGATGGAAATAACACATTTTTTATTTGCCAATTTCACTTCTAGTAGCTATCACTGAAATCACCATTTACATATATATATATATATATATATATATATATATATATAAAATTCTATTAAGTACTTAACTACCAAATTAAACAAAACCTATGCTACTAATTTAACTATTTAAGGCCCATCACTTTAAACCAATAACCTCTTTAATTACACTTCAAATAACCTAAACACAAACTATACCAACAAGATACTAACTACATCCGCATACCAAACAACACAATGCAACGGTCACCATATCAATTAAACTACAGCAGTACATGTTCAACGCATATACAATGATATATGAAGGTATTAACTATGGTATTAATACACTTCTCTATTCATATGAACTGCTCTTCATGTCAGCCCATTTTTCTCAAAGTTATACTTCATAATCAACATGGTTACAAAAGAGTGTACCTGAATGTGAACAACACAGGAAGAATGAAATAGGAAGGTCAGCAGCAGGCAGTTAACACAGCAATGCAGCAATAGAACAACAACAGCAGCAGTAGAACAACAAACAACAGCAGTAGAACAACAAACAGCAGCAGCAAAACACAACAAACAGCAGCAGTAGAACAACAAACAGCAGCAGCAAAACACAACAAACAACAGCAGCAAAACACAACAACAACAGCAGTAGAACAACAACAACAGCAAACCAGAGATAGATGCAAGAACCAGCACAAATCTGGCCAACTCTCAATGAAACAGTAACAAACACACTTAGGAAATTTTCCTTCCTATCTCTATGTATGTCTCTGTTTTTCTCTTCTCTCACAGGCTCTCAATCTCTTAAATGTATTTGTATACTTTAGCTGTATGTTTAGAACTCTCTCCAAAGTGTTTCACAGTGTGTATTTGTGTGAGTTTTCCTGAGTGTATCTGCTTGTATATCCAGTGTTCTGTCTCTTTTCAGTGTATCTATCCCTTCTACTTATAACAGAAAAATTCCTTTGGAACAACTAATTGTCTCATTAAAAAACTCTGCCCAGCCCCTAATATTCCCACTGTTAAACCACTAAATCTTGTCTAAGTATGGGATATTGATACAAAATGCTAAACACATGGTGCTGATGGGATACCCTGCTGTACAGCAGGCTCCACCAGGTTGTACCATGTGCCTTGCATCATGACTATTAGCTTTTTCTGATTTTCCTAAGCAAACTAAATAGCTATACCCAAATCCACTCAGATTTTAAAGTTACAGGTAAGCTGAAATTTGATCTAACAGTGATTCAAAGATTAAACAAACCAATTCCAATTTACTGCCACATTGTTCTAAAACTATTCTCATACAACTAGTTGTGGATACTTTAACACATTCAATTATCAGACATAACAAACAAACCAACAACTAACTCAATACTCAGAACAAACAACAAACAGAAAGAATTTAATTCAAGCAAAACAAAACATTGCCCGAGGTTTCACACGACAACTTCTACGAGATTAGACGAACATTCAATTAAACACAACATGTATTATTGGTAACGAATTAAACTGATAAACAGTGATTCTAAAATCTCGGCCAAAAAATGAAACTAAATATTCGACGACGCTAATCGAAGCGAATACATATTTCATAACACACACATTCAAAATAGAAAGAACAATTGACAAGATAAACAGGTCTTTGAGGGAGAGGCAGAAAACAAAATGAATCAACAACAAACAAAAATCAAAACTATACTGGCCAACGAGTATAAAAACAAATAAAGACTGAAAAAGGAAAAGATAATACCTCAAGAAGAGAAATTTGGAAACCAAGGACTTGGGATCGAATGGACTTGAACTTTTGAGGCCAAACGGGCTCGAGTTGGTATTTCTGGAGTCGAAAGGACTCTAATTGGAACGTTTTCAAATGAAAACGTCCCAATTAAAGTCTATTAGACTTCCATTGACGAAAACTCCCTAATTTTGAATATTAGGGTTCTTGGGCTCGGATTTGGGGTTTGAGTATTTCCGGTCAGATTCGAGTGAAACTAAGGGTAGTAAGTGTGTAAGGGAGGTCACATGAGTGTTCGGGGTGAGTTTGGAGTGGTTTGGCGTGGTTTTGGTTTTAACTCGAATCTTCGATTGAAGATTCGAGACATTCGAGGATGATTCGAGGTTAACGGACCACAGATTCGTGTAGAGGGGGTTTAGGGGGAGCTATGGTGTTAATTTGGTGGTTATTGGCCTACCGGAACCGCCGTGAGGCAATTTCCGGTAGGCGGTGGGCGGTGGTTCGACGGTGGTATTTCATCGTCTCTGAGGGAGACGAAGAAAGGGTCTGGGAGAAATGAAAGCGGGTATGGGGTATTGGGGTTCTTTGGTATAGTTAAAATGCAAGATTTAATTTCGGCCGTTGGATCAAACTTGATCAACGGCCTAGATTATTCTCTTAGGTGTCAAACACTGTCGTTTGATTAAGTTGGGGACTGGGTATGTTTGGGGAATTAATTGATTAATCTGGGCCGTTGGATAATAAAATCCAACGGTTCAGATCAACGGGGTCGTTTGGGATTGGGCAGATCGGGTCAGTTGGATGGGTAACGGGTATTGGGCCGGTTTTCAGGAGGGTTCGTTTGGGTTGGGAGGTGGTTTGGCCCAAATCTGATTTCCCTATCTCTTTATTTCCTAAAACTAGACCTTATATTGTATTATATATATATATATATATATATATATATATATATATATATATATATATATATATATAATATATATATATATATATATATATAACACATTAATTTTTTTTTAACAATTAACATACATAATTAAATACCAAATCACACAATTGTACATTAAATGACACAAAGGCAATAAATACGTATTTTTGCAATTTTCTTTTCTTTAAAATTAAATACGGTTTATTTAATTCCTAAACGCACAATTGAACTCCGAAATGCGCGCGCGCGACATATATTTTTGTATATTTTTTTTATTAATTTTAAACAAATAAACACGCACAGATAAATAAAAATAACACAAAATCCGCAAAAAATCACACACAACACAAAACTATTTTATTTTGAATTTTTGGGAGTAATTCTCATGTAAGGCAAAAATCACGTGCTCACAGCTGCCCCTCTTTGCGCGGAAACACGAAGAGTTTTCGTGCAAAGATAAGTGAGCGGATACGAGCGATTTTTGCTCATTTAAGCACTCCGTATGAATCATATTTTGGAAAAGTTTGACCGAACCTTTGCTTCAAAAAGGTCTCCTACATATCCCTGGCTAAAAGGGAATCAGGGTAGTTCGGGAAGTTTTGGTAGCTGGGACTACCATGACTGCTGTGATCTTGCTGTTACTGCTGTTGTTGCTGTTGCCGCTATTGCCACTGCTTAACCGATCTCCTTATTACACCGTGCTAAACAAAAAAATAAGAAGCTAGACTAAGTTACAGTATTGCAAATTCTTATCTATCTTTTCAACTTGATCTTGTCATGTTCATTGCCATCCTGCTGGCTCTGATGTTTCTTCACATGCTTCTTCTTTTCTAACAATTGTTATTTCGGCCTATCTTGATTGCCGAACTCCGACCATTGGTCTCGTCCTTGTGATCTTCGAACTATTCTGCTTCGAAGTCTGAATCTATCTTTCTGATCCTTGTTGCTTTCCTTCCGATTATGAACGTGGATTCATGCTGGGGATTTCCGTTACATTCTGTCACTTTCCGATGGTTCACTTTCCTTATCAATCTTAGAAAATGAGACGTCGTTCTGCTTTTCTGCTGGGCTTTTGACTTTATCGGCACACTCTAATCATAAATCGCCACTCCATTCTTCAGGCGAGCTCCCTGACTTCAACTCATAAACTTCGAAACTAAATCGCCACTCCATTCTTCAGGCGGGCTCCCTGACTTCAACTGCAACTTCAAAACTAAATCACCACTCCATTCTTCAGGCGGGCTCCCTGACTTCAACTACTACTTCAAAATAAAATCGCCACTCCATTCTCCAGGCGGGCTCCCTGACTTCAACTACTACTTCAAAACTAAAATCGCCACTCCATTCTTCAGGCGGGCTCCCTGACTTCAACTACTACTTCAAAACTAAATCGCCACTCCATTCTTCAAGCGGGCTCCCCGACTTCAATTACAACTTCAAAACTAAATCGCCACTCCATTCTCCAGGCGAGCTCCCTGTCTTCAACTACTACTTCAAAACTAAATCGCCACTCCATTCTCAAGGCGGGCTCCCTGACTTCAACTACTACTTCAAAACTAAAATCGCCACTCCATTCTTCAGGCGGGCTCCCTGACTTCAACTACTACTTCAAAACTAAATCGCCACTCCATTCTTCAGGCGGGCTCCCTGACTTCAACTATAACTTCAAAATAAAATCGCCACTCCATTCTTCAGGCGGGCTCCCTGACTTCAACTACTACTTCAAAATTAGATCGCCACTCCATTCTTCAGGCGGGCTTCCCGACTTCAACTACAACTTCAAAATTAAATCGCCACTCCATTCTTCAGGCGGGCTCCCTGACTTCAACTACAACTTCAAAATTAAATCGCCACTCCATTCTTTAGGCGGGCTCCCTGACTTCAATTACAACTTCAAAACTAAATCGCCACTCCTTTCTTCAGGCGGGCTCCCTGACTTCAACTACAACTTCAAAATAAATCGCCACTCCATTCTTCAGGCGGGCTCCCTGACTTCAACTACAACTTCGAAATTAAATCGCCACTCCATTCTTCAGGCGGGCTCCCTGACTTCAACTATAATTTCAATAACTCCATCCCATCCACATCACCTTCCTTTGCTTCATGTACCATTTTCTTCTTCCTGCATCGTCTCTTGGGCCACCTTTTCTTCTGAATTACCTTGTTTTTGGAATTGCTTTCTTCCTGGATCGTGTTATTTTCCTTTGATTGCTGGGGATATCCTTGGGACCGTTTACTTACCTGCTGGAGATAATGCTACTGGGGAAGTGTTCTTTACTTCCTTTTGTTTTACTTTCTTTAACCTTTATTCTATCCCGAGCTCGCTGGGGGTTGAATTTTCATTGACTGAAAATTACCCTGGCAGGGACTCTCTTTTCCTTTTTCCTCTTTCCCAACCTCCTTCGGGACTTGCGCTTTGCTTTCTT
The DNA here is from genome assembly GCA_032618575.1 of Nicotiana noctiflora. Lineage (NCBI taxonomy): Eukaryota > Viridiplantae > Streptophyta > Magnoliopsida > Solanales > Solanaceae > Nicotiana > Nicotiana noctiflora. The sequence continues at coordinate 439,416 of JASVEL010011908.1, forward strand.
GAAAACTTATGGTATATAATATTGCTGGGAAAATCTCGAAAATCAGTGTTTCATTTCTCCAAGAACTGCTGGGGATAATATTAGGCTTTAAAGATCACTTCCTCGTGTTGTCTGGCCTCTTTCAAAACTATTCTGCTGGAAACTGGTATTTTCCAAAATCTTGCGTTGCTTTCTATCCTTTTCCACTAGGTATTTGCTTTCAAGAAAATTTTCGCCATGGGAGAAAATTTTCTGCCCCAGTTTGATAACCTTCTTTGTGGCATGCTTTTCTGCCGACGAACCCTCTTTTCCTGCTTTAAATCAAAGAAAAATTGTTAGTTTCAAAACATCGTGAGTGGTCATGCCGCTCTTGCTGGGGCAATTTTCCTTTTCTCTTTTAGCTGCTTTGCTTTCTTCGAATTTTGGGGACGACGTTGATACTTGCTGGTGGATGGTGCTCTTTCCACCGGATATCTCATCTCTCCTTTTATTCCAAACTTTAGTGTGGTCTGACCCTCTTGGTCGGTGATCTGTTGTGAGAAACTATCTTCCGGGTGCGTAATATGTGTCCATCCTACTCCGTAATTCCTGTGAACCTTCCAATCAACCTATCGTTCCAATCTTAATACGGAATGACTTTTGCCTTATTGCCTTGTTCCATGCCTATTCATCTTCATTGTACCGCTTTGGGAGACTTGGTAGTAAGCTTTGAAAAGTCAACTTTCGACATAAATATAAAAATCTTTAAAAGAGAGAAAAATGATAAATAAAAATGCAATAAAGAGTGTGGACTGCAAAAAAAAAACAAAAAGGAAAACTTTTTTAAACTTTAAATTGGGAAAAACTTATCTGAATGTATAACTGGTCCAATGGTTATGCCCTGCCTTCGAGATTAATCTACCCAGTCTATTTATGACAATCACTTTCTAACGGCTGCGTTTTGTTAGAAGCAAACGAATGTCCCAACCTCGTCTCATGCAGACACCTTGTAACCATCTCGCCTTGTCACCTCATAGTGCCCTTCAAAGGGTTTTCACTAATGAGATTCTCTCATTTCTCTCGATCTCCCGTCGCCTCAGGGTGCCTGTAAAGGTTTTCACCGTAAGACTCTCTCATTTTATTTCTCTTAGCTTTCTTCGCCTTAAGGTGCCCGCGAGGGTTTTCACCGTTAAGACTCTCTCATGTTGCTTTCTTTCCTTGTGGTGGACTGGGGTATTACCCACGAGATTCCCTCTAAAGCATTATCCCTTTTCAGCTTGTGAATCCTGGATTCAGTCGAGGGTCGGAGTGTCATTCTTGGCTTTTATTCGCATGCCTTGGCATTTCTCAAATACTGATCGAGAGGTCTTTTTTGGTCATTAATGTGATTTTTTTTTGTGCGTGAGGCTAAAGAAAAGGGGTTTAATCTCAACGGTTAGCTCATTACAACTTTCGGAATCCACATTATCTTTTCAAATGAAACAATGACTTCTGCCTCAGTTTTGTTGCTTGGGGAATCTTTGATTTTTATTTTATTATGACCGAGCCGTGTGGCGCCTACGTATCCTTCTTGAGGAATCAGGTCGAACGTAGTTCACTTTTTCTTGTGTCTTTTCTTTGTTTCTTTTTCTATTTTGTTACACATCTTCCTTGATGATTCCGAAAGAGGGTATATGAAAGAATAATTAAGGCTCAAAGGGGAAAACAAGGGTAAAGTGTTTGGGTAGTAGAAAAAAATTGCCTCTGTCATTTCATTCTCCGAAAAATGCCAAATACACACAAACGAAACCAAACGTTGACAAATGCATTAAAGAATTACACATAATATCTCTTGACTGCATCGGAATTGATAGCCATATCGGTGCATCTTCCCTCAACATCAGTTAGACATAGAGCGCCGTTGGATAATACTCTAGTCACCACAAATGGTCCCTGCCAATTTGGAGCGAACTTGCCTTTCGCTTCGGCCTGATGTGGTAGAACTCTCTTCAACACATGTTGTCCCACTTCAAATTTCCTGGGACGTACCTTCTTGTTATATGCTCTTGCCATTCTCTTTTGATACAATTGGCCATGACATACTGCTGTCAATCTCTTTTCATCGATCAAGCTCAATTGCTCCAATCGGGTTTTGACCCACTCATCGTCGTCAATCTCAGCTTCAGCGACAATTCGGAGGGATGGAATTTCAACTTCTGCTGGTATTACTGCTTCGGTCCCGTACACCAACAAGTAAGGAGTTGCACCTACCGAAGTCCGGACGGTAGTGCGATAACCCAACAGTGCGAATGGTAACTTTTCATGCCATTGCCTAGACCCTTCTACCATCTTCCTCAATATCTTCTTTATATTCTTGTTTGTCGCCTCAACCACACCATTTGCTTTGGGACGGTATGGTGTGGAATTTCGGTGTGTAATCTTGAACTGTTGACATACCTCCTTCATCAATCCCCTATTAAGATTGGCACCGTTATCTGTGATGATTATCTTTGGAATTCCAAACCTACAAATGATGTGGGAATGTACGAAGTCCACCACCTCCTTCTTGGTCACTGATTTGAAGGTTTTGGCCTCCACCCACTTGGTAAAATAATCGATCGTTACCAGAATGAACCTGTGACCATTGGAAGCCACAGGTTCTATAGGTCCGACATCCATACCCCACACAACAAATGGCCATGGCGCCGACATTGTATGCAATTCGGTCGGTGGAGAATGAATCAAATCTCCGTGTATCTGACACTGATGGCATCTTCGCACGAAACTTATACAATCACGCTCCATAGTGAGCCAGTAATATCCTGCTCGAAGAATCTTCTTTGCCAATACATATCCGCTCATATGTGGCCCACAAACTCCGGAGTGTATATCTGTCATCACTGTTGTGGCTTGACTTGCATCTATACATCTCAACAATCCCAAATCTGGGGTTCTTTTGTACAGCACCCCTCCACTAAGGAAAAATCCGTTCGCCAATCGCCGAATAGCTCTCTTTTGATCTCCAGTTGCTTGCTCTGGGTATATTCCTAACCTGAGGTATTCTTTGACGTCATGAAACCATGGCTCACCATCCATCTCTTCCTCTATCATATTGCAATAAGCATGCTGATTCCGGATCTGAATATGCAATGGATTAACACGAATCTTGTCCGGGTGATGTAACATCGATGCCAACGTAGCTAAAGCATCGGCAACCTCATTATGCATCCTTGGGATATGCCTGAATTCTACTGATCGGAAACGCTTGGTCAGATCATGCAAACATTGACGATACGGGATAAGCTTCAAATCTCTGGTTTCCCATTCTCCCTGAATCTGATGTACTAGAAGGTCCGAGTCTCCCAAGACCAAGACGTCCTGTACATCCATGTCTACCGCTAATCCAAACCCTAAGATGCATGCCTCGTACTCAGCCATATTGTTAGTACAATGAAAATGCAGTTGAGCAGTAACAGGATAATGATGTCCCGTTTCAGAGATAAGCACAACCCCTATTCCGACTCTTTTTGCGTTCGCCGCTCCGTCGAAGAAAAGCTTCCACCCTGGATCCTCGGTTAACTCCAACCCATCAATTTGCAGTACTTCTTCGTCTGGAAAATACGTCCTCAAAGGTTCGTATCCGTCATAGACAGGATTCTCAGCTAAGTGATCGGCTAGGGCTTGAGCTTTCATAGCCGTCCTTGTCACATATATGATGTCGAATTCCGTAAGTAATATTTGCCATTTTGCTAACCTCCCTGTAGGCATAGGCTTCTGGAAAATATACTTCAATGGATCCAAACGTGAAATGAGGTAAGTAGTGTAAGAAGACAAATAATGTTTCAGCTTTTGGGCTACCCAAGTCAAAGCACAACAAGTCTTTTCCAAATGAGTGTACTTAACCTCGTGGACCATGAATTTCTTACCGAGATAGTAAATGGCCCGTTCCTTTCTGCCAGTAAGATCATGCTGCCCCAGTACGCAGCCGAACGAATTCTCCAAAACCGTTAGATAAAGAATCAGGGGTCTACCCGGTTCAGGCGGAACCAGTACGGGTGGGTTTGACAGATACCCTTTGATTTGGTCAAACTCTTCCTGACATTCTGTCGTCTATTCTATCGCAGTGTCTTTCTTCAACATATGGAATATGGGTTCACAGGTTGTTGTAAGCTGAGCAATAAACCTACCGATGTAATTTAACCTTCCCAACAAACTCATTACCTCTGTTTTATTCTTTGGCGGGGGTAGCTCCTGAATGGACTTGATTTTGGATGGGTCCAACTCAATGCCCCGTCGGCTGACGATGAATCCTAGCAACTTTCCTGACGGAACTCCGAAGGCGCATTTGGCCGGATTGAGCTTGATATCATATTTACGAAGTCTTTGGAAAAACTTCCGGAGATCGGCAATGTGGTCTTCTTGACGTCTAGATTTTATGATCACATCATCCACGTACACTTCAATTTCTTTGTGTATCATGTCATGGAATACCGTAGTCATCGCCCTCATGTATGTTGCCCCTGCGTTCTTCAAGCCGAATGGCATTACCCGGTAGCAATAAGTTCCCCATGGTGTGATAAAAGCCGTCTTTTCTGCGTCCTCTTCATCCATCAAGATTTGATGATATCCCGCGTAGCAGTCCACAAAGGATCCGATCTCACGCCCGGCATAATTATCAATCAGGATATGGATATTGGGAAGCGGGAAATTATCCTTAAGGCTCGCCTTATTGAGATTGCGATAGTCCACACATACTCTGATCTTCCCGTCTTTCTTTGGCACCGGTACTACGTTAGCCAACCAATCAGGGTATCGAGTGACACGAATGACTTTCGCCTGCAACTGCTTGGTTACTTCCTCCTTGATCTTTACACTCATCTCTGTCTTAAATTTCCGCAGTTTTTGTTTGACGGGAGGGCACGCCGGGTCAGTAGGTAATTTGTGAACTACTAGATCGGTGCTGAGTCCTGGCATGTCGTCGTACGACCATGCAAAAATGTCTTTAAACTCCATGAGTGTTTTGATCAATTCTTCTCTCAGGTCGGGTTTGATGTGGACGCTTATTCTGGTTTCTTTAACATCATTCGTATCCCCCAGATTAACAGCCTCAGTATCGTTCAAGTTGGGTTTGGGCTTTTCCTCGAAGTGACTTAATTCTTCGCCGATTTCTTCTACGACTTCATCATCGCCGTATTCCGATTCACTCTCGTCACTTCTTATTTCATGCGTTATTATTTCCAAACCAGATTGACTTTCTAGACTGGGTTGATTAATCTTTAAGCACGCCATATCATTAAGATCAGTTGAAAGAAAGCTGCTCAAAAAAGTAAAAAGAAGGAAAATAAACAAAATTAGAAACAAAGGGAACAAAATTTCATTAAAATGGAACAGTACAATGAAAAACAAACTTGCACACTCAAACGAACTAAAACAAAAATGGATTTTATTCCGGGGACAGCCCCAACACAAAATTTGAAAGAAAGCAATCCAAAACAAACTACCAAGACTCCTTCCGGATAGGGAGAGGAGTAGCCTTCCAATTATTCAACTTTGCTTTCGATCCCACAAACTGTATCCCGGCATGGCTAGGTCCTTCGCCATCCTCTACCATGCATACATCAGAGAACAGGTCCTCAAACTTTCTCAAGAACTCTTCGTCTGGCCTGATCATAGGACTGGGAACCTTTGTCGTTGGATGTCTTCTTGTCCCGGACCTGACAAAAGATCGCGAAAGGCGCGGAACAAGCTTCGGGAGCACCCATGTCTTCTGCTTATTCCTCTTGGCTCGCTGGATGTCCTCTGGTGTTGGCTTGAATCCCAAGCCGAAGGTTCCCACATTTTCAACCACAAATACCGGTTGTATAATTCCTTGCAGAGATGCACCTAAACCTTTGCCGGGTATGAAACCATTTTTCAACATTTCTTGAGCTACCATGACGTCTGCAGTAATTATTCTGTCATTGGGAATGCATTCCCCTTCTGGAACTCGGTTGGCGGATACCACATCGCAGATCTGGTATACCCATGGCCCAACATCCTCTTCTGTCTCAACAAAGGGGACGATGGTGCCCGGTTGTAGATCATTCTCTCCATGGACTACGATCTCCTGTTGGTCCCACTCAAACTTGACTAGTTGGTGTAGGCTGGATGGAACTGCTTTTGCGGCATGGATCCACGGTCGCCCTATCAGAAGGTTATATGACACTACCATGTCCAGCACCTGGAATTCCATGGTGAACTCCACTGGTCCGATTGTCAAGATTAACACTATGTCCCCGACCGACGCCTTACCTCCTCCATCAAACCCTCGGACACATATCCTGTTCTTGCGTACCCTGCCGATATCCACTTTCAACTTGTGTAGTGTAGAGAGAGGACAAATGTTCGCACTGGACCCATTGTCGACCAGGACTTTGCTGACCACCGACTCCTCATATTTACCGTGAGATATAAAGCCTTGTTGTGCTCGGTGCCTTCCTCAGGCAACTCATCATCGGTGAAGGTGATCCGGTTCGCTTCGAAGATCCTATTGGTGATCTTTTCCAAATGACTCACAGAGATTTTATCAGGTACATGGGCCTCATTCAAAACTTTCATCAAAGCTTGTCGATGTTCTTCAGAATGTATCAGCAAGGACAGCAATGAGATTTGCGCAAGAGTCTTCTTCAGCTGTTCTAGGATAGAATAATCATGCATCTTTAACTTTTTCAGGAATTCCTCTGCCTCTTCGTCAGTTACCGGCTTTTTTAGTGTTGCCGGAGTAGTCTTCCTTAATTCCGCAGGGGCAAAACATCTCCCTGAGCGGGTCAAACCTTGCGCTTCGCAAACTTCCTCTTTAACTTCTTTCCCTTTGTAAGTTGTCGTGATCCGATCATAATTCCATGGAATAGCTTTGCTATCAGCTATTGGCAACTGTATTGCTGGCTTGATGATGAAAGGATCCACTCGAACACCTGCTACAGTCAAGACGGGTTTGGTTGCTGCCCCCGGTACAACTATTTTTACTCCCTCTGGCCTCATAGGCACTTTGTTCACACATCCCTTTTCTGCTTCCGACCCCTCTTGTACGTCCTTCTTACAGATGAGTGACTCATCAAGGCTTGGCCCTTTTTTCATTCCTACCCCACTGGACTTGATCATCATTACCGTCTGAGAGGTTTTCTCCTTTCCCTCTTTGACCCGTACCAACTCGATCATGTTGGTCTCATGATGAGTTGGAAGTGGATTTTGGTTGATGTTGGGCTCCGCTGGAGTCTGGACCTCAATTCGGCGAGTGTCGATGAGTTCCTGGATAGCTGTTTTCAACCTCCAACACTTTTCTGTGTCGTGTCCCCGGACATCCTGAGCAGTATGCACAATTTATTGAATGATCCAGATTCTTTGGAAGAGGGTTTGGTAGCTTAGCCTCGACCGGATTTAGCAACCCTACTTGCTTCAAACGATGGAACAAACTGGTGTAAGACTCTCCCAAGGGAGTGAAGGTCTTCGTCCTTGGTGCTCTGTCGTTCTTGAAGGCTTGATTCGGACGAAAGCCCGCACCCGTGGGATTTCTATAGGCTCTTGGGGGTGGGTAATTATTCCGTGGATTTGGCGCACGCCATGGTGCCTGGACGGGAGGTGGAGCATATGATTGGGCATGATGGACGGTGAAATGAGCATCTGGTGTTGGGTAATAGTGTTGTGGATGGTTATATGGATTGTGAGAGTAATTTTGTTGGTGGGGCTGTGGTGAATTATACTGGGGTGCGGGGCCTCTGTTCCTGAACCATGCTCCGGAATCAACTACCGCGACCTCTTCTTTCCTCTTTTTCCCAAGCACCACTCCGGTGCCACTTTGAATAGCTTGAGTGGTGGCTTTCAACGCCGCATAACTCATGATCTTGTTAGCTTTCAAGCCTTCCTCGATCATAGCCCCCATCTTTATCACCTCGGTGAATGACTTACCCACGGACGTCACCAGATGTCCGAAATAGGTTGGCTCCAGTGTCTGTAGGAAGTAATCCACCATTTCATTCTCTCTCATCGGCGGATCTACCCTCGCTGCCTATTCCCTCCAGCGGAAACCAAATTCTCTAAAACTTTCGGCGGGTTTCTTCTCTAACTTTTGCAATGATTAGCAATCGGGGATTATTTTAAGATTATACTGGAACTGGCCGATGAATGCTTGGGCCAGGTCATCCCATGTAAACCATCTGCTGGGATCCTGCCTGGTGTACCACTCTAGTGCAGACCCCCCCAAACTCTGACCGAAGTAAGCTATCAGAATCTCATCTCGCCCTCCCGCTCCTCGCATTTTACTACAAAAACCTCGAAGATGGGCTACTGGGTCACCATGCCCCTCGTATAGGTCAAACTTGGGCGTTTTGAACCCGACCGGCAGCTGGACATCTGGGAATGGACACAGATCTTTGTAAGTGACACTGACCTGGTTGCCCAAACCATGCATATTCCTGAAGGACTGCTCCAGGCTTTTAACCTTTCGAATAACTTCCTCATGCTCCAAACTTTTGACGTGCTTTTCCGGTTCTGCCGTGTTATCCCACTGAGGGGTGTGTGAATGTGGTTCAGGAGCCTTAAAGGTAGGCTCAGGAGAATAACAATGATTGTCGTGGATTTGAAAAAGTGGCTCACTGGACGACTTTTGTAAAGTATCAGGTGGAGGTGCCACAAAAACAGGGGTAACCGGGCGAGGGGGATTTTGTCTGGCCGGTGAAACCGGGGAGGTATATGGGTTTTCCCCTTGATAATAAGGATAGATTGGTGCACTTGTTGAGGGGTCAATGGGCGGATGCTCTGGTGCTGGTGGAAAAGTAGGAAGGTTTGGTGATGATTGTCCCCTAGCCCAGGCTAGGTGCATCTCTGTCATTTGCTGTCTCAACCGGTCCACTTCTTCTTTCATGATTTGTATCTCTGTTTTCTCCCCATCGATACTTTTGCCGGAACTAGACATGCTTGCTGGAATTGGACCTTTTGATCTGGTATGGTAAGGGTGATCGGCCAGTATACTCTGTCAAGTCATTGCTAAACTTTTCTGGACAATGGAACAAACTTGTTAGCTCACTGAATTTAACAGGCATGTTATTGCACGTTTGGATGCAATGCACCTAATCAATTAACCATTTCTACATGTATTCCTCGCATGCGTCATTCCAGCTTTTCTTTTTCTTATCCTTAAAAAACTTTATTGTTGTTAACCTCCCCATTTTCTTTTCTATTTTTAGCGGTGGTCGAATCTTATATGGATTGCCTACGTATCATGTCCCCGCGTGAATCAGACCGAGCGTAGTTCTAATAACAAGATTGTGGCGAAATTCGGTAATTTTTATATCAAAAACCCTTACAGTTACAAAACATGTCTTACAATAATCAACAAAATAAGAGAAATGCTTGACTCGAAAAAAATAAAATAAAATGCCAACCAGCTTGACTCAAAATTTCAAAAATACATCTTTTAATCAACAGTCTAATGCTCTTAAATTCCTGGGGGCCCGTGAGGCATCGTTCGGCCTTGCCGCGGGCCTTGGTGTGAGGTCCCTGTGTAGTCCCCTTAACTCTCTCATGACCTGATGAACATAGTCCATAACTGAAGCAAAAAGGGCGGCGCAGGGCATTTGTTCACAAACTAAGTACTTCATGGTGACATAATGCCCAATTTCCTCAATTCTGTCCCTTTCTCTCCGAGTAGCTGTTCTATCCGCTGGTTCTTTGCTCCTAATATATGAACATTGTTGGTGACTCGGTCTAAGAGTCTGTCCACTTGTTCTTGCAGTCGTGCCATCAAATTGTAACAATGGTCGAGGTCTTCCCTGGCATCCCGGGCTTGTTTGAAAACTCGCTCCCTAAGGGTAGCATTCGCTTCCCTTAGATTAGCGATGATCTCAGCATAATCTTTTTCCACTCGTTGTAGATGAAGTGCCTGTTGATGTGCCTTCCTTCTCCAGCTAGCGCGGATCCTCATCGTCTGGGCCTTCGACTCTTCCAATTCTTTTTGGACATCTGCGACTTGATTTTTTAAACCCTTTATCAATTTCTCGTCTGATCGACTCCTCAACCGTCTGTCAGCATCTATTTGCATTTGCAGGATTTGAGATTTCAAGAAGTTATTTTCTTGTGCCAACTTCTTTTTATCTCCTTCGTTGGCGGCAGCTTGCATATCCTTTTCAAATTGGAGCTCTTGGGTCCGTTGCTCTATCTTGCTAATCTTTGTTCTATAAGCTTCTTCCTTGGCCAACCAGTCCCATTGATCTTGTGATGCTTCAGCAAACTCCCTGAGGTGGGGCCTTTTTGTGGGCCTTTGATGCTCCAGTTCTCTGCTATACCATGCAGGGTATTCTGACGATACTTCGCCTCGGGCTCGATCTCGCACCCGAGTGTCTATCTTCAATGTTTGACACTCACTCCAAATCTTCCGGACCAACGCTTCAGGGAACTGTCCTCCCGGTCCAATTTCAACCACATGTGGACTGAGGTCTTCTTCTTTTGGGATTATTTGGCATCGTCCCAACTGTCTCAATACTCGACATATGCTGTTGAGGCCCATTAGTAATAAATATGATTCCGTGGCCGATGCATATATGACTTCGTCCACGGGTAGCCAACCAAATGTCCATTCTATCTTGCTGGCTGGAATCAAACGCAAAAGTCGTATCCATCCGCTAATCCCCTCTGGCAAATCATGTCCCTCGACCCTCGTAGGAATTCTTCTATACAGGTTTTCTCCGATAAACTATACCTCATAAACTGCGGGCGACGACATAAGTGATCGATCATCCACATTTGGAGCAATACATTGCAAGCTTCAAAGAAGACCCCTCCAGCTTTGCAAATAGTGAGTGCACGAGAGATATCTGATATTATCATGGGAGCCAAAGTACTATTGTCTTGTTTCATCAAAGTGCTGACGACCCCTGCCACATGTATGTTGATATTCCCGTCCTTTCTGGGAAATATCAATGAACCTAGGAAAGGTATCATGAAGGCGATGCGTCTATGCTCTTCCCATTTTAACTGGTTTTCTCCACTGCAGATTTTGCTTTTGTGTTTGTTGAAACCCCCATAATGACCATATTTGTCATATAGAAATGCTAAAGTGCAGAACCCTTCTGATAAATCTGGGTTGTGTACAGTTCTGCGGATTTTCACGGTATCCAAAAACCTATGTACTGTCACGACCCTTGGTGCAATGAGATATTGTTCCCTCATAGGGACTTTTGGTCTTCCGATATATCCGGCCAATTCTTCCAATGTTGGCGTGAGTTCAAAGTCTGAAAAGTGGAACACATTGTGTGCTGGATCCCAGAATGATATCAAGGCTCGTATGATGTCTCCTCTCGGGGAAATATTTAGTAGCCCCACTAGATTTCCCAGGTATAGCTTAACCGCGTCTTGTCCTTGCTCGCCCAAGTCGTTCCACCACATATGCAAACTTAAGGGGACCTTGTTTATGATAGCTTCGGTTGTATTCTGACTCGTGCTCATTCTGCACATTTATTAAGGTAGTTTTTAGACGAAAGAAAAATCTTGATTTAACCCAAACAAAAACTATCTTTTTCTTTTAAAAAAAAACAGAACGGGCCACAGGAATTGACTGGTCAAAATATTAAGACTGATGAAAAGGTGGTCGTTGAGGCAAAGTTAAACATCCCGGCATTCCGTCATTATTTCTTCTTTCATAAAAAAAACTTATTTTGAAAATATAGGGAAGTTGGACCTGTTAAAGGCTGCCTACGTAGCTCACATCCGGTGAGAATCAAACCGGCGTAGTTCAATCAATGGACGAACTATTTTAAAACAACATTCTCTTGTTCTTTCAAAATTGAATTCGTAATAAGACAGTCCTTTCTACAAAACCTTTTTTAAAAAAATGAATTTTTTTTTTAATTTAAAATGATTTTTTTTTTATTTTTATTTTTTTAATTATTATTTTTTTTTTATTTTTTTTATTTTTATTTACACCTTCTTTTCTCTTTCTTTTATTATATCCTTCGACGTTTAAAAGTTGGTCGGCATGCGAGTCCAGGACAAATAAATGCAACATGCGAAATGCTCATACGAGGTCATACTATATCTGGTTACCTGTCCTAGAGGGACCCAACCCCCGTGTTGAGTCCCCTAAGTCAGAGATGATGCAAATAAACGTCCTGAATCTAGGCTCAATATCCTGATGCTTTTCAATGGTACTAGACCGTGTACCCGAGCAGACAACTCGGATTGAGGAGGGGGCTACGTACCGGGGACCCGCGGGATCGTCCGGCTTTGTAACTTATCCTGCCTCTTTTCTTATTTTTGGTATTGACACTAACGGAAAGGGGAGTCTCAACCAGTAAGCACATCCCCGGGGTAAGAAGAGAAGGGTTTTCGGCACAGTTTTATATATACTGTTCACGCAATATCAAAGCGGTAAACATGTAGCACATTAATCAAAATATATAATGAAATTAGATATAAGCAAAAACAGCAATTTAACTGAGCTCGAATTCTTAAACCCTGAACCGAAGTTCTGGGTTATTAGTTCCCCAGCAGAGTCGCCAGAGCTGTCACACCTCCTTTTTCCGCACCCGCGAGAGCGCGAGGGAGTTTTTCCAATTAAAGGACAATCGAAACGGGATTTATTTATTTAGTTCAGAGTCGCCACTTGGAAAAATAATGGTGTCCCAAGTCACCGGTTTTAATCCCGAACCGAGAAAATTTATGACTTTGTATTACAGTCTGCGAAATTAGAAACCTGGATAAGGAATTCTGTTAACCCGGGAGAAGGTGTTAGGCACTCCCGGATTCCATGGTTTTAGCACGGTCGCTCAACTGCATTTTTTTGTTTCTTATCTGATTTCTTTATATATTTTAACTATGTGCTTTTAATGTTCCGCTTTTAATTTTTTAGAATAATTGCGACGTCACGAAAACACATGTTGAGTCACACCGCAACCAGTACGCCTGTGACTTTTAATGTATTTCAATTTCGCCGAGAGTAAGATTTGGGTCACATAAATGCGCACCCGTAATTAGGAAAGTATTTTATTAAAGTCGTGCCTAAAGATTCTACGTCTTTGTTAACTTCGGGAAAGACCGTGAAATTTACTAAACGGTCCTTCCGAGTCTAATTTTCATAACAATTTATTTGAGGGCCCCGCAATTGTGTATCAGTGTGGCGAGGCTCATCTCACTTTATTAAAAGTCAATCCTAACATAACTATGATTTCCTATTTATTTTATCTATTGGTTTTAAATTGAAAAATGGAATTTTATTACTTGCAATTAACAACCCAAACGAGTAAGCTATGTATTCTAGATCTGGGCCGTTTTTATTAGCATTCAAAGCCCAATCTAAAGTCTTATGCAAAAAAAACAAAAAAAAAAACCAATCAAGTATACTGTATTTGACGTCCAACATTGCTGGTATAGGAACGTGCTGTTTTCATTTTATAGTATTCAATTCATTTGCAAAGAAAACTGTTTTTCTCACTAACTTTTCTTGTTTAGAATAAATTTACAAGATATCTATTTCTTATCCTTGTTTGAAAATCAATGCATATCGTGAGTGACAATAAACAGAAACAGAGATGGAAATAACACATTTTTTATTTGCCAATTTCACTTCTAGTTGCTATCACTCGAAATCACCATTTACACACATATATATATATATATTATACATATCATATATATATATATATATATAATTATATATATATAATTATATATATATATATATATCATATATATATATATATATATATATATATATATATAAAATTCTATTAAGTACTTAACTACCAAATTAAACAAACCTATGCTACTAATTTAACTATTTAAGGCCCATCACTTTAAACCAATAACCTCTTTAATTACACTTCAAATAACCTAAACACAAACTATACCAACAAGATACTAACTACATCCGTATACCAAACAACACAATGCAACGGTCACCATATCAATTAAACTACAGCAGTCCATGTTCAACACATATACAATGATATATGAAGGTATTAACTATGGTATTAATACACTTCTCTATTCATATGAACTGCTCTTCATGTCAGCCTATTTTTCTCAAAGTTATACTTCATAATCAACATGGTTACAAAAGAGTGTACCTGAATGTGAACAACACAGGAAGAATGAAATAGGAAGGTCAGCAGCAGGCAGTTAACACAGCAATGCAGCAATAGAACAACAACAGCAGCAGTAGAACAACAAACAACAGCAGTAGAACAACAAACAGCAGCAGCAAAACACAACAAACAGCAGCAGTAGAACAACAAACAGCAGCAGCAAAACACAAAGAACAACAACAAGCAACAGCAAAACAACAACAGCAGAGATAGATGCAAGAACCAACACAAAATCTGGCCAACCCTCAATGAAACAGTAACAAGCACACTTAGGAAATTTTCCTTCCTATCTCTCTGTATGTCTCTGTTTTTCTCTTCTCTCACATGCTCTCAATCTCTTAAATGTATTTGTATACTTTAGCTGTATGTTTAGAACTCTCTCCAAAGTGTTTCACAGTGTGTATTTGTGTGAGTTTTCCTGAGTGTATCTGCTTGTATATCCAGTGTTCTGTCTCTTTTCAGTGTATCTATCCCTTCTACTTATAACAGAAAAATTCCTTTGGAACAACTAATTGTCTCATTAAAAAACTCTGCCCAGCCCCTAATATTCCCACTGTTAAACCACTAAATCCTGTCTAAGTATGGGATATTGATACAAAATGCTAAACACATGGTGCTGATGGGATACCTTGCTGTACAGCAGGCTCCACCAGGTTGTACCATGTGCCTTGCATCATGACTATTAGCTTTTCTGATTTTCCTAAGCAAAATAAACAGCTATACCCAAATCCACTCAGATTTTAAAGTTACAAGTAAGCTGAAATTTGATCTAACAGTGATTCAAAGATTAAACAAACCAATTCCAATTTACTGCCACATTGTTCTATAACTATTCTCATACAACTAGTTGTGGATACTTTAACACATTCAATTATCAGTCATAACAAACAAACCAACAGCTAACTCAATACTCAGAACAAACAACAAATAGAAAGAATTTAATTCAAGCAAAACAAAACATTGCCCGAGGTTTCACACAACAACTTCTACGAGATTAGACGAACATTCAATTAAACACAACATGTATTATTGGTAACAAATTAAACTGATAAACAACGATTCTAAAATCTCGGCCAAAAAATGAAACTAAATATTCGACGACGCTAATTGAAGCGAATACATATTTCATAACACACACATTCGAAATAGAATGAACAATTGACCAGATAAACAGGTCTTTGAGGGAAAGGCAGAAAACAAAATTAATCAACAACAAACAAAAATCAAAACTATACTGGCCAACGAGTATAAAAACAAATAAAGACCGAAAAAGGAAAAGAGAATACCTCAAGAAGAGAAATTTGGAAACCAAGGACTTGGGATCGAACGGACTTGAACTTTTGAGGCCAAACGAGCTCGAGTTGGCATTTCTGGAGTCGAAAGGACTCTAATTGGAACGTTTTCAAATGAAAACGTCCCAATTAAAGTCTATTAGACTTCCATTGACGAAAACTCCCTAATTTTGAATATTAGGGTTCTTGGGCTCGGATTTGGGGTTCGAGTATTTCCGGTCAGATTCGAGTGAAACTAAGGGTGGTAAGTGTGTGAGGGAGGTCACAGGAGTGTTCGGGGTGAGTTTGGAGTGGTTTGGCGTGGTTTTGGTTTTAACTCGAATCTTCGATTGAAGATTCGAGACATTCGGGGATGATTCGAGGTTAACAGACCACGGATTCGTGTAGAGGGGGTTTAGGGGGAGCTATGGTGTTAATTTGGTGGTCATTGGCCTACCGGAACCGCCGTGAGGCGATTTCCGGTAGGCGGTGGGCGGTGGTTCGACGGTGGTATTTCATCGTCTCTGAGGGAGACGAAGAAAGGGTCTGGGAGAAATGAAAGCGGGTATGGGGTATTGGGGTTCTTTGGTATAGTTAAAATGCAAGATTTAATTTCGGCCGTTGGATCAAACTTGATCAACGGCCTAGATTATTCTCTTAGGTGTCAAACGCCGTCGTTTGATTAAGTTGGGGACTAGGTATGTTTGGGGAATTAATTGATTAATCTGGGCCGTTGGATAATAAAATCCAACGGTCCAGATCAACGGAGTCGTTTGGGATTGGGCAGATCGGGTCAGTTGGATGGGTAACGGGTATTGGGCCGGTTTTCAGGAGGGTTCGTTTGGGCTGGGAGGTGATTTGGCCCAAATCTGATTTCCCTATCTCTTTATTTCCTAAAACTAGACCTTATATTGTATTTTATATATATATATATATATATATATATATATATATATATATATATATATATATATATATATATATATATATATATATATATAATCGTATTAGTTTGTAACACATTAATTTTTTTTTATAACAATTAACATACATAATTAAATACCAAATCACACAATTGTACATTAAATGACACAAAGGCAATAAATACGCATTTCTGCAATTTTATTTTCTTTAAAATTAAACACGGTTTAGTTAATTCCTAAACGCACAATTGAACTCCGAAATGCGCGCGCGCGACATATATTTTTGTATATTGTTTTATTAATTTTAAACAAATAAACACGCACAGATAAATAAAAATAACACAAAATCCGCAAAAAATCACACACAATACAAAACTATTTTATTTTGAATTTTTGGGAGTAATTCTCATGTAAGGCAAAAATCACGTGCTCACACCCCTCACTGTAGAAGAGCCCTAGGCTAAAGAGGTAGGAGTAGAACTCTGAGCTGGAAGCGCACTAAGTGAAGACTGGCCCTGCTGATATCCCTAATGGCCACGGCCAAAAGAATTCCCCCTGTACTCTGGGCGACCTGTCTAAGGAGGCTTGAAAGAACAACCTCTGCCCTACTAGAACTGGCCCCTAGATGGAGCACCACTGTAGCAACCTGAACCTCGAGGCCTCTTGGCCTCCCTCTTCTCACGCTCCTGACGACGATCTGTCTCAATATGGTGAGCCATATCAACTACCTCCTCAAATGAAGCTGCTACCACCCTCTCCCTAGTCATCAAAATGCGAATCGGATAGTTGAGGCCATCTACAAACCTCCTGATCATCTCCCGATCTGTCGGGATCATCCAAGTAATATGTCTATCCAACTACGTGAACCTCAACTTGTATTGGGTCACTGTCATATCACCCTGTATCAACCACTCAAACTGTCGGCATAGCTCCTCTCTACGAGACTGTGGCACATACTTCTCCAAAAAAAGAGTGGAGAACTGCTGCTAAGTAAATGTCACGACCCAAACCCCGGTCATGACGGCACCTAACATATTGCTAGGCAAGCCCTACCAATTTTCTAGATAGCCAGTCAAATATTAAGTAATACTAATTCATTGAGAGTTAATAGCATGTTTTCATAATAGAAACAATAAATGCGGAAACAAAATATATGAAATACAGCCCAATGAATCCGGTGTCACAATTTTGAGCCTCTAAAAGAAGGAAAACACCTTATCCAATCCAAGTCTAAGAAGAGTGACAAAATACATAAATAGAAGAAAGGAGAGAGATCGGGTCCTGCGGACGCCGACAGCTACCTCGATGTCTCCTCAGGATAGCAGTAGAATAGCAGTTGTGTATAGCTCAACTGCCCTCCTGAACACCTGTATCTGCACATAAAGTGCAGGGAGTGGGGTGAGTATCTTTCAACTCAGTGAGTAGCAAATAATAAATAATAACTGAAAGTAAGAACACCTGTATTATCACTAAACAGTTCTAAGAATAATCGTACATGTGAGTCATCTCTATAATGATAAGTCCGGTTCCAGTCCACTACCATTTCATACTGATCCAACACTGATCTAATCCTGCTGTGGCGTGCAGCTCGTTCCTCACTCATACTGTTGCGGCGTGCAGCCCGATCCGATATATATATGTACACATATTGCTACGGTGTGTAGCATGATCCATTATATATATATAGTGCTGCGGCGTGCAGCCCGATCCAATATAAGAGATATACTACTACAACATGTAGCTCGATCCAATAATATATAGTGCGCTCACTGGGAGTGTGTGCGGACTCCGGAGGGGTTCCTTCAGCCCAAGCGCTATAGTACTGCGACGTGCAGTCCGATCCACATATATATTACTACGGCGTGCAGCCTGATCCAATATATGTATATGTATATGCTGCTGCGGCGTGCAGCCCGATCCGGTATATGTATCAATACCTCATAATAGGTCCTCGACCCCGCTCAGTTAATATAGACTCGGCCTCTCGGGCCCACTCGGCTAGAACAAGGTATTCAACCCTAGGTATTCTCACTTAGAGTACATATCTAGTACCGGTTCATGTCATGCTATACAGCTATGAATACGACTGAGAGTATATGTTCAACCTAGTATCTAGGTCATTTAACTCCACAGGTTTCCCTAATATTCTACAGATCGGCACAAGGCCCCAAACATGGCAACTAGCCCAATTATACAAGTATAAGCTCAGTCTCAGTAAATATGCACCGTAAACTATCAACCGGGAAGGAATAAGTCCAAATCCCCAGTCACAACACCACCACGCTCGTCACATGACGTGTGTTCCATCTCAGCATAGCACTGAATAGTGCAAATATGAGGTTTCAAACTCTTAGTACATCATTTATTACTGCCACTCACCTCAAACCGGCAAAAGTCGTAGCTCGCCTTGTTCTTGCCTCGGAAATCGACCTTCTCGTATTCCAAATCTGATCAAAACCAATAAGAATACATCAAAATAAGGAAAAGAAACACAACCTAATCGAAATATCTTGAATTACATCAAAAATCATGAAGTTGCCAAATCCGACCCCCGGGCCCGCTTCTCGAAAATAATACAAAAGTCATATTTTCAGAATCCTTATCTCGCCACGAGTCCATACATATAAAGTTTATCAAAATCGGACTCCGTTCCCACTCAAATTAGTGATTTTCAATAATCCAGGCTTAGAGCAAAAATCCTCCATTAATACACCTTAAATCCTCCATTTTCAGGTGTTAACTCCATAATTTAACAATATAATAGCATAAATTGAGTCCATGAGTGCTTACCTGATGAATTCCCTCGTTCTCCTCTTCAAAATCACCTAAATCTCCTGTTAGATCAAAGCCCCAATTGAAATATAGCTTCTGAAATTCGAACCCTTATGTTTCATTAAACACTGACGCACTTTCGCTTCTGCGATCCATGACTCGCTTAAGCTAGACCGCTTCTGCGGTTAACAGGTCTCTTCTGCGACCTTGACCAAGGCCCCTCACCATTTCTGCAGTCAAGGTCTCGCACCTGCGAGACCGCTTATGCGTCTTTCTTTCTGCTTTTGCGAGCCTACCCGGCAACCCATTTCCGTTTCTGCGGAACTCTTCTCGCACCTGCCATACCGCTCCTACGGCCAATCTCCCGCTTCTGTGGGATTTCCACTAACAGCCCTGGATTGCATCTGCGATCAAAATGTCGCCTCTGTGGAGCCACTTCTACAGTTCCCCATCCGCAGAAGCGAAACCTCTACTGCAATTCACACCAGCAGTTATAAAACTCCAAAATTTCAACTGATTAACCCTCCGGAAACATCTGGAGGCCCCTGGAAACTCAACCAAAAATACAAATCCATTCTAAATCATCACACGAACATGTTCCAATCATAAAAACACACCCTTAAACACGGAAATCATCAAATCAAGGCAGATTCAAGCCTAAGTTTCAACTAAAACTTTTGAAACCAACATCCAATAAAAAACCCGAACAAACGATGTCCGAATGACCTAAAATTTTGCAGAAATATCCAAAATCACCTAACGAAGCTACTGCAACTGTCAGAATTCCATTCTGATGCCTGGATCAAAATCTTACCTATTGACCAGATTTCGCAAAAATTCCAACTTCGCCAATTCGAGCCTAATTCTACACCGAATCTCCATATTCAATTCCGATCACTCTCGTAAGCCACAATTGATCCCCGAAGCTACTCGAACCATCAGAATTTGATTTCGAGCCCTCTAGCTCACAAGTCAACATCCGGTTGACTTTTCCCAACTATTCCTTCATCAAAGAGACTATTTGTCTTATTTCCTACCAAACTCGATCCGAATTGACTCAAACTCGCCAAACACATATATTAAAACATGAACAAGCATATAATAGAGAAAACGGGACGGTAACTCATGTGATGACGGACCGGGTCATCACATTCTCCCCAACTTAAGCAAACGCTCGTCCTTGAGTGGGTCAAGAAACATACCTGGAGTCTCAAATAAGGGTGGATATCTGCTCCGTATCTCCTGCTCGACCTCCCAAGTAGCCTCCTCCACGGGTCAGCCTCTCCACTACACCTTAATTGAAGCAATGTCCTTGGACCTCAACTTTCGAACCTATCTGCCTATAATAGCCACCGACTCCACATCATAAGATAGATCACCATCAAGCTGAATCATACTGAAGTTCAACACATGAGATGGATCCCCGACATACTTCCGGAGCATGGACACATGGAATACTAGGTGAACACTGGACAAGCTGGGTGGCAAAGCCAGCTTATATGCCACCTCCCCGATCCTGCTGAGTATCTCAAAAGGACCAATGAACTTGAGACTCAGTTTCCCTTTCTTCCCAAACCGCATAACACCCTTCATGGGTGAAACCTTCAACAATACTCTATCGCCAACCATGAAAGACAAATCTCGAACCCTATGGTCCGCATAACTCTTCTGGCGTGACTGTACTGTGGGAAGCCTCTCCCGAATCAACTTCACTCTCTCCAGAGCATCCTGAACTAACTACGTCCCTATCAATCTAGCCTTGAAAGGCTCAAACCCTCCCACGGGAGACCTACACCGCCTACCATACACCGCCTCATATGAGGCCATCTGAATACTAGAGTGATAACTGTTGTTGTAGGCAAACTCTGCAAGTGTCAAAAACTCATCCCATGAACCTCCAAAATGGATCACACAAGCACGCAACATATCCTCCAAGATCTGAATAGTGCGCTCAGACTATCCGTCTGTCTGAGGATGAAATGCTGTGCTCAACTCTACCTACGTACCCAGCTCCCGCTGAAATGCCCTCCCGAACTGAGAAGTGAACTGAGTACCTCTATCTGATATGATAGACACTGGAACCCCATGCAATCTGACAATCTCCCGAATAAAGATCACCGCTAACCATTCCAATGAGTAAGTAGTACATACTGGAATGAAATGCGCGAATTTGGTCAGCCGATCAACATTCGCCCACACTGAATCAAACTTTCTCGAAGTTCGAGGGAGCCCTGTCACAAAATCGATGGTGATCCTCTCCCATTTCCACTCAGGAATAACCATACACTGAAGAACACCGCCCGATCTCTGATGCTCATACTTGACCTGCTGGCAGTTGAGACATCTGGCCACATGACTAACAATATCCTGCTTCATCTTCCTCCACAAGTAATGCACTCTCAACTCCTAGGTACATCTTTGCGGCTCCCGCATAAATGGAGTACCGCGAGCTATGAGCCTCCTCTAATATAAAATCTCGACGGCTATCGACATTGGCCACACAGATTCGGCCCTGTATCCTAAGAACACCATCACTATCAATAGTCACATCCCTGGCATCATCGTGTAGAACTCTGTCCTTAAGGACAAGCAAATGTGGATCATCATACTGACGCTCTCTGATGCGACCATATAAAGAGGACCAAGAAACAACACAAGCCAACACTCGGCTCGGCTCAGAAACATCCAATCTCACTAGTTGATTGGCCAGCACCTAAACATCATATGCAAAGGGCCTCTCCCCAACTGGAATATAAGCTAAGCTTCCCATACTGACCGTCTTTCGGCTCAAAGCATCGGCCATAACATTGGCCTTCCCCGGATGATACAGTATAGTAATGTCATAATCCTTAAGCAACTCCATCCAACTCCGCTGTCTCAAATTAAGGTCCTTCTATTTGAACAGATGCTAAAGGCTGCGATGATCGGTATACACCTCACAAGAAACACCATATAAGTAATGTCTCCAAATCTTTAGAGCGTGAACTATGGCTGCTAACTCCAAATCATGCACATGGTAGTTCTTATCACAGGGCATCAACTGGCGAGAAGCATAAGCAATAACTCTACCCTCCTGCATTAACACACATCCAATGCCAACTCTCGAGGCATCACAATACACATTATAAGAATCTGAAGCTGACCGCAATATCAAGACTGGTGCCGTGGTCAATGCTGTTTTGAGCTTCTGAAAGCTCTCCTCACACTCATTGGACCACACAAATGGAGCACCCTTCTAAGTCAATCTAGTCAAGTGTGTAGCAATAGAAGAGAATCCCTGAACAAATCGGCAATAATACCCTTCCAATTCTAGGAAACTACGAATCTCAGTAGCTGAGGTCGGTCTAGGCCAACACTACACCACCTCTATCTTCTTTGGATCCACTTGAATACCATCACTGGACACAACGTGCCCCAAGAAAGCCATGTACTCGAGCCAGGACTCACACTTGGAGAACTTGGCATACAACTTCTCCTCCTGCAACCTCTGTAATACAACTCTCAGATGCTGAGCATGCTCCTCCTGGCTAAGGGAGTACACCAGGATATCATCTATGAACACGATCATGGAGGAGTCCAAATATGGCCTGAACACGTTGTTCATCAAATGCATGAACGCGGTTGGGGCATTGGTCAGCCCAAAAGACATCACAAGAAACTCATAGTGCCCATATGTCGTCCTGAAGGTTGTCTTCATAATATCAAAATCTCTAGTCTTCAGTTTGTGATAGCCTGAACCAAGATCAATCTTCAAGAATACCCTAGCTCCCTAGAGCTGATCAAATAAATCATCAATGCGAGGCAGAGGATACTTGTTCTTCACTGTTACTTTGTTCAGCTGCCTATAGTCAATACACATCCTCATTGAGCCATCCTTCTTCTTAACAAACAAGACCGGTGCACCCCACGGTGACACACTCGGCCGAATGAACCCCTTATCTAGGAGTTCCTGCAGCTGCTCCTTCAATTCTTTCAACTCAGCTGGTGTCATACGGTAAGGAGGAATAGAAATAGGCTGAGTGCCTGGCACCAAGTCAATCCCAAAGTCAATGTCCCTGTCCGACGACATGCCCGACAGGTCTGAGGGAAACACATCAGGAAAGTCCCGCACAACGGGAACAAAATCAATACTACGAGCCTCAGCTCCGACGTCCCGCACAAATGCCAAATAGGAAAGACATCCCTTCCCAACCATCCGTTGGGCCTTGAGGAAAGATATTACCCTACTGGGTACATAATCAATCATGCTTCGCCACTCGATCCCCGAAATACCCGGCATAGCCAATGTGACTATATTGGCATGAAAATCTAGAATAGCGTGACACGAAGATAGCCAATCCATGCCCAGGATAACATAAAAATCAACCATTCTCAACAGCAATAGGTCTACTCGGGTCTCTAGACCCCAATAGCGACAAGACAAGATCGGTACACATGGTCCACAATAATGGTATCACCCACCGGGGTAGATACATGCACGGGAAACGTAAGACAACCTCGGGTCACGCCCAAATGAGGAGAAAAATATGTGGATACATAAGAATAAGTGGAACCGAGATCGAACAAAACTGAGGCATCTTTGTGTCAGACTGAAATAATACCTGTAATAACAGCATCGGAAGTGAGTACATTAGAATGGCCCCGAAGAGCATAGCAACGAGCCTGACCACCTGATCGTCCTCCCCCTCGAGGGCGACTCCTAGCTGCCTAACCCTCACCCCTAGCTGGCGGGGCGGGTGCTGAAGTAGATGGACCAGATGATAAGGGCTGTCTCCTCTACTGATTTGGCCTGGATACAAGACGGGGACACTCTCTACGGATATGCCCAAACTCCTTACACTCAAAGCAACTCCCAGGTGATGGGGGCTAGGACTGATGGGAACCCCTCGCACCGGAGTGTCCAACAGAAGAACTAGGTCGGGAAGAACCTTGAACAGATGGAGCCTGAGATAAACTATGTGCTGGTAGAGCGCTGAGAGATGTCTGGTCCTGGTGAGAACCCTGATAACCTCGGCCAAAAAATGACCCACGATACTCTGAGCGGGATGGTTGTGAAGATCTAAAAGAGCAACCTCGACTCTGCTGACTCTGGCCTCTAGTCTGAGTACCACTAGAACTAGCTGATCCTCGAGGCCTCTTGACCTCCCTCTCCTCTCGCTCTCTGCGATGGTCTGTCTCAATGTCGCGAGCTATATCTACTGCATCCTTAAATGAATGACTCAGGACCCTCTCTCGGGTTATCAAGATACGAATAGGATAAATAAGTCCATCAACAAAGCGTCTGATCCTCTCCCGATCAGTATGAACCATCCATGATGCATATCTGGCTAACTTTGTAAATATAACCTCATACTCTCACACTGTCATGTCCCCCTGGCGGAGCCACTCAAACTGCCTGCATAACTCCTCCATCTTAGATCGAGGTATCCACTACTCCAAGAAAATAGTGGAGAACTCCTGCCATGTCAATGGTGCCGCACCTGCCGGCCTACGACACTTATAAGCCTCCTACCAACTAAAGGCTACTCCCTGAAATTGGAAAGTAGTAAAGGATACACCGCTCGACTCAAGAATCCCTGTTGTATGGAGCATCCGACGGCACTTGTCCAGAAAACCTTGGGCGTCCTCACCCGGAGTACCACTGAATATAGGAGGAGAAAGTCTGCTAAACTTCTCAAGACGACGATGCTCGTCGTCGGGCATCACTAGGACCCAGTCTCCTTAAATCTGAACAACTAGCTAAACCGGAGCCACTGGCTGGGCTGGTGGTGCCTCAGGTATCTGAAGGCCCTGCACTACCTGCTCTAGATTGCACACTGCGGGGGTCTGATGACCACCCCCGGTCCCGAATGTAGCTACTGCAGTGGAGGCTGAAACTGCCTGAGCTAGGCCAGTGCAACCTGTCAATATCTGAGCTAGGGCCTCCTGTAGACCCGGAATCACAATAAGCATCGCTGGTGCCCGAACAAGTGCTGCTGGGACCTCTGCATATGGAGGTTGATCAGGAATGGGGACAGTTGGCGAGTCAACTGACACTGCCCCAGCTAATCTACCCCTACCACGACCACGACCACGTCCACGGCCTCTAGTAGGTGGCAATGGTGGTCTTCCGCCTCGTCCCGTAGCACGAGTTCTCGCCATCTGCGAGAGAATAGAATACCAAAGTTTAGTTTCTGATCAACAAGTCATACGACATAAATTTCAAGAATTTGAAGTTTTCCTAAAAGGTTCTGCAGGCTCCCGAGGATAAGTACAGACGTCTCCGTACCGATCCGCGAGACACTACTAAACCGGCTCATGACTCGCGAGACCTGATAACCTAGGCTCTGATACCAACTTGTCACGACCCAAACCCCAGTCGTGATGGCGCCCAACATATTTCTAGGCAAGCCCGACCAATTTTCCAGATAACCAGTCAATTATTAAGTAATATTAATTCATTGAGAGTTAATAGCCTGTTTTCATAATAGAAACAACAAATGCGGAAACAAAATATGTGAAATACTGCCCAACGAATCCGTTGTCACAAGTTTGCGCCTCTACTAGAAGGAAAACACCCTATACAATCCAAGTCTAAGAAGAGTGAAAAAATATATAAATAGAAGAAAAGGAGAGAGATCGGGTCCTGCAGATGCCGAAAGCTATCTCGATGTCTCAGCTAGCAGTAGAAATAGCAGCAGTGTATAGCTCAACTGCCCTCCTGGATACCTGTATCTGCACACAAGGTGCAGGGAGTGGGGTGAGTATCTTCCAACTCAGTGAGTAGCAAAAAATAAATAATAACTAAAAGTAAGAACACATGTATTATCACTAAACAATTCTAAGAATAACCGTACAGGTAAATCATCTCTACAATATGAAAAGTCCGGTTCCAGTACACTACCGTCTCACACTGATCCAACACTGATCTAGTCCTGCTGCGGCGTGCAGCCCGATCCTCACTCACACTGCTGCAGCGTGCAGCCTGATCCGATATATATGTACATATAAAGCTGCGGCGTGCAGCCCGATCCATTATATATGTATATAGTGCTGCGGCGTGCAGCCCGATCCAATATAAGAGATATACTGCTGTGACGCGTAGCCCGATCCAATAATATATAGTGCGCTCACTAGGGGTGTGTGCAGACTCCGAAGAGGCTCCTTCAGCCCGAGCGCTATGATATTGTGGCGTGCAGTCCGATCCAAATATATATTACTACGGCGTGCAGTCCGATCCATATATATATATATATATATATATATATATTTTAATGTGGCATGCAGTCCGATCTAATATATGTATATGTATATATTGCTGCGGCATGCAGCCCGCTCCGGTATATGTATCAATACCTCATAATGGGTCCTCGACCCTGCTAAGTCAATATAGACTCGGCCTCTCGGGCCCACTCGACTAGAATAGGGTATTTAACCCTAAGTATTCTCACTTAGAGTACACATCTAGTATTGGTTCATGTCATGCTATACAGCTATGAATACGACTGAGAGTATGTGTTCAACCTAGTATCGAGGTCATTTAACTCCACAGGTTTCCCTAATATTCTACAGATCGACACAAGGACCCAAACATGGCAACTAGCCCAATTATAAAAATATAAGCTCAGTCTCAGTCAATATGCACCATAAACTATCAATCGGGAAGGAATAACTCCGAATTTCCAATCATAACACCACCATGCTCATCACATTATGCGTGTTCCATCTCAGCGTAGCATTGAATATCACAAATAAGGGGTTTCAAACCCTCAGTACATCATTTATTACTACCACTCACCTCGAACCGGCAAAAGTCCTAGCTCACCTTGCACTTCCCTCGCAAATCGACCTCCTCGGATGCCAAATCTGATCAAAACAAATAAGAATACATCAAAATAAGCTAAAGGAACACAACCCAATCGAAATAACTTGAATTACACCGAAAATCACGAAGTGGCCAAATCTGACCCCCGGGCCTGCTTCTCAAAAAAATAAAAAAGTCACATTTTCAGAATCCTTATCTCGTCACGAGTCCATACATATAAATTTTATCAAAATCGGACTACGTTTGCCCACTCAAATCATTGATTTTCAATAACTCAAGCTTAGAGCAAAAATCCTCCATTAATACACCTCCAATCCTCCATTTTCAGGTGTTAACTCCATAACTTAACAATATAATAGCATAAATTGAGTCCATGAGTGCTTACCTGATGAATTCCCTCGTTCTCCTCTTCAAAATCGCCTAAATCGCCTCTTAGATAAAATCCCCAGTTGAGATATAACTTCTGAAATTCGAACCCTTCAGTTTCATTAAACACTGACGCCTTTTCGCTTCTGCGATACATGAATCGTTTAAGCGAGACCTCTTCTGCGGTTAACAGGTCCCTTCTGCGACCTTCACCAAGGCCCCTCACTGCTTTTGCAGTCAAGGTCTCGCGTCTGCGAGACCGCTTATGCGGCTATCCTTCCGCTTCTGCGAGCCTACCCAGCAGCCCATTTCCGCATCTACGGAACTCTTCTCACGCCTGCGATACCGCTCCTACGGCCAATCTCCCGCTTCTGCGGGATTTTCACTGACAGCCCTGGATCGCATCTGCACTCAAAACGTTGCCTCTACGGAGCCACTTCTGCGGTTCCCCATCATCAGAAGCAAAACCTCTGCTGCAATTGACACCAGCAGTTATAAAACTCCAAAAATTCAACCGATTAACCTTCCGAAAACATATCGAGGCCCCCGGGACCGCGACCAAAAATACAAATCCATTCTAAATCATCACCCGAACTTGTTCCAATCATAAAAACACACCCTTAAATACGAAAATCATCAAATCAAGGCAGATTCAAGCCTTCGTTTCAACTAAAACTTCTGAAACAAACATCCAATCAAAAACCCGACTAAACGATGTCCGAATGACCTGAAGTTTTGTAGACATATCCAAAATCACCTAACGAAGCTACTGCAACTATCGGAATTCCATTCCGACGCCCGGATCAAAATCTCACCTATTGACCCGATTTTGCCAAAATTCCAACTTCGCCAATTCGAGCCTAATTCTACACCGAACCTCCAAATTCAATTCTGATCACTCTCCTAAGCCACAAATGATCCCCTGAAACTACTCGAACCATCAAAATTCGATTCTGAGCCCTCTAACTCACAAGTCAACATCCGGTTGACTTTTCCCAACTATTCCTTCATCAAAGAGACTATTTGTCTCATTTCCTACCAAACTCGATCCAAATTGACTCAAACTCGCCAAACACATATATTGAAACATGAACAAGAATATAACAGGAAAAACGGGACGGTAACTCATGTGATGACTGACCGGGTCATCACAGTAAGGGGTGCTACTCCTGCAGGCCTATGCCTCTCAAACTCCTCCCACCATGTAAATGATAGCCTTGAGTACTGGAAGGTAGTAAAAGACACTCCACTCGACTCTAAGACCCCTGTAGTGCGAAGCATCCACTGGCACTTGTCCAGAAATCCCTGGGCATCCTCTCCCTCAGTACCATTGAATGTCGAAGGCTGAAGTCTACCAAACCTCTCTAGCCGACGCTGCTCGTCGTCTGGCATCACTGGAACTACATACCCTGGAGCTGGTGTGACTGGTGCAACTAGAGCAACCGGTGCAACTAGCTGAGCTGGAACTGCCTCTGGTGTCTATAATCCTTGCACAACCTGCTCGGGTGTGCGAGCTGTGAGGGTCTGATGACCACCCCCGGTCTGAGAAGTAGTGGCAGTAGAGGCTGAAACTGCCTGAGCTAGACTAGTGCAGACAGATAAAATCTGAGCTAAATCCTTCTGAAGACCAGGAATCATAATAGGTACTGTCATTGCCTGAACGGGTGCTGCCGGAGCATCTCCAGCTGGAGACTGGTCCTGAATAGGGGCAACTGCTGGGTCAACTGGTACTGCCCCTGCTGCTCTACCTCGACCACGACTACGGCCGCATCCACGGCCTCTAGCAAGTGGCAATGGCAATCATCCGTCACATTCGGTAGCACGAGTTCTCGCCATCTGCGAGAGAATAGAATACAGAAGTTTAGCTCTCGGAACAACAAAGACGCACGACAAGAGTTCAAAAATATGAAGTGTTTCCTAGAGGTTCTTCAACCTATCGAGGATAAATACAAACGTCTCCGTACCTATCCGCGAAACTCTACTAACCGGCTCATGACTCATGAGGCCTAGTAACCTAGGCTCTAATACCAACTTATCACGACCCCAAGCCCGGTTGTGATGGCGCCCAACACAACTTCTAGCCAAGCCCAACCATTTACACTCTCAACCCGAGCATAAAGCTCAAAACCAATTAATAAAAAATCATTTAACAGTAATATAGCTAAAAGATTCAACCGATAGATAGATATAAGCTAAATATCACGATAATATGGAATATACTCTCAAAGACCCGGGGTCATGAGTCTAGAGACTCTACCAAATACAGAGTAATAAGACTTCGGTAATACAATGTTCAAAGCTGTGGAAAGATAATAAAAGGGACAGGGGAGGAGTCAGGTCTTGCGGACGTCAGGTAGCTACCTCGACAACTCCGAAAATACTCTGAAGATAGAAAAAGTTCAGCTAAACTCCCGAGATACCTGGATCTGCACACATGGTGCGTGGAGTATAGTGAGTAATTCCAACTCAGTGGAAATAGACATGTATAATAATTGAAAGTAAGGAATCCCGAAAATACAACAATGTGAAGCTAAAAAGCAGTACTCCTACACATTTAGCAGTGTAATAACAATAAGTAGAGACAGATAAAGCAGATAGATATCAATGCATGGATGCAATACAAATGCACATGATCGCTGCAGCGCGCAGCCCGATCCATTTGGGCACCTGCGCTCACTGTGGGGGTTCATACTTCGGAGGGGCTCCTATAGCCCAAGCGCAAAATCAAAGTAGGATGCGGCGTGCAGCCCAATCCACTATTAGTCCAGCTATATGCATGAAAGCCACACGGGCACAATCAAACTTACCATTTTTGGTTTCAATTATGAAAATTACAAATTAGGTATTTAAAACCTTAGAATTTTACTAGTCTTTTCGAGACAGTGTTTAACTCATGATTGATATCATGAAAACATTATAAATATCATGGAAATAGTGATAATAATCCCTACGGGATCCAATTAACCGGCATATAGCCCAAATATATCCATAATCATTCAAGTAAGAGGTTTGCCAGCTAATTCCTAGCCAATAACACAGTATAACATCACTCGGGCTGACTAAGCCATAGTCCCCATTCACAATCACAATGTGCTATACCGGGGTTTCAAACCCTCAGGTCATTATCCACATCTATTGCACAGCTTCAACCGGCTACGAGACTAGTTTGCTAAGCCTTTCCATCTTGAATCCACCTCTTCACGTGCCGAATCTGATCAAAACCTCAAGGAATATGTTACAATAAGCTAATAGAACATAAACCAATCGAAAGAACTCGAAAAACACTCAAAAATACGAAGTTGGTAAAACCCAAGCCCTAGGCCCACTTCTCGAAAACTTATGTTCAATTTAAACCTTCTTAGGCTTCTAGCCCTAACCTCCATTTTAACCCTCTAATTCCTTGAATTTCAGTGAATAAATCATGTTTTTACACCATAATAACATAATCCGAGACCAAATATTCATACCTGATGAATACCCTTCGAATTCTACTCAAAATTGCCCAAAAACCCGCTTTGCTCGAAGTCCAAATTATTTTCTTCTTTTCCAAGTTTGTGAATACTGTTCACTATAACACAAGTCCGATTTCCGCTTATGTATCCCACTAACCGCACATGCGGTCTTATTTATGCGGATAATTGACCGCTTATGCGGTCTGACTTAAAACCTTCTAGACTTATTATGCGATTCCAAGCACCGCTTATGCGGTTTCCCCTTGACCGCTTTTGCGGTCTACAATTCGCTTATGCGGACCCGCTTTAGCGCTCAACCTTCCTCTTTTGCGGTAAACTTTCTGGGCTCCTCTTGGTCGCTTCTGCGACTTCCCCCACCATATCTGCGGAACCGCTTAAGCGGCTCCTTTTCCGCATATGCGGAAATACAAGTATCTGAAAAATCTGAGTGCATCACAAGCCTAAAACCCCCGTTTAACAATCCAAAATTACCCCGAGGCCCTCGGGACCTCAACCAAAAGCACAGACACATCCTATAATCTTATTCAAACTTACTCCAATCCTCAAAACACGTCAAACAACGCTAAGACCATTAAAACACATCGGATTCAAGCCTAATTTTTATCAAAACTTCCGAAATGTGCATTCAATCAAAAACTCGACTAAACAACGTCCGGATGACCTGAAAATTTGTAGACATACCCAAAATCACTTAAGGAAGCTACTGCAACTCTTGAAATTCCATTCAGACTCTCGGATCAAAATCTTACCTATCAACCGTAATTCGCCAAAATTTCCAACTTCGCCAATTCAAGCCTATTTCGGACCTCCAAATTCGATTCCGATCGCACTCCTAAGTCACAATCATCTCTCAAAGCTAACCGAACCACCAGAATTCACATCCGAGCCCTTTAACCATATAGTCAACTTCTAGTTGACTTTTCTAAAATAAGCCTTCGTCTAAGAGGCTAAGTACCTCATTTGCAACTAAAACCAACTCAATTCCACCCCGAACAACTCAAATACCAATATCGAAACATAAGGCAACACAATACGGGGAAAACGGGGCGGTAACTCACGTGACGACGGGGCGGGTCGTCACAAGAGATTTACTTTTACATGTAAGAAATAAGATTTTACATGTAAGAGATCAGAAAAGTTTATTTTCTTAAATTTAAAATTATAAAGGGACATGACGTACAAATAACACACGAGTTTGGGGTAGCTTATGAAAGTACATTATGCACTGTAATTTGGATATATATATATATATATATATATATATATATATATATATATATATAAAAGAAAACTAGGGATTCAAGATTTTACATAATGACCAACTTGGTTAGGAAAAGCCTACTGGAACAGTTCATGATTTAACTAGCTAGGACTTAGGAGAGTAATTATTTAATAAAGTTAGAACTTTATATATATAATTTAGTTTAGTTAATACGCCAAAACTTAATTAACTAAACAAACTCTTAAGAGCAAAGCAATGTTTGATCAAGCATATATTTCGGGTTGAAATAACAAAAAACGGAAGACCTCCGGGCTGCAAACTGAATATCAAACTTGAAACAACTAAAAACAATAATTTTGAACTATTTTGGTTCCCATAAATTTTATTTTTCACTAAAAACCATTGGCGGTTAAGATGTTATGTGTTCTTCCTTGGCATTGATTAATTTCCTACCCATACGGCCAAATTCATTACATATTATTTGAAGTGAATTTTCAAAAAAATCTTTTGAGGGGTTCTGAAATATGTTTTGCAGATATCGAAATTTTAAAGGATCAAGCTAAATTCTAAATTAAAGATATTACAAGATTATTGAAATCCTAGGAGGCTATTACGGTTTCTTGGAGGTTACTCTGCCCTAAACCCTCACTCACACCTATATAAAGGGGTTAATTTCACAAATGGTCATATAACTATGACGTTTTTACACTAAAGTCATATAACTTTATTTTCTCACACAAAAGTCATATAACTATGACTTTTTTCACTAAAGTCATATAACTTTATTTTTCACACAAAAATCATATAGCTATGACTTTTTTTTTTCCCACAAAAATCATATAACTTTGTCTTTTCACACAAATTTCATATAACTATGACTTTTCTTTACCAAATCATATAATTATATTTTCTCACACAAAAATCATAAAACTTCTAGTAACTCACACAAATCATAGTGATCGGAAAATATAATTTTTCACTAGTATTTTCTTATTTTTTAATTTATTTTCTCATTTTCAGCCGAATAATTAATAATTTAATTAAAATAGGAATGACTCAGCCCGACCTATAAAATTCTTTCTCCATAAAAAATTTAATTCGGAATACATGAGATTCTAACAAAAAATAAAGAAATAAAAGATATAATTAGAGAGTACTTGAAATAAAAATGCTATAATTTGAATAACAATCTTAAAAAGAAAAATAAACAATAGAAATATCATGTTTTAAAGGATTTACTATTCACTTTTAGTATTACTTTAATATACATATAAATATTGGGTCGGGTGAGCAAGGTCGGATTGAGTCAATCCTATTTTAATTGGATTATTATTTATTTGGATAATAATAAGAAATTAAAAATCTACAAAATAAGAAAATACTAATAAAAAATTATATTTTTTTAACAACTATAATTTTTATGAGTTAGTAAAGCTTTATGATTTTTGTGTGAGAAATTAGATTTATATAATTTGGTGAAAAAATTATAGTTATACAATTTTTGTGACTAGTGAAAATAGTCATAGTTATATGATTTTTGTGTGAAAAATAAAGTTATATGACTTTAATGAAAAAAAAAGTTATAGTTGTATGACTTTTATGTGAGAAAATAAAGTTGTATGACTTTAGTGAAAAATATGATAGTTATATGACCCTTTGTGAAATTAACTCCTACATAAAGGAATACATATTCCCTTGAAGAGGTGTCTAAAAAATCCCACAAACTCACATAATACTCACAAAGAGACCAAAATATGGCTGGATACTTCTTCACAATGAAATAGTTCAATACACCGGAGATCAAATACATCGAGGATGTCTGCATCATCCTTACATTCAAAAAATATGCTGCTTAAGCCCTCGAATCACGGAGATTATCAGAAGAGAAGAATCAAGGGAGAAACAGGATTGTATCCGCATCATTTTATCAATAAAATTATGTTTCTTCATATTTATTTTGTGATAGAAATTTATTTTTTTATCACATATAATTTCTTGTAAATAAATTGGCACGTCCGGTGGAATCAGTTCTGCCCTTCATCTCTTGCTCCTATAAATAAAACTCCTAGTTTCAAAACCATTTTTTGCGATTGTCTAGTACTTCAAGCCTCTTCTTAAAGTTCGGCAAGCATACACCCCGACAAACCTTGAAGTAGAGGAAATTTGTAGACATCAGAATTTTAAGAAATCAAGCGAAATCCTAAATTAAAGATACAACAAGACACTTGAAATCCTAGGAGTCTATTAGGGTTTCTTGGAGGTTACTCTGCCCCAAACCCTAACTGACAGCTTGTGACGATCCAAATGGGTCATCACTTGTTTTATTATCTGCAACGAGCTTCTGAGGCCTTAAAAAGCTCATTTATAGTTTTCTCGATTTGCATGCACAGTCCGTACGCGTAGCTGGAAGCTCAAATATGAAATTCTGTGAAAATTTGCTATGTTTTGATATTAAAATGAATAAATTTGACTTCGGTCAATATTTTGGATAAACAGACCCGGACCTGTAATTTGACGGTCCCAGAAGATCCGTAGAATAATATGGGACTTGGCCGTATGCCCGGAATCGAATTCCGAGGTCCCAGGCCCGAGAAATAAATTTTTGAGTAAAACTATTTTTTGAAAATATTTAAGAAAAATAAAAATGAAAACTGATTGAAAAGTGATGGTATCGGGCCCGTATTTTGGTTCCGGTGCCCTGTACAGGTCGTATATGTGGTTTAAGCGCTTTCTGTAAAGTTTGACCACAAAGGGATGTTGTTTGACGTATTTCAGGCTTAAAATGGAAAATTTGAAGTCTTATGAAATTTAGAAGAAATCATGGATTTTAAGGCTTAACACATTATTTTTTATATTATTTTGGCGATTTGATCACACGGTTAAGTTTGTATGATATTTTTGAGTTAGTGTATGTGTTTGGTTAGGAGCCCCGAGGGCTCGGGAGTATTTCGGAGGTGTCTCGGAGTGATTTTGAACTTAGAAAAATTTCAGAAAAATTGCAGAAATAGTACCTCGTGATACCCTATAACAGTGCCCGTAATAGTATCCGTGAATAGTAACATGAAAATTTCTGGACAGAATTGTTCCCATATTCTGAAAATGGAACGCCCATTTTCCCTTTTTTTGCAATTTGGAGCTCGGATAAAGCGATTCTTCGGGAGATTTTTGTAGAGAACAACAGGGTAAATATTCTTAACTTAATTTGTTTTAGATTACCCGAATCTATTACTAGTTTTGACATTTAATTGGTGATTTTAATTGAGAAAATCTGGAAAACCCTCTTGGTTTAATTTGAAGATTTTAGGGTCGAGTTGATGTCGGATTTTGGTAAAATTTGTATGGTGTGGTTGGATGAAATTTATATTCCATAATTTTTGTCGGGTTCCAAGACATGGGTCCACGGGCGAATTTAGTGCAATTTTAGATTTTAAATGGAAAATGTAGAATTTCATATGGAATTAATTCCTATAATTTTTATTGACTGAATCGAATTGTTCATAACTAGATTTGAAGCTTCGGACGAATTCGCGAGGCGAAGGCTTGTAGAAATTTTGAATTGGTAGCAAACCGAGGTAAGTGTTTGATATACCCTAGCTTGAGGGAATAGGAGTTGAGCCATATTTGTTACTTGCTAATTGTCTAGTACGATGTATAGGCATGGTAACGAGTATCTATACATTGGTGTCTAGTATGACCGTGAGTCTTTACATTACGAATATTTGGATTTTTTCTATATCTTTCATGTTTGAATGATGATTTCTATTAAAATTTGAGAAAGTATATGAGATGATTGAACCCTTTGGAGCATTGGCTCATGTGGTAAAATAAATTACGAGTAAGAAATGAAAGAAAGAGAAAGAAGTATTAGTAATTCCCTTGCTGAGATATTCTGTTAAATTATTGGTATCTCCCTTGTCGGGAATTTTATCGATTAATTGTTGTACTCTTGTTGCGGTTTAATTATTTAATTGTGTTTTCTTGCTGGGATTTTATTGCCATTTTCTTTATTTCCTTGCCCTTGTTTGGAATTGTTGTTTTGGTGAGGAAAAGTATAAAAGCACGAAGGGTGATACCGTGCACTTATTGCCGTTTGGTGTGATTTCTTATTGTTATTAGTTCAGGTGCATTAATTGTCTTATTCTACTATTACAGTGATTCTTTACGTGACATTTCCCTTTACTGTGATACTTGTTATTATTGCATTTATGCCATAATTGGTACATGTTTATGTGAATTAATTTCTAGTTGTCATTATTTGTTTTCCACAGTGAATCATAATTTTTTTGTACTTGTTGTCTTTTAAATTCGTATTAATTGTTGTGTTTGTTAGAGTAAATTATATTTGGAAGAACTGTTGACTTAATTAAATGGGAGCGGGTGGTATGCCTACCACAAGATATTGATGAAATGGAAGTGGGTGGTATGCCTACCACAAGATATTCATAAAATATAAACGGGTGATAAGCCTACCACAAGATATAAATTAAAATGGGAGCGCGTGGTACGTCTACCACAAGATATAAACTGAAATGGGAGCAAGTGGTACGCCTACCACAAACTATATTGAAATGGGAGCGAGTGGTACGCCTACCACAAATTATATTGATTATTTGTTATTGGTTTCCTTGCCGATAACATATTGTGCATTGTGTTAAAATAAAGTGGGAGCGAATGATACGCCTGCTACAAACGATATTGAAATGGGAGCGGGTGGTACACCTACCATAAGATATGAAATAAAATAGGAGTGAGTGATACACCTACCACAAGATATGAAATGAAATGGGAGCGGGTGGTACACCTACCGTGAATTATGAAAAAAATAGGATTGAGCTGCAGGCATGCAACAAGATAAATTGAACTTGAAAGTGATTTTTAAATTCCTTTACTCTTTTATTCCTGATAATATATTTTTATTGCTACCCTAAAGCATGTTTTCCCCTTCGAATATTATATGATGCTTGCTATCATTTCCTGTTGTATATAGATTTTAAACTGCATAGGTTTATGTGATTGTCTGGTCCTAGGCTCATCACTACTTCACCGGGGTAGGCTAGATATTTACCAACACATGGAGTCGGTTGTGCTGATGCTACACTCTGCGCTTTTTTTTGCGCAAATACAGTTTTCAGATAGCAGCAACAATAGCAGCGCGAGTGTTAGCATTTCGAGCAGCGAGACACAAAGGTAGCCTTGCTGGCGTCCGCTGGCCCGACGTCTCCTCTATCTATATTTTCAGCCTGTTATCTCATGTATTCAAGAGAAATAATTTTATATTTTTTTCAAAAGGTTGTGTTTATTATTCTTAGAAGTTCGTGAGTATTGTGACACCAGTCTTGGGTAGAAGTTTATGTTTGGATTTCTATATCGCTGTCATGACCCCAAACCTGGTCGTGATGGCACTCAACATGACAGATAGGGAAGCCCGACTATTTACACTCCCCACCCGAGCATCAAGCTCCAAAACCAATTATTTGAAATCCATTATCAACAATAAAGTTAATTGTTTTGATTCATAGATAGAAATACATTGAATACCGAGATAATACTAAATACACTCCCAAAGACCAGGGGGTCATGAGTCTAGAGCCTCAAATAGTACAATATAACAAGACTGTAATAATACATAGTCTAAAACCTGCTGAAAGACAAATAATAAGGCATAGGGGAGGAGTCGGGTCCTGCGGACGTCAGGCAGCTACCTCGATAACTCCGAACAAACTCTAAACTCATCACAAGCTCAGCTAACTCCCGAAGTACCTAGATCTACACACATGGTGCATGGAGTAAAGTGAGTACTTCCAACTTTGTGGTAATAGACATGTATAATGAGTTGAAAGTAGGAAATCCCAATATATAACATTGTAAAGCTACAAGCAGTACTCCTACACATTTAACAGTGTAATAGCTACAAGTAGAAACAGATAGAGCATATAGATATCAATGTGTGGATGTAATGAAAATGCACATGACCGCTGCGGGCCACAACCCGATCCATTTGGGTACCTGCGCTCACTATGGGGGTTCAGACTCTAGAGGGGATCCAACAGCCCAAGCGCAATATCATTGTAACATACGTTGCAGGCATGCAGCCCGATCCACTATCAGTCCAGCTATATGCATGCAAGCCACACAGGCACGGTCAAACTTATCATTTTTAGTTCCAACTGTCCGAATTTATAAATTAGGTGTTTAAAACCTTAGAATTTTACTATCCATTTCAACACAATGTTTAACTTAGGATTGATATCATAAAAATATGCTATATATCATGGAAATTGTGATAATAATCTCTATGGGATCCAAATAATTGGCACGTAGCCCAAAATATATCCATAACCATCTAGGTAGGAGGTTTACCAACTAATTTCCAGCCAACAACACAATACAACATCACTCGGGCGGACTAAGCCATAGTCTCCAATCACTATCGACCCCGTACTCTCCGGAGAGTACATGTCTTGCCTCAATATTGTGTCACAGTGTGATATACTAGGGGTTCAAACCCTCAGGTCATCATCTACATCTATTACTCACCTCGAACCGGCCACGAGACTAGTCCGCTAAGCTTTTCCCTCTTGAATCAACCTCCTTAGGTGCCGAATCTGATCAAAATCACAAAGAATTTATTATAATATGCTAGTGGCACATAACCCAATCGAAGGAACTCGAAAAACACCAAAAAATACAAAGTTAGTAAAACCCGAGACCTGAGCCTACTTCTCAAAAAATTACGAAATTCACATTTCCGAATCCTCGCCTCACCTCGTGTCCGTACATACTAAATACACAAGAATCGGAATCCATTTGGCCCCTCAAATCGTCAATTTAATCTCTCTTAGGTTTCAAGCCCTAACCTCCATTTTTATCCCTTAAATCCTTGGATTTTCAGTGCTTAATCCTTGTTTTTATGCCATAACAATATTATTTGAGTCTATAAATTCATACCTGATGTAATTCCGTTCGAATCCTCTCCAAATCGCCCAAAATCGTCTCTTCTCGAAGTCTAAAATGTCTTCTTAACTTCTGAAATTCGCGAACACTGTTCATTAAAACCCTTCAGAAATTTTCTCTTTCGCGGTCCTTTTACCGCACCTGCGGTACCGCATAAGCGACTTTTTGGCTGCTTACGCGGTCTAACTTAAAATCGTAGGACCACTTTTGCTATCTAAAATTCACCTTCGATCGCTTCTGCAGTCTATCAAACCGCTTACGCGACTCCGCATACGTGCTCAATCTTCCCCTTATGGGGAATCCTCCCGGGCTCCTCTTGGCCGCTTTTGCGGCTCTCCCACGCATCTGGAGAACCGCGTAAACGGCTCCTTTTCTGCAGATGCAAAAATACCATAATGCACAAAGATATGCTGCAACACCATACTTCCAACTTCCGATTAACCATCCGAATTCATCCTGAGGCCCCCAGGACCTTAACCTAAAGCACCGACATATCCTACAACCTTATCCAAACTTGTTCCGATCCGCAAAACACGTCAAACAATGCTAAAACCAATAAATTACATCGGATTCAAGCCTAGTTTTCATTAAAACTTGAGCATTCAATCAAAAAACCGACGAAAAAACATCCGAATGACCTGAAAATTTGCAAACGTATCCAAAATCACCTAAGGAAGCTACTACAACTCTTAGAGTTCCATTTCGACCCTTGGATCAAAATCTCACCAATCAACCGGAATTCGCAAAAATTCCAACTTCGCCAATTCAAGCCTATTTCTACACCGGGCCTGTAAATTTGATTTCAATCACACTCCTAAGTCATAAATCATCCCCCAAAGCTAACCGAACCATCGGAATTCACATCCGAGCCCTCTAACCATATAGTCAACTTCCGGTTGACTTTTTTAAAACAAGCTTTCTTCTAAGAGGCTAAGTGCCTCATTTCCAACTAAAACCAATTACATTCAACTCGATCAACTCAAATACTGATATAGGAACACAAGGCAACACAACATGGGAGAAACGGGGCAGAAACACATGAGAAGACGGGTAGGGTTGTCACATCCTCCCCAACTTAAACAATTGCTCGTCCTCGAGCGTACTTAGAGTTTCCCTAGAGGCCAACCAATAGCTGAATGACCTCACCAAGCATACATCTGGGGTGATCCCACGTCACCATAACTCGCATAAGTCCGATAATACAACACAACTAAAATTTCACAGTCCATCTAGACCATAAATCATGGAACCACATTGCACTTACAAAATCATACCCAGAATAAACTCGAACCACCTATAGTAACTCACCTACAACCTCAGGTGAAATCATACAACATACCACACAATCCAACACTGGAAACGATACTCTCTATTCACAACAGCTGCCTACAATACTCAATTACCGATAAGAACCTTTTATTAGCTAAAGCCTTATTCCAACACTTTCATATAATGCCAACAATAGTTAAAACACGCGATAAATCACAGCCATTCCTCAGATCAACAATACGTGAAGCCACTCCCCTTTTTGGCCAATACAACAATAGATTTTCGGGGCAAACCTCGATATTAACTTCCTAACAAGATGAGATCAAATCTATCCATACTCATTAATGACTTCGATGATCCCTTCGACTCCAACACACCACTCCGGTGATATGACATCTCACCACAAGCCTAAATCACAACTTGCATAATGCACGTACCATTTAAGAAACAGTCTAGACATACTCAAATAATGAAAATGACTCAAACGAAAGAGCTGTACCTCAAGCTCAACAGTACCATTACAACACAAAGCCGAGACCCCGTCTCGCATCATAGAAATAGAGTACCTGAATCCTCCTCGAAAGGTCATAACTTCACGTGGCATTGCCACAACACGCGATCCTATCCAAACATTGTTACCCATAAAGCACCTCACATCACCATGCTCAAAACAGACAGCCACACGCAGATTGATATATGAAACCAAGCAATCCATCACACCCACGGTAAAGTGAGTAATATACAATATTCGATACTGAAAACACGGAACCGATGCACTATTTGCTGAGCAACACCCAGTACAGACTTTTCTCAGAAATCAGGAAGCAAGACATACAAAGTAACATATGGAAAAATATTCTCAAAATCACACTGTTACGGCATGCAACCCAATCCAGATAACATACCCGTGGTGGCGTGCCACCCGATCCACATAAATATCTCACATGGAGATGCACATCAAACCAAATTTGCTCATTTTGACAAAATACCGAGCATCGGTTATAAGCACACTGAGTGCATAATGATATATACTTATAGCGTTGTAAGATGCAAAACTCAACACAACTGAGGTTCTTTCCCCCTCAACTACCACTACGAATCTCGATAGCACCGCACTATAGTTCTCACAGTTCGATAATCATAATGCCTCACAGTACCGAAAAAATAGCTCATAGATCTCCCCAGATCACTAGCAGGCTCAATAACGATCGAATCAACCTATCCTTCATCAATACAATTTGGGACTAACCAAGCAAACTCAAGCTAAGCACGTAGCCATCTCGGCCTGCCAACGAACTCAATACCAAGAAGCCTGAAGCTACTGCTTCTACTACTATAACTCTTGCCGTAGCCGTATGGTATGGTGTCTAGAACCAAATAAATACTGATATCCTCGGTCTTGCCCAGTGACATGCCCGACCATAAGGAACACATCCAAAAAAGTCCTTCAATACCGGAACTGAATCAATGGTATAAACGTCTATACTGACATTCGTCACAAAGGCCCAGTTAAGGAAAGTAATCCTTCCTAGCCGTCCGCTGATCTTTGGTACACAAATATTCTGCTAGAACATAGTTCAATGCACCTCACCGCACAACCTGTGGCATTTTCTGACATAACCCATAGCACAATAGTCTAGAATAATCCAACACTGAGACAACTAGTATACACCCCAATATCATATCCAGAATCTAATATACCAAGCAAAAAAAGATCCACTCGAGTTCCAAATCCCAATAGCCGCTAAACGATGCTGCTATACACGATCCACAAGCACTAAATTGTCTGTACCTGAGAACTCCCAGTCTCTAACTCCATACAGCACACAAATCACTATACCTGATCCCAAATTCCACTGTGTGAATACATGTTACACCTCAAGTACCCAATCATTCCACAAAAGAAATTCCCAAAATTCCCCCTGTGCTACCAAACTACCTCAGATATCAACAGTCGATCTATCAAGAGAATGCCGCATCATTATCGAAGTGCCATCAACTTGAACACATTGCCCATTTTCTGAAACATATAGCCTCGTTGAATCACAATGATTAGCAATACCATTTCCTTAGTCTCATGAGGATCATTCACCTTAATTATCTGAAGCTCATTCTCCAATCACCTAAAACTGCTTGTGCTATTTAAGATCCCACTGGCTCTCCATTAATCCAATCTAGAAGAGAAATCACTACATGTTCCATTCTTCATATGCCCATAGGCAATATATACTCATCTTTCATACCACGGTAAAACCCAACAAGGACATCTCTGCCAATTCCATTTGTACAAGCTAAACTGCTAGTACTGAATCCCTATATCTAAACCGAGCTGAGCAAGCCGTCAAAACTCAAGAGCATTACAGCAAATTGCCTGTAAAAGCCCATTACGTCGAACACATACAAGGACTTAATCATACCCTTACCATACCGATTCAGTTTATTATCAAGCTATTTCGTCTATCAAATTTCTCTTTTTATTCATCATCAACTTGATATTCATTTTTGCTGTAGTGTCACAATGCCTCAATTCGGACCTACCATACGAGACTCGAACATAAGACTGTCTAAGACCCATTGGCCAC
The DNA here is from genome assembly GCA_032618575.1 of Nicotiana noctiflora. Taxonomy (NCBI): domain Eukaryota; kingdom Viridiplantae; phylum Streptophyta; class Magnoliopsida; order Solanales; family Solanaceae; genus Nicotiana; species Nicotiana noctiflora. The sequence continues at coordinate 482,103 of JASVEL010011908.1, forward strand.
TAAATACTCTCTCAATGAATCCCAGAAATACCACGTTCCAAAATACTTTACTTGATGAACTTCCTGCAAATCTGAATTCGTTACCATTACATTATAGATACTGATACATAGAATCCCATAATTAACATAAATACCATAAGTCCTGATTTTTTCTGATGAAAACACAGTCTCTAGCCACTTACACAACCTTAAGACACCTAAGCATTACATGCCAAATCTTGAACAAAAATAAACCATTCTCGAGAGTCATTCACTCTTACACGACTATAAATTATCTGACTTAGCGATCAGAACTACTCGTGCCTTATTAGCACTCTAACATCGCAGAACATGATCTTATACCAATATAAACAATCATCTTCCTTTCCTATACACTTAGCATTCGTTATCAGCAAGACATCCTATTATATTTATACATCCACGAAGCATTGTATAACCTTTATCAAATTTTTCCTTCACACGTGCCATCCTCGGCTCAATTTCTGCAACCAAAACTGATACGCCAGCATACCTCAAAACGGAACCAACATAGCACATAACCGTGCAACCAGCTAATCAGTAGCAACCTCCCCAACTTGGCTCGGAGCCATCTATCAGAACACATTCAATAACCCATAATACATTTACTCTAATGATGCCACAAGATTATAGTGAGATTAGACTCAAATCATCCACTAGTTTATGAAAACACCGATTATATGGTACTGAAATCCTCTACAAACCTCGCATTCGTTTCCACCTCAGTTGTGTCAACTCTCTAAGCGATCCTAATTCTCCAATTTCAACTCATACCCTTCAATTACACATGAGATCTTCTAATGTACGCACAAGATTCATACCACGCAAGAACACTCCGCAAGAGATAATCCACCTGCTTTGCCTCGATTTAGTATTTCAGCACACCTCCCACCATCATACACATAATACAACCAATTTAGTCTTCCTGAGTCTGAACTCATACCGCCACAAGTATTGCACTTATCTTTCCAACTAGGATATATGAAAATATTCTTCACGTGCCCACGACTGGGGCTACACAACATATCACAATCAGAATCGAGCCCTTATCAGACATCTATCATCCAACAGACTTTTTCGTCACCACCAAGTCATACAGATACATCTCGTATCACTAACATACTTATCACATGAATATCCAATCGCCATCCTGGCTAATAAGGACAATACTGAACATATAAGTTCAAAATACTTGCTCACACAATTAACACCTTGGTGCTCAAGCCATAGGAAACGATCCGGCATCAAGTCGTCCAGACTGGCCCAACATAAATTCACGGAGATTACCTTTTGTCCCTTGATCGGGGAATCACAAGCCATCAAGGCACATATACTACAAAGAACTCACGGGCATATACAGACGTGTGGAAGGAATTTCAAGAGTTATATCTCAAGCTGAATCAAGTATGCACGATAAGAATTCCAAGAATGGGAAGTTTTCCTAAAGGTTCTGCAGCCTCTCAAGGATAAATACAGACGTCTCCGTACCGATCCGCGAGACTATACTAACCGGCTCATGACTCATGAGGTAGGCTCTGATACTAACTTGTCACAACCCCAAACCCGATCGTGATGGTGCCCAACATGCTGTTGGGAAAGCCCGACCATTTACACTGTCCACCCGAGCATCAAGCTCCAAAACAAATTCTTTGAAATGCATTATCAACAATAAAGTTAATAGTTTTGATTCATAGATAGAAATACGTTGAATACCGAGATAATACTAAATACACTCCCAATGAACTGGGGGTCATAAGTCTAGAGCCTCTGACAGCACAGTGTAATAATATTGTAATCTTACATAGTCTAAAATCTGGGGAAAGACAAATAACAAGGGATAGGGGAGGAGTCGGGTCCTGCGGACATCAGGCAGCTACCTCGACGACTCCGAACAAACTCTAAACTCAGCACAAGCTCAACTAACTCCCGAAGTACCAAGATCTGCACACATGGTGCAGGGAGTAAAGTGAGTACTTCTAACTTAGTGGTAATAGTCATGTATAACGACTAGAAAGTAAGAAATCCTAATATATAACATTGTAAAACTACAAGCAGTACTCCTACACATTTAATAGTGCAATAGAAACAAGTAGAAATAGATAGCTCAGATAGATATCAATGCATGGATGCAATGCAAATGCACATGACCGCTGCGACGCGCAGCCCGATCCATTTGGGTACCCGCGCTCACTGTGGGGGTTCAAACTCCGGAGGGGCTCCTACAGCCCAAGTGCAATATCATCGTAACATACGCTGTGGCGTGCAGCCTGATCCACTATCAATCTAGCTATATGCATTCAAGCCACACGGGCACGGTCAAACTTATCATTTTTAGTTCCAATTATCAGAATTTATAAATTAGGTGTTATAAACTTTAGAAGTTTACTAGCCATTTCAAGACAATGTTTAACTCAGGACTGATATCATGAAAACATGCTATATATCATGGAAATAATGATAATAATCCCTGCGGGATCCAAATAACTGGCACGCAGCCCAAAATATATCCATAAACATCTAAGTAGGAGGTATACCAGCTAATTTCTAGCCAACAACACAGTACAACATTACTCGGGCAGACTAAGCCATAGCCCCCAATGACTATCAATCCCACACTCACCGGAGAGTACATGTCTCGCCTCAATATAGCGTCGCAGTGTGATATACTGGGGTTTCAAACCCTCAGGTCATTATCTACATCTATTACTGTCACGACCCCAAATCCGGTCGTGATGGCGCCCAGCACATTGCTAAGCCAGCCTGACCAATCAATATAAACAACGGAGCTAGAAGCTCTCTTTTAGCCTATTTAAGCATATTAAATCACGAAGCAATAGCGATACAAATAACAAAAACGGGAAACCAAGTCCCATAATACATCAACTCCCATAGACCGAAGGGTCAAGAGTCATGAGCCTCTATCGAACATGAGTGTATAAAGGTTTACAAGATACCAAGTGCGGAAAGAAAAGTCAATACAAAATCAAGACAGTAAGAAGGAATATCGGGTCCTGCGAACTCTGCAGCTACCTCGAATATCCTCAAACGTCGCCTCGCACAGCTACTGGATCACTGCTGAGAGGTACCTGGATCTGCACACAAGGTGCAGGGAGTAAAATGAGTACTGCCAGACTCAGTGGTAATAAACAAGGGTAAGACATCGCAGATAAGAAATCCGCAATAAAGCTCTATGTAAAGCTATAATCAGCTACCCTGTCATAGAATCAATCTTCACTGTACCTGTTCCAACAATTACCAATGAATAGCATAACAGCTAGCGGATGTAGCTAAATGCAATGCAATGCATGATATGACCGCTACGGCGCGTAGCCCGACTCCAATTTTGGGTACCCGTGCTCGCTGTGGGGGTTCGGACTCCGGAGGGGCTCCTACAGCCCAAGCACGATATCATAGAGATATTCCTGCGGCGTGCGGTCCGATCCAACATATATCTCGGCGTGCAGCGTGCGGCCGATCCACTACTAGTCGGCTAATATGCGGATACTGCCTCGCGAGGCTCAAAAGTAGTTTTTTTGAAAACTCTTTTATCATTTTTCGGTTGGAAAACGAGTAATATCAAGTTCCAGAGATTGGAATTAGCATAATAACAAAATAGGCTGCGGACTAGTAGTAAACTAGCATGTCTATGTGATAAGACAATGATAACGATCCTCGCGGGATCCAATAAGTGGCTCACGGCCCACATGTATACTCAACCGCCCGAAGGGGGTTCCTCGGCTCAAGAGTGGCCATTATCACAATATATATATATATATGCAACCATCCGAGAAGGAGGTTCGACGGCTCTAGAATAGCCAATAATACGGTATCAACAGGTCGGACTAATATATAGTCTCCAGTTCATGATCGACCCCGCACTCTCAAGAGTGTGCGTGTCTCGCCGCTATACGGCGTCACAAAGTGGTATACCGGGGTTTCGAACCCGCTGGTCATCACCCACATCTATTACTCACCTCAATACGGCGCGACGACTACTCCGCAATGCCCTTGCCACGAGAATCAAGCTCCGCACGCGTAGAATTTGATCAAATACAGTAAAAATACAACAATTTAGGCCAATGGGACGACACCCGATCAATACAACTCAATTTACATCAAAATTCCCAAAGTTGTCAAAACCCGAGCCCCGGGCCCACATTCCGAAAATTTACAAAATTCACATTTCCGGAACCCTCGTCTCGCCACGAGTCCATACATATAAAATTTACCAAAATCGGACTCCGTTTGCCCACTCAAATCGGTGTTTTTCTTCAATTTAGGCTTAGGGCTCAAACCCACATTTAATCTCCCATTTACAGAGCATTAACCAAGGATTTCATGTTAAAATGATGTAATTAAGCCACAAAACTTACCTCCAACGAAACCCCGATGATTTCCCGGCAATCTCCCGTCAATTTCTCCTCTTGGAACTCAAAAATGGAGTTTTGGGTTAATGAACCCGTATGTGAAATGTTTCGGTTTTAATTCACTGCCTGGGCCGTTTACACTATGCGATCGAATCCCATCCTTGCGATCGCGTAGAACAAATGATAGCTCGAAATAATTAAGGCTATGCGATCGCACTACCTCTCCGCGATCGCATAGAACATCTCGCCCAGGCTCCAAATTACTACTATGCGATCGCAGACTGACCACGCGATCGCATAGAACAATAAGCTTCTTAGGCACCCCGGATCATTTTACCCTATGCGATCGCACCAGTGACCCTGCGATCGCAGAGTGCCAGGTTCCATACCTATGCGATCGCATCTCCTATTACGCGATCGCATAGAACAACTCTGGGGCTCACTTCCATCCTTCTATGCGATCGCAATGACCCTATGCGATCGCATAGAGCATCCGTCTGCAACAAAACCAGCAGCCAACAGCAGTTCAAAAATAGAAGAAATGGTCCGTTTGGACCCCGAAATCAACCCGAGGCCCCCGGGACCCCAACGAAAACCACCAACATACCCCATAACACGTTTCAAACTTGTTCTAATCATAAAAACACCATCCTAAACATCAAAATCACCAATTACACACGGATTCAAGCCTAAATTCCTTAAAACTTTCCGAATTACGCATTCAATCAAAAACCCGACCAAACGACGTCCGAATGACCTGAAATTTTGCAGGCACATCCAAAATCACCTAACGGAGCTACTGCAACTGTCAGAATTTCATTCCGACCCCGGATCAAAATCTCACCTACCGTTCGGATTTCGCCAAAATTCAACCTTAGCCAATTCAAGCCTATTTCTACACGGGCCTCCAAATTCAATTCCGATCGCTCCCCTAAGTCACAAATCACCTTCCGGAACTAACCGAATCATGAGAATCCGATTCCGAGCCCTCTAACCAAATAGTCAACTCCGGGTTGACTTTCCTTATTCAAGTCTCCTTCAAAAAGGCTATATGCCTCATTTTCAATCCAATTCACTCCTAACTCACCCGATAGACTCTAACACTGATATAAAATCATAAAACATGCATTTACAACATAACGGGGTGGTAATTCTCGTGACGACGAGCCGGGTCGTCACATTCTCCCCCTCTTAAGCAAACGCTCGTCCTCGAGCGGGTCAAGAAACATACCTGAAGTGGCAAACAAGTGAGGATATCTGCCTCGCATCTCCCGCTCGATCTCCCAAGTGGCCTCCTCCACGGGTCGACCTCTCCACTGAACCTTAACTGATGCAATCTCCTTAGACCTCAATTTTCTTACTCGACGTCCCAAAATGGCAATAGGCTCCACATCATAGGATAGATCACCATCAAGCTGAATGGTGCTGAAAGTCTAATACATGAGACGGATCTCCAATGTACTTCCGGAGCATAGACACATGGAATACTTGGATGAACGCTGGATAAGCTGGGCGGCAAGGCCAACTCATATGCCACCTCTCCAACTCTCCTAAGTATCTCAAAAGGACCAATGTGCCTGGGACTCAACTTTCCTTTCTTCCCAAACCTCATAACACCCTTCATAGGTGAAACCTTCAACAATACTCTGTCACCGACCATGAAAGACAACTCTCGAACTCTACGGTCCGCATAACTCTTCTGACGAGACTGTGCTGTACGAAGCCTCTCCTGGATCAACTTTGCTCTATCTAGAGCATCCTGGACTAACTCGGTCCCTATCAATCTAACCTCGTGTGACGACCCAAAGGGTCCCACGGGGGATCTACACCGCCTGCCATACAATGCCTCATACGGGGCCATCTGAATACTCGACTGATAACTGTTGTTGTAGGCAAACTCGGCAAGTGGTAGGAACTCATCCCACGAACCACCAAAATCAATCACACAAGCTCGCAACATATCCTCCAAGATGTGAATAGTGCGCTCAGACTGTCCGTCTGTCTGGGGGTGAAATGCTGTACTCAACTCAACCCGTGTACCCATCTCTCGTTGAAATGCTCTCCAAAACTGAGAAGTGAACTGAGTACCCCTGTCGGATATGATCGACACTGGGACTCCATGCAATCGAACAATCTCTCGAATAAAGATCGCTGCCAACCGCTCCGATGAGTAGGTAGTACTAACTGGAATGAAGTGAGCTGACTTGGTCAGTCTATCCACAATCACCCATACAGAATCAAACTTCCTCGCCGTCCGAGGGAGTCCAGTAACAAAGTCCATAGTGACTCTCTCCCATTTCCACTCGGGAATAACAATGCGCTGAAATACACCACCGGGCCTCTGATGCTCGTACTTAACCTGCTGACAGTTGAGGCACCGTGCTACATGTCTGACAATGTCCATTTTCATCTTTCTCCACCAATAGTGCTTGTTTCAAATCTTGATACATCTTAGCGGCTCCTGGATGGATAGAATACCGCGAGCTATGGGCCTCTTCCAGAATTAACTCACGAAGGCCATCAACATTGGGCACGCATATCCGGCCCTGCATCCTCAATACGCCGTCACTATCAATGGTGACATCTCTAGCATCATCATGCTGAACTCTGTCCCTCAGGACAGCCAAATGTGGATCATCATACTGACGCTCACGAATACGATCATATAGAGACGACCGAGATACAACACAAGCCAATACTCTGCTGCGCTCCGAAATGTCTAACCTCACTAGCCGATTGGCTAGCACCTGAACATCATAAGCAAATGGCCTCTCCTCGGCTGGAATATATGCCAAGCTCCCCATACCTGACCGCCTTCCGGCTCAAAGCATCGGCCACCACATTGGCCTTCCCGGATGATATAATATAGTAATGTCATAATCCTTCAGCAACTCAAGCCATCTCCGCTGTCTCAAATTAAGGTCTTTCTGTTTGAACAAGTGCTGGAGACTACGATGGTCGGTATACACCTCACAAGACACACCATACAAATAGTGCCTCCAAATCTTCAATACATGAACAATGGCGGCTAGCTCCAAGTCATGAACAGGATAGTTCTTCTCATGCGGCTTCAACTGCCGAGAAGCATAAGCAATTACCTCTCCTTCCTGCATCAACACACAACCTATCCCCACTCTCGAGGCATCACAATAAACGGTATATGAACCTAAAGCTGATGGCAATACTAACACTGGAGCTGTGGTCAAAGCTGTCTTGAGCTTCTGAAAGCTCTCCTCGCACTCATCCGACCACACGAATGGTGCACCCTTCCGGGTCAATTTAGTCAATGAAGAAGCAATGGATGAAAATCCCTGAACAAACCGGCGATAATACCCCGCCAAGCCAAGAAAACTCATGATCTCTGTAGCTGAGGACGGTCTAGGCCAACTCTGCACCGCCTCTATCTTTTTCTGATCAACCTGAATACCATCACGAGACACCACATGTCCCCGAAATGCTACGGACTCGAGCCAAAACTCGCACTTGGAGAATTTAGCATATAGCTTCTCCTCCTTCAATCTCTGCAACACAATACTCAAATGCTGAGCATGCTCCTCCTGACTACGGGAGTAGACTAGAATGTCATCAATGAACACAATCACAAATGAATCCAAATAAGGCATGAACACACTGTTCATCAGATGCATAAATGCTGCTGGGGCGTTGGTCAACCCAAACGACATCACAAGGAACTTATAATGACCATATCGGGTCCTGAATGCAGTCTTCATAATATCCGAGTCCCTGATCTTCAGCTGATGATAGCCTGAACGAAGATCGATCTTAGAAAACACCCTCGCACCCTGTAACCGATCAAACAAATCATCTATGCGCGGTAGAGGGTACTTGTTCTTCACTGTCACTTTGTTCAATTGCCTATAATCAATACACATTCGCATGGAACCATCTTTCTTTTTAACAAATAATACCGGTGCACCCCGCAGAGACACACTAGGGCGGATGAAACCCTTATCCAGAAGCTGTTGAAGCTGCTCTTTCAGTTCTTTCAACTCAGCTGGTGCCATCCGATAAGGAGGAATGGATATAGGCTGAGTGCCCAGCACCAAGTCAATGCCAAAATCAATATCCCTGTCCGGCGGCATGCCGGCAGGTCTGAGGGGAATACATCTGGCAAATCCCTCACAACAGGTATAGAATCAATGCTAGGATACTCAGCTCCCACATCTCTCACAAAAGCTAAATACGATAAACACCCTTTTTCAACCATCTTCCGAGCTTTTAAGAATGAAATAACACGGCTAGGGACGAAATCAGTCGAACCCCGCCACTCAATCTGAGAAATACCAGGAATGGCCAACGTAACTGTCTTAGCATGACAGTCCAATATAGCATGGTACGGAGACAACCGGTCCATACCCAATATAACATCAAAGTCCACCATTCCCAATAATAACAAATCTGCCTGGGTCTCCAGACCCCCAATAGATATAACACGGGATCTATAGACATGATCCACAACAATCGTATCACCCACGGGGGTGGATACATGAACGGGTAAATCAAGAATACCACGAGTCGCACCCAAATTATGTGCAAAATAAGAGGACACGTAAGAATATGTGGATCCTGGATCAAATAGAACAGAGGCATCTCCGTGACGGACAGAAATGATACACTGTAATCACGAGCATCGGAGGCAAGCTGCATCACGCCCGTCGGGAAGTGCATAGAACCATGCCCGGCCTCCGCCGGATCTCTCCTCGCCCCGGGGCGACCACGAGAAGGCCGACCTCCACCTCTACTGGGCGAGATGGTGCCGAAGAGGAGGGCCGATCCCTCTGCCGAGTCCTGCCCCTACGTAGTCGAGGGCAATGTCTCCTCGTGTGGCCAAACTCGCCACACTCATAACATGCACCGGTGCTGGAGAAGTAGGTGCTTCACTCCGGGCTGGGAGGGCACCAAGCGATGGCCGACCTCTGAAACCCCCGTCGACCACGACCATAAGAACCTCCGCTCTGCTCCTCCGGGCGGCCTGAATGAGAAGGTCTAGATGAGCGACCTCTGCTCTGCTGGGAATGCCCTCTAGATGGAGCACCACCGAAACTGGCCGAACCACGAGGCCTCTTGGCCTCCCGCTCCTCTCTCTCTCGGCGACGATCCGCCTCGATGGAGCGTGCCATATCGGCAACCTGCTCAAACGATGATGACAGAACTCGCTCGCTGGTCATAAGAATACAGATAGAGTAGTTGAGGCCATCAATGAACCTCCTGATCCTCTTCCTATCGGTGGGGATCATCCATGTGGCATGCCTAGCCAACTGAGTGAATCTAAGCTCATACTGGGTCACGGACATGTCGCCCTGAATCAACCACTCGAACTGGCGACGTAGCTCCTCGCGACGAGACTGAGGTACATATTTCTCTAGAAAGAGAGTAGAGAACTGCTGCCATGTGAGAGGTACTGCTCCTGCAGGCCTACGCCTCTCAAACTCTTTCCACCAATCAAATGCGGGACCAGTGAACTAAAAGGTAGTAAATGAAACTCCGCTGGACTCAAGAATACCAGCCGTACGCAGCATCCTCTGACACTTATCCAAGAAACCCTGGGCATCCTCGCCCTCAACGCCACTGCAATGGGGTGGCTGAAGTCTACCAAACCTCTCAAGATGACACTGCTCGTCGTCGGGCATAACCTGAACCATATGCTCTAGAGCTGGAGCTGGAGCTGGTGCAGCTGGAGGAATAATGGGTGCAACCACCTGAGCGGGGACCGCCTCTGGCGTCTGAAGTCCCTGAACAACCTGCCCAGGTGTGCAAGCTGCAGGGGTCTGCTGACCACCCCCTGTCTGAGATGTCGCCGCAGTGGCGGTAGTTGAAACTACCTGAGCCAAACCGGAACACACCGATAATATATGAGCAAGAGTCTCCTGAAGACCAGGAATAGCAATAGATACAGTCTGTCCCTGAATTGGGGCTGCTGGAGCATCAACCACTAGGGGCTGCTCCTGAACTGGTACAACGGGCGGGTCAGCTGGCACTGCCTCAGCTGCCCTACCTCTACCACTAGCACGACCGCGCCCACGGCCTCTAGCGGGTGGCAATGGAGGTCGTCCACCTCGTCCCGATGCTCGCGTTCTCGCCATCTGCGAGAGAATAGAATATAGAAGTTCAGTTCTCAGAACAACAAGATCGCACGACCGAGTTCAAGAAAAGTGAAGTTTTCCTAAAGGTTCGCAGCCTCCCGAGGATAAGTACAGGCGTCCCCGTACCGATCCACAAGACTCTACTAACCGGCTCAAGACTCACGAGGCCTAGTAAACCTAGGCTCTGATACCAACTTGTCACGACCCCAAATCCGGTCGTGATGGCGCCCAACACATTGCTAAGCCAGCCTGACCAATCAATATAAACAACGGAGCTAGAAGCTCTCTTTTAGCCTATTTAAGCATATTAAATCACGAAGCAATAGCGATACAAATAACGAAAACAGGGAACCAAGTCCCATAATACATCAACTCCCATAGACCAAGGGTCAAGAGTCATGAGCCTCTACCGAACATGAGTGTATAAAGGTTTACAAGATACCAAGTGCGGAAAGAAATGTCAATACAAAATCAAAAGACAGTAGGAAGGAATATCGGGTCCTGCGGACTCTGCAGCTACCTCGAATATCCACAAATGTCGCCTCGCACAGCTACTGGATCACTGCTGAGAGGTACTGGATCTGCACACAAGGTGCAGGGAGTAAAATGAGTACTGCCAGACTCAGTGGTAATAAACAAGGGTAAGACAGCGCAGATAAGAAATCCGCAATAAAGCACTATGTAAAGCTATAATCGGCTACCCTGTCATAGAATCAATCTTCACTGTACCTGTTCCAACAATTACCAATAAATAGCATAACAGCTAGCAGATGTAGCTAAATGCAATGCAATGCATGATATGACCGCTACGGCGTGTAGCCCGACTCTAATTTTGGGTACCCGTGCTCACTGTGGGGGTTCAGACTCCGGAGGGGCTCCTACAGCCCAAGCACATCTCATAGAGATATTCCTGCGGCGTGCAGTCCGATCCAACATATATCTCGCTGCGGCGTGCAGCCCGATCCACTACTAGTCAGCTAATATGCAGATACAGCCTCGCAGGCTCAAAAGTAGTTTTTTGAAAACTCTTTTATCATTTTTCAGTTGGAAAACAGTAATATCAAGTTCCAGAGATTGGAATTAGCATAATAACAAAAATAGCTGCGGACTAGTAGTAAACTAGCATGTCTATATGATAAGACAATGATAACGATCCTCGCGGGATCCAATAACTGGCTCACGGCCCACATGTATACTCAACCGCCCAAGAAGGGGTTCCTCGGCTCAAGAGTGGCCATTATCACAATATATATATATATATATGCAACCATCCGAGAAGGAGGTTCGACGGCTCTAGAATAGCCAATAATACAATATCAACAGGTTGGACTAATAATCGACCCCGCACTCTCAAGAGTGTGCGTGTCTCGCCGCTATACGGCGTCACAAAGTGGTATACCGGGGTTTCGAACCCGCTGGTCATCACCCACATCTATTACTCACCTCAATACAGCGCGACGACTATTCCGCAATGCCCTTGCCACGAGAATCAAGCTCCGTACGCGTAGAATCCGATCAAATACAGTAAAAATACAACAATTTAGGCCAATTGGACGACACCCAATCAATACAACTCAATTTACATCAAAATTCCCAAAGTTGTCAAAACCCGAGCCCCGGGCCCACATTCCGAAAATTTACGAAATTCACATTTCGGAACCCTCGTCTCGCCACGAGTCCATACATATAAAATTTACCAAAATCGGACTCCGTTTGCCCACTCAAATCGGTGTTTTTCTTCAATTTAGGCTTAGGGCTCAAACCCACATTTAATCTCCCATTTACAGAGAACATTAACCAAGGATTTCATGTTAAAATGATGTAATTAAGCCACAAAACTTACCTCCAACGAAACCCCGATGATTTCCCGGCAATCTCCCGTCAATTTCTCCTCTTGGAACTCAAAAATGGAGTTTTGGGTTAATGAACCCGTATGTGAAATGTTTCTGGTTTTAATTCACTGCCTGGGCCGTTTACACTATGCGATCGCATCCCATCCTTGCGATCGCGTAGAACAAATGATAGCTCGAAATAATGAAGGCTATGCGATCACACTACCTCTCCGCGATCGCATAGAACATCTCACCCAGGCTCCAAATTACTACTATGCGATCGCAGACTGACCAAGCGATCGCATAGAACAATAAGCTTCTTAGGCACCCCGGATCATTTTACCCTATGCGATCACACCAGTGACCCTGCGATCGCAGAGTGCCAGGTTCCATACCTATGCGATCGCATCTCCTATTACGCGATCGCATAGAACAACTCTGGGGCTCACTTCCATCCTTCTATGCGATCGCAATGACCCTATGCGATCGCATAGAGCATCCGTCTGCAACAAAACCAGCAGCCAACAGCAGTTCAAAAATAGAAGAAATGGTCCGTTTGGACCCCGAAATCAACCCGAGGCCCCGGGACCCCAACGAAAACCACCAACATACCCCATAACACGTTTCAGACTTGTTCTAATCATAAAAACACCATCCTAAACATCAAAATCACCAATTACACACGGATTCAAGCCTAAATTCCTTAAAACTTTCCGAATTACGCATTCAATCAAAAACCCGATCAAACGATGTCCGAATGACCTGAAATTTTGCAGGCACATCCAAAATCACCTAACGGAGCTACTGTAACTGTCGGAATTTCATTCCGACCCCCGGATCAAAATCTCACCTACCATTCGGATTTCGCCAAAATTCAACCTTAGCCAATTCAAGCCTATTTCTACACCGGGCCTCCAAATTCAATTCCGATCGCTCCCCTAAGTCACAAATCACCTCCCGGAACTAACCGAATCATCAGAATCCGATTCCGAGCCCTCTAACTAAATAGTCAACTCCAGGTTGACTTTCCTTATTCTCTCAAAACAACGTCGTTTCAATTAATCATAGATAGTTTGGCGTCCGTTAGATCTCCAAACATGGACGGCCAGGATTAATTCAATATGAATCAGATCCCCACATTTACACCCTAAGACCACCTTGAAGAGGTCTTTCACCTCCTATAGGTGGTTTGTTTCGAATAACCCCAGAATCATTCGAATATTGAAAAGAAGTTCGCCGGAACCCTATCTCCGGCGAACACCCAAATGTAACCCACCCCTAAATACATCACAAATACACCCATAACACCTCTATACCACTAAAAACCCAAAAATAAACCCATTCGAGGAAATCTGGAAATCAGACTTCAAGTCTTTGAAAATTCTTGAAGCCTGGAAAAAAAGAGAAACGAAAGAAGAAAAGAAAAGGAACAGGAGACAAATCCTGAAAGCTAAGTTTTTGTGCTCTTTGTCTTTTTTGCTTGTGTCTTCTAAAACTCTTGTATATGATTCCTTGTATGTTTTTTTTTTTGCTTATTTGTCTTCTAAAACTCCTGTATATGATTCTTTGCATGTTTTTGACTATTCTTCTTCCAAATCTTCTGTATATGATCCTTTGTATATTTATGATTGTTAGTCTTCCGAATATTCTATTATTAACCTATGGTAATCTCATGTCTTCTATCCTGTTCTTTATTCATAACTAATTTGTTTTAGCTCTTTAGGATTTTTTATAAGTTTAACACATGAATCTTGTTTAAATATGTTTCTTTATGTGATTTGTTCACTGTGCCTAGTCTGAAATTACGATTTGATTGATTAGGATTCAACCAATATCAAATTTCTCTCTGAGTTCTGGTTAATTGAAAAATAATTTATGATTAAGGCTGTGTGCAATACAACATAAATTGGCTAGATTTGTAATATGATTCATAGGTTAGACTATTCTGAATTCTTTTGTGCTTTGTGGTTTGGTTATAGCTGTAAAGATAGGTATAGCTTCTTTAGTTTAGTAATCTGGCTATTCTTGAAAAATGACTAAGGATGGCTATTATTGAAATGATTAGAACTGTGTGATTAGTCTGACCATTTCTGAAACATTATGTGGCTAGTTCTGCAATCTAATTCCGATTAGCTAATGTTAATAAAAGGGGTTACATTTTAAATTAGTCAAAATCTGTTAAAAATAGGTTAAAATTGAAAAGGGTGTTGGGTAGAAATCCGGTTGAATCTTAAATAGGTTATAAGATAATGGTTATTAGTTAAAAGATGCTAAACCTAGTATACCTTGACCTTGGTAGGTCGGGTAAAGAATAGATGACAATAAGGGCATAATGGGAACCATAAATGGTATAATTGTAGATTTAATATAGCCTATAGGGACAAAATAGACTTTAATGCTTAGTATTCCTGTAATAGTCAAAAAATAAAGGGTAAGATAGGCATAGTAAAAAGGTATAACTGAAATAACCTTTAGCAAGTGAAGGTAGTCTAGTAATATACCCTTAATAGAATAAAAAAGAATTACCTAGAACTTTCCAGCAGGGGCTGAAAGGCATTTCGAGCTATAAATAAAGGTGTTACACTGTCATTAATAAGAAAATGAAGGGGAGGGAACTAAGAATAAGAATTTTGAATTTCTCCCTAAAAATTTCATACAAATCATCTGTATAGGCTTCACTTGAGCCTGAATTAGGGGTTAGACATTAGAGATTGGGGTTGGAAGAATTCTGAGTTAGAAAAAATTCTGATTTGAATTAAAGGCTAGGAGTCGAAGGTTTCAAATTCTGGAGTTCTAGCTGAGTTTCCTGCTGTTCAATACTATTGGATTCTATTGGATTTCTTCAATTCTATTTGCTGGTTGTTTAATTGTTGGGTTTGGAGATTATATTTGGCTATTATATTGCTACTTTATTGTGACTGTTCTTCTACTGTTTTATTGCTGCGATCACTGACTATTCTTCATCCCATTACCTAGACTCATAAGTTTCCTTTACTGAACCAGGTACACTTTCTATCCAGAAATGTAATTGCCAGTTAATTGAAGAAATGAAAGTTTTATGAGTTGCTCGAATGAAGTCTGCTGCTGTATTTTATAGATTTTATGGTTATCATGTATTAGATCTTCTGTAATTAGTAGGATAATTTGTAATAGCTAAATTGTATGTAATCAAAATAATGTAATAGATAGAGTAGAGTAGAGTAGAGTACAGGTAGATATAATCATCCTTAAATTTAGTTTAAAAACGGGTTAATACGTAAATTTAACTCATCTAGCTAAAACTAGCTTCATAATCTGAATAGTAATCATACTAACTTCATTAATTAGAGCATGATAATTAGAAATGATTAACTTAGTTACAGCCTGTTTCATCACTTCAACTAGCTTAATAACAATTACAACTTCATAAGTTAGAATCAAGTAGTCAATAATAAGTCAAATCTGCACTGTTAGTACTATAACGTTGTATAAGTAGTTAAAAATAGTAAAATTATCATTTAAATCCTGCTAATGTTAAATGCTTAATTAGAAATTAGAACTTAGGATAGATACCGATGAATATGTATTCCAGATTCCTTATGAAATAAAAATGACATTTGTTGATTTATTTTATTGTTCAATGAATATTGGTACGATTATTATGAAGTTGTCTATATTGTATTCTTCTCGTCTTATTTGGGCCTAACTAATAGTAAAGGCCCAGATCCAACTGGATTTATTGCTGGGCCTCTGAATAATAAAATATGTGTATACTGGGTTTCTAAAGCCTAGTTATGTGAACTGGACTGTTAAATACAGTCCACAATGTCCATGCTTGAAAATAGAATATTGGGCCTGGACGTAATTCTGAAAATACAAAAACCGTGATATAATTAGGAGAAAAACCAAAAATAGACAATATAGTACTCAATAGGATTGGACTTCTAAAATAACAGGACGAGCCTCGTATAAAAGAAAAATACGTGGGGCCCCCATATGAGTATTAATAATTAATAGACTCGGGGAGACCGTTTAGCCAATTTCATAGTCTTTCCTAAAAGATAATAAGCCGTAGTCATTATAGGCACGATCTAAAATATACATTCCTTAATACGAGTGCACATTTATGTGACTCAAATCTTAAATCCCGGCGAAGCTGAAACGTATTAAAGTCGCATGCGTAATAGTTGCGGTGTGACTCGAAATGCATTTTCGCGACGTCACAAGTCGTTAAAATATCAAAACGAAACATTCACATTTTATAAAAGCATAGAACGAAATCGAATAAAGTCAAAAACGACAGTTGAGCGACCGTGCTAAAACCACATAATTCGGGAGTGTCTAACACCTTCTCCTGGGTTAACAGAATTCCTTATCCAGATTTCTAGTTTCGCGGACTGTTTAAACAGAGTCAATTTCCTTGGATTCGGGATCAACTGGTGACTTGGGATACCATTATCTTCCCAAGTGGCGACTCGGAAACTCTAAATAAAATCCCATTCCGATTGTCCTTAAAGTGGAAAAACTCCTTCCTCGTTATTATTATATCTTTTTCTGGGTGTATTAGTAATTAACGGGGTATACCTTATTCCTTTCGAAAAAAATATAGTAAAAAGGGAGGTGTGACAATAATTGCCTCATTTCACTAATATAAAAATATACGACCCAAAACGACATTAAATAAGATAAGTCACTAATGGCATTCGGCCTTATTACATTTGAAAAGCAAGTAAACCTAATTCACTTGGTCCTAGAAGGACCTTCTCCAGGCTGGATGCTCTTATCGATCAGATCCCCCAGTTCGCCCAAGTTCAGCAGTAGGAAAGCCCTTGACAAATGTCCTTCTTCATTCCATTCAGCGTTCTGATAGTCGGTGACTCTCTTCCTCATTTTCCCTTCCAATTCCATCAGCCTGTACTACAGATATTCCAACCTTTCATTGGAATTAACAGCCGTATCATTCCACTCATTGATCATTTCCATATCCGCCTTGTATTGCTCCATATGGTTCGCTTCAGACTCGCGGATCCTCTTACACGGTTTGTTTTATTTTACCTGTGCTTCGACAACTTCGTCTATGACCTTGTTTCTCGGACCAACTCTTGGCTCGAATATTCCCCCTATGTTATCATCAAACCACGAGGGGTAGAAGTATGCATGACCAGCATGATATCGATATGGATCAATAGTATCCTTTTCTATGATAAACTTCAAGTGCCACATGTGTTGTGTTTCCTTTTTGTATTGAATGGCGTCACCTAGAAAATTAACTATGAAGTGACTCATTTTTGCAACCTGTGGTATGACCTGATTCCTTCATGCTTGTATCATAACCCTAAGGGGAGCATAAGGGTATATGCCTCTCAACCCGATTAGCACCAAGTATGGAACATCCCTAGATCTGATAATGCACTCGTCGGTAGGGAACCATTCAAACATTCATTGAACCTGATCCTTTGTCAAATTGTTGAAAAATTGTACCCATCCTATAACATCCTTTGGTTGAGAAAACATGTCTAATATATGTCATTTTCTTGGGATGGTGGAAGGCTATATGATTGTTCCATGACCTTCGTGGAAACTCTTGACGGTATTGACCCCTTTGGAGATGTTCTAACAACCAAACATGCAACAACAAATTGCAACCCTCAATGTATCTTTACCCTTTCTGACAGCGCTCCAAGGTCCAGTACATGTCTGAAATGTTCATAGGGACAATGGTATATGTTTTCCGCTCGATCCCTTGCATCAAAGTTTTGGCCACCATGGACAGTCTTGTATGGATTCTATCCCCTTGGATTGGGAACACTAGCATACCCAAGAAACACACGATAAACACAAAAACCTTGGGGTGAATTCAACCCAAGGAGGTGATGGAGAATTCATCATCAAAAATATGATAAGACCTGCTATGACCGTATTGTTCATAGAGGAAGTCGAAGGGTATGTAGGAGTTATTTAGGCACTCCAAGTCATCATGTTTCTTCAACCCCATCATCTTAAGAAATCCCCTAGTG
This sequence comes from Nicotiana noctiflora, assembly GCA_032618575.1. Lineage (NCBI taxonomy): Eukaryota > Viridiplantae > Streptophyta > Magnoliopsida > Solanales > Solanaceae > Nicotiana > Nicotiana noctiflora. Next base: position 500,420 of record JASVEL010011908.1, read on the forward strand.
TTGTGATTTTCAGGTTCCAATAAACTTGGGCTGTCCCAATGTAACCCAGAAAATCCCCTTATTTATTCCAAGAGAGGGGTCATCTATATGCTTTTAAAGTGGAACACGGCTCTTTATTTGTCCCAGAAAATTGTGGCAGCCTCGATCAACATTTTGTTCGGCCGGAGGTCCAACAAAGAAGGTGAATTTCCTAAGACCCTTTTCACATGATTTTGATCACTTGATGGAAGATCCCACCACCAATATAGCAGTGGTGATGGTATGTTACTTACCATGCCAAACCGGAGGACTTTGTGCCTCATTTCATGTCAAATAAATATGGTTAGGCCATTTCCCTCTCCAGGTTCTTCTATTAGTACAACAATGGTTAGTATATTGGCACGTATTTCTACAAATTAATGAACACAATCATGGTTGCGTCCGATGAACTTTTGGACGAGCCTTGTTTTGAAGGGATATTATGCGCACCACATATTAACCCCGCTAGGTTTGACCAAGATGCATGTACAATTAATTAGAGTAAGGTTTGTATAGATGTCTCAACCGGAACCCCGAATGGACAACATAAGAGAAAAAGGCACGGAACCACCCATTGCACCACTGATCGACTAGTTTTACCGCAAATACATCTTTTCGCATTTAATGGGTGATATATATATATATATATATATATATATATATATATATATATATATATATATATATATATATATATAGGAAGAGCGCAAACACACTCATCAAGTGTTGCGATGGGATTGGTTACGCATGAGTAGAATATGATGTTGACCATGATTTATGAAACAATAAATAGCATATTGTCAAGTATTTGCACGTTTAAAAATGATAAATGCGGTATTTAAATAATTAAAAGATAGTTACAAAAATGAAACAAGGAGACAAGTCTGTTTCAGAAAATAAAGGAAATCATAAATTCTTGAGAGATAAGCAATTACATACAAGTAGAGAGGAGACAAAAGGTTGTATCAACAAAATAAAGCATGCTTAAGACTAATTGACCAAAACAAGTTCGTTATGGTAAGAGCCTAAAATGTCCCCAGCAAAGTTGCCATGCTGTCGCGCCCCCTTTTTCCTTGCGAAGTCCGAGTTTCGACATTCTTTGGGAATAACTTATTTTCTTTTGGGAATTGGGTATGAAATTTGAAGAATTACCACCTAACATTTTTAAGGTGCATTAGGTCACCTAAAGCAAGTAACTCCTAAACCGGTTTACACTACCAGTGACTTGGGTAAGGGCTCAAAATAACCTTGAGGGGAAGGTGTTAGGCACCCCTCACGGTCCACAACAGTAGGTCCCCGCAAAACTCAAATTATGTGAATTAGTCTTATAAACAAATCAAGCAAATTAAACAAATTGGTATCACATTTGAAACAAGGTGTAAATGGGGTCCTATGTTTTTTAGCCTACAGGGCCACATCTATACAATACCCAGTAAACCTTCCTCAACTAGAGGGGTTATACATGGAATTAGCGCACAGGTCATCATATTCTTTTACTACCCAATTACCCTCCCCTTAGTGGTTATATAAACGATTGTAATTAAACGAACTCTTTGTGTGCATTACACGTCCCTTCCTTATGGCCCTGGAGTATTTTAGACCTCTAATTTAGGCAGTTCTAGACTTTTCTAAGGTACTTAAAGGAGAAAAATCTAGGCGAAAACTAAAACAATTAGGACTGTCAAGTAAAGAACGATTAAGGGGCTCACATTTATCTCCACAAATAAGCAAACAATAGCACGTCTCAAACAATAAGACTTCAGATATTTCATAAAGGTCGTAGAGTAGGATATCTAGGGGAGCATGACAAGCAGAACATATGTAGCATTTTGCCAAAGTGGTGTAATAGAAACCTAATCAATCTTCCTATTGATTTTAGGACCAGTTGAATCTGGGCAGTTCACAAATAATTAAGCAAAGCACATTTTTACTAATTGCAAGATTTTAACTACCTACAGGCTCGCCTAGGCGTGGATCTGAGATGTCATTTAACATGATATATAACTGTTAACCAGAATTCTAATAACCAATTTAAACTAGCAGTTTGAGTTCATTATCTCCTATAAACATGTTGCCTAGGTGCGGAACATTACAGGGCTCATTTTGTACATATTTACCTCTAGAACATGATATCTTGGCGTTGGGACTACTTTTCAACGTATTTTCTAATTAATGTAGTAATTGCTGATGTTACATGATGTAGGCGAGGTATTAAAGCAAATGTAATAACATTCTTAAAGCATGGTTTCTAACGCACATAAAAGAATGAATGTGTTTATTAGGCAGGATTAGTAACTTAGTGACAGCATTTGTAAGTGGTCGTGATTATGCAAAAATTTAGAACTTTTCAGAACAAATGAATGCGTTTATAAACATGTTTACTAATATGCCAAATAATCCTAAGATCATAGGTTCTAATGCATGTAAATAATCCTACAAACATGATCTCTAACGCAAGAAAATAGTCATAATAAGTCTAAGGGCACGATTTCTATCAAGTTTCCCAATTAAAAATTATATAAGAATCCCTCCCTTTTTACTAATATTTTCCCAAATACTTGTTTACAAGAATTATTATTACAGTTGTAAGGGAAGCCTCCGGATCCGCGGACGTAGCAGATCATACCTCGAAGTCTCCCAGAAAGCTGCAGAATCACCTGATATGAGCCTGTCCTGATGTACCTGGATCTCCACAACAAAAGTGTGCAAAAGAGTAGCATGAGTACACCACGGCGGTACTCGGTAAGTGCCAAGCCTAACCTCGATGGAGTAGTGACGAGGAAGGTCAGGGCCCTACTGAGAGAAACAATAACATTATGATATTAACAATATTAAGCAGTTTAAATTATAAATGACCTCCCGGAGCTGACTGAATCATTAGAATTCAATTCCGAGCTCTCTAAATCACAAGTCAATGTCCAGTTGACTTTTCCCAACTATTCCTTCTTCTAAGAGACTTTTTGTCTCATTTCCAACTAAACTCAATCCGAATTGACTCAAACTCGCCAAACATGCATATTGAAATATTAACAAGCATTTAACGGGGATAACGAGGTGATAATTCACATGATGACGGGCCGGGTCATCACATTGGGGTGCAGTGGTTCCTGGAACAGGCACCGTAGGTCTCCAAATATCCCACATCGGAATTGAGAGGGAGTCCTGGGCTAGTTAAGTAAAAGGCCTTGGACAACATTGGTAGACGCGTTTTCCCCACTGGTTCCTGTAACAGGCCTGGGGGGGACAAATCCGTGTGGGCTAGGCCCAAAGCGGACAATATCTACGCAGTGTTGGGCCGGTTCGTGACAAGTTGGTATTAGAGCTCTAGGTTCATAGGAGTCACGGGACACAGACCGGTTACTTAGAGTCTCGCTGATCGATACGGAGACGTCTGTATTTATCTACGAGAGGCTATGTAACTGTTTAGGAAACTCTTCAATTCTTTGAATTCCTTATCGTGCGTCATTTATTCAGTTGAAGCCTATGTCATATGTTTTTTTGTATCCACTCGTGTATTGAAATTGTGCACTCGGTATCAAGTATGCACCGACGGTTCGTGACGCTGCAGAGAGATCTCAAAGGAGTCAAGAATTTACTCAACTATTGTTACCGCGTGTCGTCCATATCGATAATGCAAGAGAATTGAGAGATCTTCAATTGTGCACATGGGGGTGCACTAGGTTCGGGCATTCGGTTGATAGTACGGTCGTGACAAGGTTTACTTAACTGCCAAATCGTCACAGGCAATGGTAGAATCACAAGGTGGATGTAGATCTAAAAATAGTTGGTGGTAATAAAGATTTTATGGTTCATATGAGATATCTATTTAGCGAAGGATTCAACCAGCAGAGATACTGGGGAAAATGAGTTTAACTGTCTTAAGAAGGACATGTACCAAACGAATGCCTTGGGCTTGTTTTATGATAAAGACGTACGAATGTTAAGGGCTAGTATCATGGATTAGCAAGATGTATCTTAAGACTTCGTGTCAAGTGCAAGGATTTCACTATCAACGATGTAATTATGGGTCATGTGTCGTATCGGATTTGGCCTGCGATGTATTTAGGTGCTATTCCAAAGTTCTTGAAAACTTGCGGATGGGCAAGAGTTGAGACTCGTATGGTATAATGTTGGGACTTTAGATGTTCCTGTGTCCCTAATAAACTCTGCATTTTATTATCAGCAGGGAAATATTTGACAAAGGCTACATGGTGCTTCGTAGGCGTGTGAGAATCATAGTATGTTTTAAGATGTTGTTGGTAGAGAATGCTCGGTGCATGGAGCGAGAAGATGTTTGGTTGTATTGGGATGAGGTCATACCCTATGATGTTAGAGTGCTAATAGAGCACATGTGGTTATATTCGTTGGATCAAGTGAGTTGCAGTTGAATAATAGTAAATGACTCGAGAGAATGGTTCTAATGTGTTCGAGAGTCGTGTAATAGTGGCTTTGGGCTAAGTGGGGGAGTCCCACCGCTTAAGATTGGGTCGCATGGTTAATTACAGGTGTGAATTCTGGATACTAGCGTATTATTGTGTTATTGCAGCCACGGGAAATGACCATGTATGGTAATTTGAGTATATGTACTGTTGAATGCATGTTATGGTTAGCCTTACTGGCTCATGTTCAAACTTGAGGAAAGATTCATGACTTATGCCTCGTATAGGTGCAGGCTTCGCGGGAAGTGGTTCCGCTGGGTGCTTTATCGAGAGGGTATTCATATGTTATAAACATTCAGTAGAGTTGGTTGGGTACTTGTCACGACCCCAAATCCGGTCGTGATGGCGCCCAGCACATTCTAGAGGTAAAGTGTGGTGCCTGATAATTCTGAGTCTATAAGTACAGTTGAGGCTCAAGCTTTTGAAGCAACTTATGAAGAAAGGCACAAAATGATCTATGATGTTTTGACTTGTGGTGTAGTATTTGAGAGACATGAAATGGTCGTCGTTCTTAAGATAGCATGGCCTCATGATTTAAGGTCACTCGGGGTAAGTGTGGTTGGAATAAGTTAGGTATTGAAGGAAGATATTAACATTTCTAAGGCAATCAAGGATAACCTGGAAGGAAGTAGATTGATTAGCCATAGTTGAGTTGGCATATTGGTGTCAATGATCGGTTCATGCAACGTGATCGAATTATGCGTGTGATTTGTGGCGGTGCATTTGAGACTTGTCGGCCACAGTGATTGATGTTATTCTGAAGTATTCTTCTGTTAAGGGCTTGTTATGAGTAGGCAGATCTCGGGAAGGGTTATGGTGGCTTGGACCACTACTTATGGATTGGCATATTCGATGGTTATGAGAATTCGTCGTATGTTGTTATAGTTCTCCTGCAGTGAGCTTAATGAAAAGTCTTATGTGATGAAGTATTAGCCTATCGTCGGTTCTAGAGCTATGATGGAAATTGTGCCTATCGTATATCGGCACGTGGGGTACAGTGAGTAGTATGAAAATTTGAAGTAAGGACCAAGGTCACAATTTGGTCAATGAATGTGACATAAAGAGCTCGGATGAGCAGGGAAAGAGTGTCACTATTTTGAGTAAGATGGGTATTAGCATCGGTATCATTTGAGGTCGGTGTTCTATGAGAAAGGCTTTGCATCCCGGTTAGGGACTCCTGATCACTTTTCAGTGTTAGTGCAGCCGGTGGGCTGAATGTGCAGGTCCGTTTAATTATTCGGAAGATGGTGGGAGCTTGACCCACAAGAAGATTGTATAGGTGTGACTTGTAGTCACTTGATTGGTTAGAAATTTAAACCAAGTATGAGGATTTTGGTGATATCATCCATTTGAGAACTTATGCCTGGAGGGCACTCTGCTTAGTGGGTTATAGACCTGTGAAATATTATTGACTTAGCTTGGCACGACCGGGATAGACTTAAGGTCGGTGGATAGATTTAAATGTGGAAGTGAGCCTTGCGTCAGGCCAGTTATATTTCTTCCAGCAATGCGCCCTTTATAGAGGGATAGTCGTGGTCTTATTTCGCGGTTAGTTAATTCAAGTAAAGATATATTGCGCCGTATGAGTGTGCGACGGCTTGGTAAGTTCCTTATGTGTTGAGGTTCCGCTCAGCGGTGATGTTATATGAGCATGATGGCTCTTGAGGCTCATATCTTATGTCGCACCTCGGTTGTGCTTGAGTTCATAGCCTATAGCGCTATATGTTTTCATTGAGTCTGATATCATGCACCTTAGTGTGCTTATGATCGATATTCAGTATTTTGATGTGATGAGCTATTCAGCTCGACATATGACTCTTTGTGTGAGTCTATATTGTTGGGATCGGGTGGCACGCCGCCATGGATATATTGTTGGGATCGGGTGGCACGCGGCCATGGTCATATTGTTGGGATCGGGTTGCACGCCGCAACAGTGTGATGTTTATTTCAGTGTCTATAATTGCTTTTATGTGTTCTGTTTCCTATTTTCTAAGGAGGTCCATATTAATGTGAGAGTTGAATAGTTCTCTCTAGTGTTCGCCTTCCTTTTGTATCATGTACGAATCAGTAGCCTACTGGCACATTATGTCATCTTGTGGGACTTTTGATTACGTCCTGATGTGGCTTATCGCCTGAGCAGTTCGTACTGGGTGAGATGAGATTATGTGATTTGGGGTCAGTGCCAACTGATTATATGAAATATATTATAGAGGAAAGGATCATCCTCTGGTTTAGGACAAGGTAATGGATCTTGTCGGGAGTATAGACCCAATGAATTGTTGATTCAGTAGTTGGTTATGGATATCGGCACATCTCTTCCGTCGTGTCAGTATTGTAAAAGTTGGAACGAGACCTATGTAGATCGTGAGGTGCAATGGGAGCATCCGATTCGTTGAATTTTTGGCTAATTTGATCATAAAATATTATCGTGGTCCTGTGGATTTAGTGTTGCAAGGTAAGAATCCAGCAAGGTTATGCAGTCATGTTTGAGGATGGCGTTTGAGGAATATTGAGTGATCTCTTGATGAAAACAAGCCTGGCATAGAATTCCGGATGTTGGAATTAGGCTCTAAGACTTAATTGTTGAACAAGAGGGAATACCTTCAGATTATATCAGGCTAATGTGCCCAGCTGAGTCCTAGATCTATTGGCCCTTTTGTGATTTTGAGGCATGTTGGGGAGGTTGCTTATGAGTTGGCCTTACCTCCCAGCCTAGCCGGAGTCCATCCCGTATTTCATGCCTCTATGCCGGAGGTACCATGGTGACCCGTCGCATGTGTTGGACTTCACTTCTGTTCAGCTAGACGAGGATCTGTCTTATGTTGAGGAGCTAGTAGCCATTCTAGACAGGCAGGTCAGGAAGCTAAGGTCAAAGAAACATCGCTTCAGTAAAGGTTCAGTGGCGGGGCCAGCCGGTCGAGGAGGCGACTTGGGAGACCGAGCAGGATATGCGCAACCAGTACCTTCATCTTTTCACTACTCCAGGTATGTTTTCTATGCTCGTTCGAGGACGAACGAATCTTTAAGTGTGGGAAGATGTAACGACCCGACCGGTCGTTTTAGAAAATTATGCCACAATCCCCAATTTAACTGTTCCCCTAAGTTCATTTATGCTATTGTGGTTTGCCGGGAGAGTCGGTTCTGAAATTTGGAGTATTTTGGGATACTTAGTCCCTAAATGAGAGCTTTAAAGTTAGAAAATGGCCCGTAGCCGGAACAGTGTTAAGACGATCTCGCAACGGAAATCCGATGGTTCCATTAGCTCCGTTAGGTGATTTCGGGGTTGGGAGCGCGTTCGGAATGTATTTTGGAGGTCCGTAGCTCAATTAGGCTTGAAATGCCGAAGGTTGAAATTTTGGCGAATCCGAACGATAGGTGAGATTTTGATCCGGGGTCGGAATGGAATTCGACAATTTCTGTAGCTTCGTTATGTGAATTTGGATATGTCCGCAAAGTTTCAGGTCATTCGGACGTCGTTTGGTCGGGTTTTAGATCGAATGTGCAATTCGGAAAGTTTTAAGAAATTTAGGCTTGAATTCGATGTGAATTATGGGTTTTGATGTTGTTAGACGTGTTTTTATGATTTGAACGAGTTCATATCGTGTTTTGGAGTATGTTGGTGGTTTTCGTTGGGGTCCGGGGAGCCTCGGGATGAATTCGGGGGTCCAAACGGACCAATTTGTGCCAAAAGGCACTGCTGTTCTGCTGCAATAACTGCCAATTTTGCTCTCCGCGATCGCGGAGATGGCCATGCGATCGCGTAAGGGAGAAATCCTGAGCTCTGCGATCGCGAAGTAAAGCCTGCGATCGCGTAAGTCTGGAGGTTGAACCAGTGCGATCGCGTGAGGTTTCATGCGATCGCGTAGGGTATTGGTCGGAAACAGTGCGATCGCGTGAGTGAGTATGCGATCGCGTAGGGTAGTTTGGGGAGCCGGACGAGTTTGTTCTTCGCGATCGCGTTAGTACGTTTGCGATCGCGTAGGGTTGCTGAGTTGTTCACTGCGATCGCGTCCAGGGTCACGCGATCGCGTAGAGGAAAATTAGGCCGCCCATATTTTGTGCATCGCGATCGCAAGCCCAGTCCTGCGATCGCGTAGAGTAAAATGGCCTGGCAGTGACTTTAAGTCCAGAACATTTCGGTCGCGGCCTAACACACCAAAACCGCCATTGTTGAGCTCCAAGAGAGGATTTTGAAGGGGAAACGCTGGGATATCATCGGGAAATCATCGGGGGTAAGTTTCTTGACCTTAATTCGTTGGTTTATCATGAAATCCGTGATTATTTCACTGAAATTGGAAGATTAAAGGTGGGTTTGAGCCATAGGCCTAAATGTTAGAAAATCTCCGATTTGAGTGGGCAAATGGAGTCCGATTTTGGTAAATTTTATATGCCTAGACTCGTATTGAGATAAGGAACCCGAATATATAATTTTCGTGATTTTTCGATAAGCGTACCGAAAGTCGGGTTTTGGCAACTTGTGGGTTTTTGGCGTATTTTGAGTTGTTTTGATTGGGTAATGCCCAATTGACCTATTTTGATATGATTCTATTGATTTTTATCAGATACTACACCTGTGGAGGCCGACATTCGCGGCAAGAGAGTTGTTTCATAGCGGTTTTGTACCGAAGTCGAGGTAAGTGGCTTGTCTAACCTCGTGTGGGGAATTTTCACCCCTAGGATATTATGTGATAGTTTAAATGCCTTGTACGCGAGGTGACGGGCGTGTACATGCGCTGGTTGTTGAACACGTACTTTATTTCAAATGTTCGATGAGCGATATTCCTGTCTTTGGCTGTTAATTTGATATTTTTACCCGGTAGTGGTTAGAAAAGCATGATTAGGTAGCACTTAACTGTTTAGTGCCTAATTGCCTTATTTGAACTCCTTGATAATTATTGGCACTATTTTTCGGTGAAGTTATAGTTAAGCATAATTATTCTCTCTGTGGATTTCCTTATTGGCTGTGCTTGTGGACTGCGGGTTCGATTCCCGGAGACCCGTGGCTGTGGGTTCGATTCCCAGAGACCCGGCGTGATATTGGTAGGGACTACGGGTTCGATTCCCGAGATCCTGAGTTATTGGTAGGGACTACGGGCCTTGTACACGAGGTGACGGGCGTGTACATGCGCTGGTTGTTGAACACGTACTTTATTCAAAAAAAAAAATGTTCGATGAGCGAAATCCCTGTCGTTGGTTGTTAATTCGATATTTTACCCGGTAGTGGTTAGAAGAGCATGATTAGGTAGCACTAACTGTTTAGTTGCCTAATTGCCTTATTTGAACTCCTTGTTAATTATTGGCACTATTTTTCGGTGAAGTTATAGTTAAGCATAATTATTCTCTCTGTGGATTCCTTTATTGCCTGTGCTTGTGGACTGCGGGTTCGATTCCCGGAGACCCAGAGGTATTGTCAATGGGACTGTGGGTTCGATTCCCACAGGTCCTGGACTAGTTTTATTGAGTTGATTATTTGTTGTTAGTTTAATTGTAGACGATTGCAGTAATCATTTATTGTTGTTAATTTCGGAAATTATTATCATTTAAACTGCTTATTATTGTTATTATCATTATATTATTTGTTTCTCAGTAGGGCCCTGACCTTCCTCGTCACTACTCCATCGAGGTTAGGCTTGGCACTTACTGAGTACCGCCGTGGTGTACTCATGCTACTCTTCTGCACACTTTTGCTGTGCAGATCCAGGTACATCAGAGCAGGCCCGTGCTAGGTGATTCCGCAGCTTTCTGGGAGACCTCGAGGTATGATCTGCTACGTCCGCGGATCCAGAGGCTTTTCCTTCTATTCTAATAGTACTAGTTGACATTTTTCCTTCATTTCGTTGTTAGACACTCTTTACACGTAGAGCCATAGTTGTATATTCTCTTTTAGTCTGTGTTACCGTGGGATTCCGGATCTTGGTAGTGTTTTATTCATGGTGTTGACGGATGTATGTGCCAAGTGGCACGGATTACATATCTTTTACCCTATTTTTCCGTTGTTTTCTTATTTAAGTGTTCATAGGCTTGTATATTCCGCAACGTGTTAGGCTTACCTAGTCGTGGGGACTGGGTGCCATCACGACATGTTCACGATTGGTGAACTAGGGTCGTGACAACAGTCCATATAAATTACAGAAGGAACAAACTATCTATACAGAGCCTGAATAGAGGCCCAAAGAATAAAACCTGGCCAATCTAGCCTTCAACCAATCCAAGGTGTCATAGTCTCACAATGCCCAAGAGAAGGTATCTTGTTGTGTCAAAGTTCCCAAGGGCCTCAGGGACACCGGGCAATACTCACACCCAGATCCTTTCAAACATAGAAGTAACTTTTTATGCAGTGTGGAAGTGTCAGCCCCAGTATACCAGAGTTCGAAGGAATCTCATGGATTCCTCGGCAGTACTTGAAGGGGCGGGATCCTAAATGTACTAAGAGTAGGAGTGAGAGTGCTTGACAGAGTAGGAATAACTTTAGAAAATAGACCAGAAGTAAAAAATTATTTAAAAGTGGAACACTTTAAGAGTAGAAACAATTTAGAGGTGAAAACATACTTAGGCATGAAAGCAGTTTAAAGATGAAAACATATTAAGAGTGAAGACAGTTTGGGAATATTCTAAAAAGTTCAACTAACAGCAAGTAGAAGCCAGTCATATCACTTCATATTGCCCAGATCCAATCTTGATTTGTTAATTAACTCTAGGTGAGGGCAAGTAATTTTACACAGAGGGGGTCAAGGGTTGGGAACACGGGAAACTTAAATCAGAAATACATAAAATAGGGTGAAAGTTAGAGCATACTGAGCAAGAAGGGCATGGAACATACAAGGGTAGATTAACATTCAATATTAAAATTCTCAGCATTCATTAGAACATATACTACTGATTTAAAGTCTTATCGAGAAAGTTATACTTAATGATGAAATAATCACAGTGGCATAAGGCAATAGATAGGAAAACATAGAATGTTGGAGTAGTCATGCTAATTCATAGAAGGGACATAATCTTAGACACGGAAGTAAATATGTAGATTTCAAAGCAAAGACATGAAATATTGAAACTTAAACATGTTGACTAAGGTGGTAAGCAGAAAAGGGCCAAAGTTAGACATAACAGTAGACATGCTAATTGAAATATAGGAGAAACGTGGATTTAACAACAGTAACAGATGAAAGAGCACATAGGTTCAAGTTTCATGGTATAGTAAGCGAGATTAGGAATAGAGACATACCCGTTGAAGGAAGCAAATAGGAGATGGAAGTTATGCAGGATTCAATAGTCTAGCCTTGGCTTTCAGGCGGCTAGACAAGTAATGAATACAAGTAGCAGAGATGAGAGTAAAGTGTGTGTGAGTGTATTTTGTGAACTATTGCTCATGTATTTAAAAGGCAGAATGAGGGTGTATATATAAAACTTAGAGAGTAAACAAAGAAGGTAAATAGAATCACAGTTCAATCGATTAGAACCATTTAGCAAATTATAGAATCGATTCATATAGAGAAATAAAAAAAGACCCCTTTAATTAGGGATAGTCAAATAACGGTCAGAAATTCAATTAAGGTAATAAATCAAAATCATACCATATATGGAGTTACTAAGATCCCCAAACTACTGATAATTAATTAGGGCCAGTATAATCAATTAAGGTCACAAATAAGGGAACAAGTAAAATCCTAGCACACACTGACTCAGTAAAAAAAATCTCAAAGAATATTGATTTAACAAGAAAGATTGCTCAAAACTCTAATAGAAATTAATCACGCAAAGATCCCATAGAATAGTGATTGTTTTAATACGGGAAAATTGTTCAAACCCTAAATAGAATCAATTAATACATTCGGTTGACAGAAAAATAAACAGTAACGGAGAATAAATTGAGGAAAATTAGGGCAATAGACAGAAACATCCAGAATTAATGTATATATGTGAGAATCTGTCAAGATATTGAAGAACACTAAGTTTAAACACTAAAAAGTTAGAAAAGCCTTAGAAGAAAGTCTGGGACGAACCCTAAATTCGGAAAGAGTGAATAAAATCAAAGCAATTAACCAGAACAAAAGATTTTCAAAGGAAAATACCTAATAATACTCGAATCTTTTTAGATCTACAAAGATCTGAACAGATTCGAATGGTAGTGAAACTAAAGTTTTTATAAAATAGTATGGATAAAGAAACTCGGTCTAAAACCCATAGATTCAAACTGAAATACGAGGAGGTGCACACTCATAAACGAAAATTGTCCTAGAAAGGCCCGTAAACCAATTTTGGACAAAAACTCAAGTTGAATCTCCTTGAGATGCTTTTAAGGATCCATGTAATCGAACAACCAAGAGGTGTGGAAGGCCGGTAAGGGTTAATGTGGACCGTTGATCTAAAATATCAATGGCCACAATTAAAGAGAGGTTATTGGATCGGTTAGGAAGATTTGGGCCTGGGATGAATTGGGTTAAGTTTTAAAGGGGTTTCGGCTGGTTTAGGTTCGGAAATAAAAGGAATTAAAAGGGTTATTTGTTAAATACCCAATTAATTAATAAAATAATATATAAAAATAATTAACAGATTATAAAAATAATTTTTGTGCATGAAAAATATTTTAAACAATCACTCGATATTTTAAAAATACAAATCAATTTTCTGGTAAAATAATGTAATAATGCATAGATAGGCTATAACTACAAAGTCATTGTAATTATAACCCTAAAATAAAATATGGTTATTTGTAAAATAATTGAAGTTTAGTATAAATATAAATAGTAGAATTAGGTCATAAAAATGGTTATAAAGCTATTTGTAATGAAATTTGTAATTATTTATTTAATAAAATATTGGGATAAATTAATTAAAATCCTTTAAAAAGTGCAGATATTATAGAAAACATTAATTGATGCTAATGCAGTATTTTGAAGGTATATAAGCATTTTAAAAATATTATAGAGAAAAATTGGGTATCTACAGGCATCCATTCGGCTAAGCAAAATCTAGTCAGTTTGGCTAACCTCGCCTGGAGGCTGATTCATAACTCAAAGAACCCCTAGTCAGAAACTCTCTATTCTATTTACAATTCTTTCTTAAATTTTAAAAACACCTATTTCATTTGGAAAAGTGTGGTTAAATGTGGGGAAATATGTACCAAAGGTCTTAAATGGACCTATCACACAAACTCAACCATGAACATATGGGATTCAAACTGGATCCCTAAATTCTCAACCCTTAGGCAATTAGTGGAGTTTCCTCTCCCACCAGCCAGTAGCAATCTTACCATCAGAGATATTTGGAGTAGTAACAATCGGGATCTTAACAAAATTTCCTTTGTTCTTTCCACGTACCAAAAAATAGTATCCTATCTGTCGACCCTAGCAACCACTCATACGACATAATATTTTTAGAATTAACGAGGGATGATAAATTTACCACGAAAAGTTATTATAATTTAATTAGGCCTGGTAACACAAACTCAACTTATTTCAGTTGGATTTGGGATATGCGATGCCATAACAAGATGGAATTCTTACCATGAAAATGCCCTTCACAACAAATTATCAACTCGATCCTACCTTCATCATATTGGTCTTAATATTGTTCCAACTTGTCCAGTATGTAAAAAAAATAAGACGAATCCATAGAACATATCTTTATAAATTGTAAAGCAATCCTCAGTTTTTAAAATTTTACAGGATTAAATAGGTCTAACCTTCATATTACCCATTGGCTCCAAAGGTTAGGAATCTAAGTAATCTCAGGTCCTCGCCTTACCTTACATGGGATAATCTTTACCCTTTTATACTCTAGGGCACTTGGCTCAACCTTAACAATAATAATCATGCTAACTTAACTATGAGCTTTAACCTGACTCATGCAATAGACCTAGCTACTGCGCACAAGCTTCTCACTCAAAAAGAACAACCTACTGTTCATTCCCATACAATAGATGTTGCATGGCGTAAACCTCAACAATTTTTTTCAAACTAAACATTGATGGTTTATTCAAAGATAAAATAAGCCTAGGAGGTATATGAGGGGTATTTAGATATCAAGATGGTAAATGGATAATGAGTTTTCAAAATTCCTTACAATTATATCCTCCACTCTTGCAGGCGGTTAATGCACCAGCTAAAGCAGTCGTTGATCAGTCCTAACTTCAGGGAAGGGAACAAAGTGGCCCATAAACTGGCACGAAAAGCACTCAATCATGCTACTTATTATCAATTACTAGCTAAACCAGCCCATTTTGTTATAAATAATCTGAAAATAGATAGGGTGGACTATGTCTATTTTTTCAAGAATATTAGTTTTGATGTTTGCTGTAAGTTAGCCGACTTGGGCAATACAAATTTCTCTAAGGCTTGCTGCTTTTTGAATAATATAAAAGACAAATTTTCGTAACTTTAATATGTATATTATCCTGTTTATCCAAAAAAAAAAGGTACACAAAGGTTTGGTATAGTTAGAGCGACGTTTCAGTAAAATGCAACTACGTTTAAAAGAAGAAAAGTTATTTTTAGTTAGATATAAACACACAAACATGAAACAACTAATAGAAATGGTTTGAGTTGGATACGTAGGGAAATGACCTATCACTTAGCCTGTTGTGATTCAATTCATCTTAACAAATAAAATATAGACAAATTTATTTATTTATTCCATTTAACCTACTCAAATTTGACTCGACCAACATATTCAACAACCGTAAATTCACAAGGTGGTTTACCACAAATTTAGAGACTTTGAAATTAAGCTAAATAATTGTTCTATTTCCTTTTATATCATAATTTAAGTCATGACTTATTGAGTTAACTCATTTAGACAAGCATCATGCTCTATTCAATGACTTAACCCATTTTAACGAGCTCAAATTTGACTCGATAAGCTCATTTGACACCCATAAATTCATAAGGTGTTTGACCAAAAACCTTGACATTATTTTTCAACATGTTCCTGTTTCTAAAATATCATCTTCATACAAATTTGGTATCCCTTTTCAACCTGGCATCTGTCATTATGTAATTTGCACCCTAGTTCTAAAGAATTTTGAAATCAATCTTGATCCCCCCTTAATCTCAATTATAACTTCCTACTTTCTATTTCGATATTCAAGTGTACCCCACTAAGAGTTCCATAATTCTTTTCATTTACTTGATGCCATCGATATTGGAACTTGGAAACGATCCAGATTTCAAGGTTGTGGTGGGATGAAAATGTTGGAATAGATGGCCCAAATATTTCAGGCCCAACAGACAAAGGCCCTGCTGGATAGTACATGATAGCCTTGTATATAAGTTTGTAACATTATTACATAGATAGCCTATTTTTCATTAGATAGCCATTGATTATTTTTTGAAGTATAAACATGAAATAATAGGCCATATTGTAATGGTACAGATTATTATTCATTTTGTCAATAAACAAAAAATTCTCAATCTTTGTTCTTCATCGCTTGTATCGTGTAGGGTTTTCTATAGAATGAAACCCAAATTTATCTTCAATTTCTTCCAAATTTACATGGTATCAGAGCGAATCTTGGTAGTTTTCGATATCATCTGATTCTTCACCAATGAAATTTCTGAAGAATATCGTCTTCATTTCTCAACAGATATTGGTACCTTCGGGATTGTTTCGATTGAGATATTTGACTAGAAATTGTTCATCGGAAGCTGATTACAACTCTACTCTGTTAATTTTGTCTTCGTTCATTGCAATTTGTACGAGAGGCATGGAAAGAGGTTCATCTCTGTGAGCACGTGATTTTTGCCCTATATGAGAATTACTCCCAAAAAATTCAACATACAATAACTTTTTAGTTTGTTTGTAATTGTTGTGAATTTAATGTCCTTTTTTTTGTGTGCATATTTATTTGTTAAATTATATATATATATATATATATATCGCATTTGCATTTAGGATTTAATTCTACAATTAGGAGTAATTAATTTTATCTTACAAAATGAAAATCACAAAAATAGGCATATTTTGCATTTTAGCCTTTAATGTCCAAATTGTGTGATTGAATTTTAATTACCATTTAAATTTAGGTGACAATTAATTATTATGAGTTAATTAGTATTTTAAGATAATTTTAGTTTTTATAAATTAATCTTAGTATTTTGGGCTTTATTAATTAGGAAGTTGAATAATGGAGAAGAACAAAATAGAAAAAAAATTGGATTGGGCCATCTTGCAAATTAAGTTACAAGCCCAATCCTAAGCACCCTTACCCAACCCAAAACCTCTTGGCCCAAAAAAGAAAATTTCAAATTTTTAGCCAAAAATAATCATAATCACTTAACATAAAGTAGTGGGGGGGCAAGGAAATCAAGGAAGAAAACAAGAAGAGCAAAACATGGATTAGTGGGTTTTCTTTAAATTAAAAATTATTTTCTTTTTAATAAAAAAAATCTGACATTTTTTGAAATTCTTGCCTATAGATAGAAGAGAAGATTTATGATGAAAAGGGTGGAAAAAAGAGAGGAAAAAATAGGAGGAGAAGAAAAAATAAGGAAAAAAAGAGAGCACTATACACTCGATATACACTCTGGATACAGAAGTATACACAGATAAAATTTAATTTTTGTGAGTTTCTTTTGATAATTGAAGAGAGCTCAAAGCTAGAAAGAGAAAGCAAAGAGAAATTCTGGAATATATTTCTTTTCTCTATTTTTACTGGTTTTTCTCCATATTGCTCGGATTTTCCGGATTGAGGTGATGAAGCTACTGCTGGTTGTTACTGTTGTTGTTGTTGCTGTACTTTCACCACCCTGTTTATTTTCCATCTTCCCCTTCTTTTCAATACCAGGTACACAACTACTACTTAAACATGTAATTGGCAGCTGATATTGAAGAATGAATTCTATGAGTTGATTTTCAGAAGAAGACTGTTTCTGTTACTATTATATGTTCTATTTTATCACACAAGTAGATACTTTGTAATTTGATAGGAAATAGTTGTATAACTGAAATATATGAAACATGAGATGATGCTGAAGACAATGTAATAGATAGGATATAGATTATAGTAGAAGTAACCGTAATCACTTAGCTTAGTTCTACAAAAACAAAAAGGTTAATTAGTTAAAAACTAACTCACTTAGCTAAAAAATATTCTCGTAACTTGCATATAACCACAATAATAATCTGAATTAGCACGTGGTAATTAGTTTAGCTTGATGTCTATTTGTTCATCTTAAATAGTTTAATAGCAACTGAAAATGACGTAGCTTAAGACAAGTAGCTAATTACAAAGTTAAGAATCATGTGACTGATCGAAACCGTTACACAATTAGCCTATTGTTTGAATACAATTAGCATTTGATAATTACAATCAGAAGAGTATGAGTCATAATTAGTAATACGTTAAGTAATAATCCTGTTTGCATAATTAAGTAATGATCTGTTATTTTAATCGATAATAATCTTACTCATATAGTCAAGTAATATACTGTCAACTTTAGTCAAGAATTAATCTGTTTTCAGCAGTTTTAAAAATATAGTTAATAAAAAAAGGGCAATCTGTTGGTCGAATACGATAGTGTTGGATATTTGAGATTTGAAATTGATATTGTTAATCATGTACTGTTGTTTCATCTTCATAAATAAATACATTTTTGAGTTTATTCTTCTTTGATTTCAATTATGTGTATATAATGAATCTCCTATTCTGTTTCTCCCTTTTCATCTCGTTTGGTCTGGGCCTAATGAATGGCGTAGGCCTGGATCTGATTCGATTCAAAATTGGGCTTCTGAGCATAATCTGGATTTCTAAAACCCAGATAAAAAAGCTGGTCGGTTGAATGTGAGCTCAAATGTCCAGGCCCAATAGTATAAATAATAAGGTCTGGACTTACTTCTAAAATTATAATTATAATTGAATGATTAGGGAAAAATCAAATGGTAGAAAATATAGTTATTTACTAGGATTGGACTATAAAAATTGAATGGGACGAGCCTCATATGAAAACGAAATAGCGGGGCCCCCATATAAATAAATAATAATATGATAGATCCGGGAAGGTGGTTAGCGAATTCCACGACCTTTCCAAAAGTATAACAAGCCGTTAGACGATATAGGCACGATTTTAAAATATACTTTTCCTAATACGAGTTCACAACTAATGTGACTCAAATCATAAATCTCGGCGAAGCCGAAACGTGTTAAACGTCACAGGCGTACTGGTTGCGGTGTGACTCGAAATACGTTTTCGCAACGTCGCAATTCATAAAATATTTAAAGTGAAACATGCACACATTGTTAAATAGCATATAGTGAAATCAATTAAAATCAAGAATGACAGTTGAGCGACCGTTCTGAAACTACGAAATCTGGGAGTGCCTAACACCTTTTCCCGGGTTAACAGAATTCCTTATCCGGATTTCTTGTTGCGCGAACTGTTAAACCGAGTCAACTTCCTCGGATTCGGGATTAATCGGTGACTTAGGACCCCATTATTTTCCCAAGTGGCGACTCTGAAATTTTAAATAAAATCCCGAACCGATTGTCCTTTATTTGGAAAAACTCCTTCCTCGTTGTTATTATATCCTTTCCTGGGATATTTATAATTATCGAGGTATATCTTATTCTCCTATTCGGTAAATAAAAAAAAGGTAGTAAAAAGGGAGGTGTAACAATCTCAAAGTTGGGTTTTTTTTGGCTCTGTGAATCAACATCTCTGGTGATATTTTTCTTTGCCCTAACTTTCTAGAACTTCTACATTGATTAGGCAAACATTTTCTAGTAGATATTGTAGATTTCCAAATGACTATTAGTAGTGATGTTTCATCTGCGGCTGAGTCATCTGGTAATCATCCCTCACCAGTCATTGATGCTTTTCACCCATTATATCTCCATCCTTCTTATACACCGGGAACTACATTAATTTCTGTACCATTTAGTGGTACAGGTTTCGGAGATTGGAAGAAAGGAATGTTGATTTCCTTATATGCGAAGAATAAGATCCAACTCATAGATGGAACTGTCATTGAACCAGAACCTAACTCTCTTCTTTATCCTCATTGACAATGCTGCAATAATATGGTGAAGGCATGGATAGTGCATTCTGTTTCCAAAGATATAGCTAAAACAATTCTATATTATAAGATTGCTAGAGAAGCTTGGAACAATCTCATAGAACGTTATGGTGTTCCCAACATTTCTCAGTACTATAGTCTTCAACAATCAATTTCTTCAACCTCTCAAGGGTCATCTGACATAGCCACTTGCTGCACCAAGCTTAAAGGCTTCTCGGATGAACTATCCACAATCTCCTTAGGTAAACCATGTACTTGTGGAGCCATGCATGAAGTTACTGAGGCACAAAAACTCATTTAGTTTCTCTCAGGTCTTAATGAAACATATTGTACTATTAAAAGCAACATTCTTATGATGAGTCCTGCACCTAATGTAGAAAAGGCTTATTCTATCTTAATTAGGGATGAAAAACAAAGAGAGGTTTATTCTGCTTCACAACCCTTTTCACCTGACTCCACATCTTTTATAGCAAATTCTCATTCAAATATCCCTACCAATCAGTCTACCACTAATGTGAGAAATTTCAGTCAAAGAGTAAATTTTGAGCCCAGAAAGTCCAATTTGCTATGCAAATACTGTAAGAAGTCTGGACATACTGTGGACAAGTGTTACAAACTTCATGGTTTCCCACCAGATTTCAATTCTACCAAAGGGAAAAGAACAGCAGCATATGCTCAAATTGAACCTACAGATCAGCTTCCTTCTCCCCATGATACTCCTCAACATGAAGATGTGCAACATGGATTTTCCAAAGAGCAGTATGCTCATCTTATGTCCCTATTTCAACATGCAGATGAATTCTTCAACTCAATAGTCCTCTTCTCAAGATCCTTTAGCCTATGCAAGTTTTGCAGGTTGGCATAATAATCATGTCAGTAGGTTATATGGATATCTTGTGTGTCATGCATGTCATGAAAATTTCAATTCTTGGATATTGGATTCAGGGGCAACAAACCATATGACACCTCACAAACATCTTCTTCATGATATACAACCACTAATCTTCCCTTCTCTTGTCACTTTACCAAATGGTTACAAAGTAAAAGTTTACTCATTTGGTTCTCTTTTCTTATCTTCTACCATTACATTGACTAATGTTTTGTTGGTTCCCTCTTTTCACTACAACTTAATTTCTATACATCAACTTCTCAGCCAACTCAAATGTTATGCTCTTCTTACTGAAGTCTCATGTTGGTTACATGGCCTTTCTATGAAGAAGCCATTGGAAATTGGTAAGGTTGAGCATGGGCTATACATTCTGAAGGTGCCACTTACTGTTGATGATACAGTTGATGCTTCCTCAATAAATGGATCTCAGAGCATTATTAGTCCATCTTCTGTTTTTCCTTTTAATGTTTCTTCCTCTCCACATGTGTCTGATTCTAGTATTCCACATGTTTCTAGTAATGTCCCGACTATTCATTGTAATGCTACTGCTATAAATGAGAATGATATTCTTTGGCATCAAAGGATGGTGCATATGCCTTTTGTGAAAATGATTTTCATTCCAAATTTGTCTACTAAGTTCTTTTCTAAACAGTCTTTCACCTGTCTAATATGTCCCATGGCAAGACAACAAAGACTTCATTTTCCTCAAATCTCCACACAATCCACAAAACCTTCCAACTTGTACACATTGATCTCTAGGGATCTTATCATACACCTACCTACAATGGATTCAAGTACTTTCTCACTATTGTAGATGATCATAGTAGAGTCACTTGGACTCATCTCCTTTCATGCAAAGGTAATACCTTTTCTATTATTAAAGCATTCATAACCATGGTTTCAACTCAATTCCAAATTTCAGTCCAAGCTATAAGGACTGGCAATGCTTTTGAATTGGGATCTGCTCATTCTCA
The DNA here is from genome assembly GCA_032618575.1 of Nicotiana noctiflora. Lineage (NCBI taxonomy): Eukaryota > Viridiplantae > Streptophyta > Magnoliopsida > Solanales > Solanaceae > Nicotiana > Nicotiana noctiflora. The sequence goes on from JASVEL010011908.1 coordinate 521,752, forward strand.
TACTGCTTATCTCACATCTCTTGGGATTTCTCACCAAACTTCTTGTCCCCACACTCCTCAACAGAATGGGATAGTAGAAAGAAAATACAAACACCTATTAGAAACTGCTAGAGCCCATCTTTTTCAGTCTAAACTACCTATAAATTATTGGGGGGAATGTGTTCATACTACCACATATCTAATAAACAGATTCACATCCATAATTCGATCTAACAAAACTCCCTATGAAACCTTACTTGGTCATCCCCCTACTTATACACATCTCAGATTTGTTGGTTGCCTAGCCTATGCTTCTGTTCCTCCACCCTCTAG